>SNVD02007078.1:0-27184 GCA_013180625.2 Boswellia sacra | reverse complement strand
TCAATCAGAATAACCAATACAATACAAAGAAATTCCAGAATTGAAAAGGAAAGAAAGAACTTAGCAAATTCTTTGAAAATCTTCTTTGTAGATGAATCTTCTTGGAATTGCAGTTCCTCCTCTTTCAAAATCTTCTTTCTCCTTCAAGAACTCTAAGGGATGAGAGAAATCCAGAAATGCAGCCTCCTCCCACGTTTTTCCCCCATCAAGTTATGAAAATAAAACCCTAAAATGTGTTTAAATACTCTGCTACAGTAACGTGCTACAGTGTCCCGTATTATACATGCTACAGTGATGTGTGGAATTACATTTCTACACTTCCCACACTGTTTTGATTACAACTTTCGGTACACTGAATGGATTTATAAACCGTTAATTTCTTCAGAAAATAGACTTCGAGAGCTTTCCAACGGTATATAATATGTCATCGGGTTCATTGTATATCAATACAATTAAATCCGAGAAGATGGTTGACTAGCAGAGGTGGAAATGAAGGGTTTTACTCCATTTTTGTGCAAGTTGCTCCAAAACTCCTACAAACATCAAAACCACACAAAAACACAAAAATACCAAGGAATATAGCAAAGAAACATGGACGAATTGATATGAAAATGATATATAAATAGACACTTATCAATAAGTATTAGAGAAGGGATCATACCATTGCCTTGATTGTCCTGAAAATCCACCCATGGCATTGGCTTGTTCCATATCTTCTTCTTGTAAAGTTGGATACATGTCCATTGCATGCTCCATGGTAGAATGCACCCCACATGCATAAGGTTTCTGCATATGTCCTACAGCCATATTTTTCACAAGAGAGGTTAGCTTAGAAAGTTGTTGTTCAATGTTTGGAGTGCTTACCTCATTTACTCTCCATGGCAGTTGCGGCTCAAATCCGATGCCGAATTGTTGGAAGTTTACTGCCACGTTGCCTAAACACAAACAATCAGAAAAGAAAAACAAAAAAAACACGAATCAACGATGAAAATAAATTAACAAATCGATTAGAAAATCAATCCCCGGCAACGGCGCCAAAAACTTGATGCGTTCGAGACTAGCAAGTATACTAGTCGCACAAGTAATAAAGTGATAAGTAAGATATCATTCCCACAAGGATTGATTCTAATTGAATTTGTTATTTCCAGCAACAATTAACTAAATGGGGGGTTTTGTTGTTTGATTAACTAGATGAAAAACTGAATACGATGGTAATTAATGAATAACACAATGCAAACTTAATTGAAATGGGAATTAATCAATGACAGAAATCTGGTCAAGGGATCATTCTTCACCACAAGATATGGATTTGTGAATTAATTGTAGAATTATCATCCAATTACACCATTGAAATTATCAACCGTAGATAACAATAAGCTCTGTTATCCCAATCTTTCCTTACTTTGTTGCTAAATAAAACAGGCTCTTTATTTAATCTCTATCCATTAAACAACCTAGAACAAGCTCTCTAAATTTAATTCAATGGATGCATTACGAAAAGAAAGACAGGTTGATCTAAGCAATAAACACACAAGCTCGGATTATTTAACTTAGGTTATATTCTCCAATTGCAATCTCTGATCACAATTTTGCTACTAATGATTAGAAATTCAAGACAATTACGGATCAAGATTTCTAATCTAGCAATAGATAATATCCAGATTATATTCAGTTGGCCACCTGATGCGTTCGAAACTAGCAAGTATACTAGTCGCACAAGTAATAAAGTGATGAGTAAGATATCGTTCCCACGAGGATTGTGTTAGCCCTAAGGCTACATGATAATTTTGATGATAACAATACACATTGATTAATTGAGATTTACTAACATGTTTATTTATGTGCAAGAGTAAGATCATTGAAATAATTTTAAAATCAAGAAGAGGCTTATTAAAATGAAGTGTTGAAGCTAAGGAGAAGACTACATGTTAAAGGCACCAAAGTTTAAGAACAAGGATTGACTCAAGGAATGTGACATATGAGCAATGTTCAATCAATTGGTCATATATATCTCTACAAATATTAAAATGACGTGATTCTTGAGCCTTTGGAAAGCTTACTCAATTTATAACATTTCATATGTTTTAATGAAATTCAAATTTCAAGTGCAAGGTTGTCCAAATCATCATGCAAGTTGAAAGACAAATGGAAGCAGCTGACATGAGCACCGAATACTCCTTTGGACATATCTTGAGCTAGAAAAATCAAAATGACTTCACTCTTACGGCATTGGAAAGATTACTTAATGAAGAACATTTCATATGTTTTGAAGAAATTAAATTTCAAATGGAAGGCTGACATAATTGACATGCAATTCGGTGGACTGACACAGAGAAGAAAAATCAACTCACATGAGCACTGAATGGTTTTTTGGCCATATCTTAAGACAGAGATATCCAAATACTTTGATTCTTAATGTTTTGGAAAGCTTATTCAAATATGCAGATCTTTTATGTTTTGAAGAAATTCAAATTTCAAACGGAAGGCTGACAGAATTATCATTCAATTTGGTGGACTGACACAAGAAAGAAAAATCAAGTCACACGAGCACCGAATGGTGTTTTGGCCATATCTTGAGCTACAGATATCCAAATGACTTGATTCTTGATGCTTTGGAAATCTTATTCAAATGTGCAATCTTTTATGTTTTGTAGATTTTCAAATTTCAAACGGAACATTGACAAAAATGGGGAAGACAAGATTACGGTTTTTATGGTGGGCAGAAAATGGTCAGGGACATAATTTGGAGTGGTGTCTTCACATTGACTCTTACGGCTTGGAAAAGCTGGACCTTAAGAAGAAATTTCATATGTTTTGAAGAAATTCAAATTCAAAATGGAGAAGGCTGACTAATTGACACAATTTGGTGGACTGACACAGAGAGACAGAAAAATCAAAACTCACTATGAGCACCGAATGGTGTTTGGCCATATTTACGACAGAGATATCTAAATGCTTTGATTCTTAATGTTTTGGAAAGATTATTCAAATATGCAGATCTTTCATGTTTTGAAGAAATTTAAATTTCAAACGGAAGGCTGACAGAATTATCATTCAATTTTGTGGACTGACACAAGAAAGAAAAATCAAGTCACATGAGCACCGAATGGTGTTTTGGCCATATCTTGAGCTACAGATATCCAAATGACTTGATTTTTGATGAGTTGGAAAGCTTATTCAAATTTGAAAATCTTTTATGTTTTGCAGATTTTCAAATTTCAAACGGAAAATTGAGAAAAATGGAAGACAAGATTACGGTTTTTATGGTGGGCAGAAAATTTGGAGTTGGTGTCTTCACTTGACTCTTACGGCATTGGAAAGATGACTTAATGAAGAACATTTCATATGTTTTGAAGAAATTCAAATTTCAAATGGAAGGCTGACATAATTGACATGCAATTTGGTGGACTGACACAGAGAAGAAAAATCAACTCACATGAGCACCGAATGGTGTTTTGGCCATATCTTAAGACAGAGATATCCAAATACTTTGATTCTTAATGTTTTGGAAAGCTTATTCAAATATGCAGATCTTTTATGTTTTCAAGAAATTCAAATTTCAAACGGAAGGCTGTCAGAATTATCATTCAATTTGGTGGACTGACACAAGAAAGAAAAATCAAGTCGCACGAGCACCGAATGGTGTTTTGGCCATATCTTGAGCTACAGATATCCAAATGACTTGATTCTTGATGCTTTGGAAATATTATTCAAACGTGCAAATCTTTTATGTTTCACAGATTTTCAAATTTCAAACGGAACATTGACAAAAATGGCAGACAAGATTACGGTTTTTATGGTGGGCAGAAAAATTTGGAGTTGGTGTCTTCACTGACTCTTACGGCATTGGTTGGAAAAGATGATCCTCCTCTTAATGAAGAAACATTTTTTAATATATGTTTTGAAGGAAATTCAAATTTCAAATGGAAGGCTGGACATAATAATTGGACAGCAATTTGGTGGACTGACACAGAGAAGGAAAATCAACTCATATGAGCACCGAAAGGTGTTTTGGCCATATCTTAAGATAGAGATATCCAAATGCTTTGATTTTAATGTTTTGGAAAGCTTATTCAAATATGCAGATCTTTTATGTTTTGAAGAAATTCAAATTTCAAACGGAAAGCTAACAGAATTATCATTCAATTTTGTGGACTGACACAAGGAAGAAAAATCAAGTCACATGAGCACCGAATGGTGTTTTAGCCATATCTTGAGCTACTAGATAGCCAAATGACTTGATTCTGATGATGTGGGAAATCTTATGTCAAATGTGCTCTATTCAAATGTGCAAATATTTTTATGTTTTTGCAGATTTTCAAAATTTCAAACGGAACATTGATAAAAATGGCAGACAAGATTACGGTTTTTATGGTGGGCAGAAAATTTGGAGTTGGTGTCTTCACTTGTTCAAGTTCATCTCATTTGCCTATAAAAGGAGCACTTCTCCCATGCATTCAGTAAGACAAAGAGAAAAGAAGAGAAGTATCTATCAAGCAAAAAAAACAAGAGAAATATCAAGTCTAGAGAGCTTTTATATTCTTTATCTACTCTTTGAAGAGAGTTGTATTTTTGTTGTAAAAATTATCCTTGTTCTTGTATTGTGGTGAGAGTGAGATATTCTTGTAAAGGATAATAGTTATCCTTGAGAGAACTCTTGTTGTGTGTTAGCAAGAGTTGAAGGAAGTTACCTTGGTGAGGTTGTTCATCAAGAAGAACTCTTGGTGTGGTGTTATCAAGGGTTGAAGGAAGTTCCCTTGGTGAGGTTGTTCATCAAGAAGAACTCTTGGTGTGGTGTTATCAAGGGTTGAAGAAAGTTGCCTTGGTGAGGTTGTTCATCAAGAAGAACTCTTGGTGTGGTGTTATCAATAGTTGAATAAAGTTGCCTTGGTAAGGTTGTTCATCAAGAAGAACTCTTGGTGTGGTGTTATCAAGAGTTGAAGGAAGTTGCCTTGGTGAGGTTATTCATCAAGAAGAAACTCTTGGTGTGGTGTTATCAAGGTTTGAAGGAAAAAGTCTTGGTGAGGTTGTTCATCAAGCAAGTTGTAAAGATTTCTACAACTTAGTGGAAAGCCTAGCTCGTGGAGCTAGGAGCCCGTGGACGTAGGCAAGGTTTGCCGAACCACGTAAATTGAGTTTGCACTCTCTCTATCCCTTTTCTCTTTACATTTACTTGCACTTATGATTGTTCATCATTATTATTCTTTTGATTGCATCTTTGATAAATTCTATTTTCATCTTCTTCACCTTTATTCTCAAAGGAAGAGTTAAATAATTTTGATCTTTCAAGAAAAGTTTTCTAAATCCGTTTTTATAAATAAAAGCCCAATTCACCCCCCATCTTGGGTTGCCATACCTGGGTCAACAAGTGGTATCAGAGCAAGGTTGCTCAATTTTTTAAATCTTAATCGATTTTTGGGCTATGGCAACTTTTAATTCAACTTCATATATTGAGGGACTTTCTATTTCTAGACCTCCATTTTTTAATGGAAGTGATTACTCTTATTGGAAAACTAGAATGAGTATTTTCTTGAAATCTTTTGATTATGATTTGTGGCCTATTATTTTGGAAGGACCTTTTGTTCCTACCAAAATTGAAAATGGGGAATGCATGCTTAAAGAACCTAAAGAGTTTAGTGAAGATGATAAAAAGAAATTGAGTTTGAATGCTAAAGTTATGAATGTGTTGTATTGTGCTCTAGATAGAAATAAGTTTAATAGAATATCTACTTGTTCTACGGCACAAGAAATATGGCACACACTTGAAGTAACTCATGAAGGAACTAGTCAAGTTAAAGAATCCAAAATTAGTATGCTAGTTCATAGTTATGAGCTTTTTAAGATGACATCGGATGAATCAATTTCTGAAATGTTTACTAGATTTACGGATATTATTAATAGTTTGAAATCTCTTGGTAAATCTTATTCTAATGTTGAAATGGTGAGAAAGATTCTTAGGTGTCTACCAAAATCTTGGGAGCCAAAAGTGACGGCAATTCAAGAAGCAAAGGACCTCACCAAACTACCATTAGAAGAACTTATGGGTTTTCTCATGACTCATGAAATCACCTTGAAGGAGAATGAAGAAGATTTCAAGAAAAAGAAAAATATCGCTTTCAAATCTTCAACAAAAGAAGATGATGAGTCCGACGATGACGGAGATGATGAAGATCTTGCATTCATCACAAGAAAGCTAAAAAGGATGATTAGAAGAAACCAAGGATTCAAGAAGAATTCTAGAAGGGAATACAAAGGGTAAAGCTCAAAGCAAGATAAGAATAATGATCAAGTCATTTGCTATGAGTGCAAGAAACTGGGACATGTAAAGATGGATTGTCCTTACTTCAAGAGTCAAAACAAGAAATCCAAAGCAATGAAAGCCACAAATTGGGATGATAGTGAAGCTAGCTCCACCGAAGAAGAAGATTGCAAAGTGGCAAACATGTGCTTCATGGATTTAAGTGAAGATGAGGTAAGTATTCTAAACTATGATCCTAAACTTTCATATGATGAATTACTTGAAGCATTCCAAAATTTACATGTGCAAGTTGATAAGCAAAATTAAAAAATTAATGCTTTAAAAAAGAAGTCAAAAATCATGTTATCTCAATTAGAAGAGGTGGTAGAAATAAATGAAGCTTTAGAAAATGAAAATGAAATTTTAAAGCAAAAAGATTTTGAAAGTTTGGAATGTCAAATACATTTTTTAAAAACTGAAAATGAGATTTTAAAACAAAAGGATTTTGATAAATTAGAGAAAGAAAATGTTATTTTGAAAAAGGAAAATAGTGACTTAAGAAATATTGTTGATAGTTTTACAAAAAGCACAAAAAATTTGAATTCTATGTTACAAAACCAAAGGTGTGTTTTTGATAAAAGAGGTTTAGAATATAAAACTCATAAAAATCAAAAGTATTTTAAAAATTATTTTGCCCATGCATCTTCTAGGAATAATCCTAATCATTCATGTACTTATTGTGGAAGAAAAGGACACAAAATGCATTCTTGCTATATTAAGAGAAATCCTAATTTGAAACAAATATGGGTTTCAAAAAGTACCATAACTAACCCCCAATGACCCAAGAACTTTTAGGTACCAAAAAGTTACTCCTTGAATGTTGATTGTAGAGACAAAGTGGTAAACACAAGTGGTATTTAGATAGTGGATGCTCAAGGCATATGACCGGAGATGCCTCCAAGTTCTCAAGATTAATCATGAATAAAGGAGGATATGTGACATTTGGTGATAATGCCAAAGGAAGGGTAATGGGACATGGTGATATTGGTAACCCTTCTTCACCTATTATTAAAGATGTTTTGCTTGTTCATGGTTTAAAACATGATTTGATTGGCATTAGTCAATTGTGTGATAAGGGATATTTTGTTACTTTTGAGCCTAATAGATGTGTGATTAAGGATGTTAGTAACAATAAGACATTATTTGTTGGTAATAGATGTGGTAATATTTATACAATTGATATTGATGTTAATGATCATGTAGAAAATTGTTTCATTGTTAATCATGATGCTTGGTTATGGCATAGAAGATTAGGTCATGCTAGCATGGACACAATTTCAAAAATTTCTAAAAATGATTTAGTTGATGGTCTTCCAAAAATAAAATTTGAAAAGGATAAGATTTGTGATGCTTGTCAATTTGGAAAACAAGTGAGAACTTCTTTTAAACAAAAGAAATTTATTTCAACAAATAAACCTCTACAATTACTTCATTTGGATTTATTTGGACCATCAAGAACTCAAAGCCTTGGTGGAAAGTATTATGTTTTTGTTATTGTGGATGATTATTCAAGATTCACTTGGGTATTATTCTTGAAAACTAAAAATGAGGCCATACAAGCTTTTTCAAAATTTGCAAAAAGAGTCCAAAATCAAAAAGGGTATTCTATTGTGTCCATTAGGAGTGATCATGGTGGTGAAGTAGACAATGTTGCATTTGAAAATCTTTGTGATGAAAATGGTTTTGAGCATAATTTTTCCTCACCTAGAACTCCACAACAAAATGGTGTTGTTGAGAGGAAAAATAGGACTATCCAAGAAATGGCTAGGACCATGTTACTTGAAAATAATTTGCCAAAATATTTTTGGGCCGAAGCCGTTAATACCGCATGCTTTATAATCAATAGAGTCCATATTAGAGCTTTAATAAAGAAAACTCCTTATGAACTTTGGAAAGGAAGAAAACCCAACATTGGATTTTTTAAAGTTTTTGGATGTAAATGTTTTATTTTAAACACCAAGGATAACCTTGGAAAATTTGATGCAAAAGCCGATGTTGGAATTTTTGTTGGCTACTCCAACCATAGTAAAGCATATAGAGTTTTTAACAAAAAGACTCTTACTATTGAAGAATCTATGCATGTTGAATTTGATGAAACTAATGTTATTTCTTCAAAGAATTTAGATGATGATATTGTTGAGGTAGAAAGGCAAATCAAGGAATCAAGGCTTGATGAAAAGAGCCAAGATGAATTACAACTTCAACAAGAAAAGCTTGAGGAAGTAAATGATTCTTCCCAAGAATTACCAAAGGAATGGAGGTATGCAAAAGCTCACCCTAAAGATCTCATTATTGGTGAACCATCACAAGGTATGAAAACTAGATCTTCTTTTAAGAACTTTTGTAATCATTTTGCTTTTGTCTCTCAATTTGAACCAAAATCTTTTAAAGAAGCCGAAAATGACGAAAGTTGGATTTTAGCTATGCAAGAAGAATTGAATCAATTTGAGAGAAATCAAGTTTGGGAATTAGTCCCTAGACCTAAAAATCATTCTATTATAGGCACTAAATGGATTTTTAGAAATAAAGTAGATGAAAATGGCACCATTATTAGAAACAAAGCTAGACTTGTTGCTCAAGGATACAATCAAGAAGAAGGTATTGATTATGAGGAAACCTTTGCACCGGTTGCTAGATTAGAATCAATTAGAATGTTGTGTGCATTTGCATGTTATAAAAATTTTACATTATATCAAATGGATGTCAAAAGTGCATTTTTAAATGGTTACATTATGGAGGAAGTATATGTAGAGCAACCTCTTGGTTTTCAAAATCATGATTTTCCAAACCATGTTTTCAAACTCAAAAAGGCACTTTATGGCTTGAAACAAGCACCAAGAGCATGGTATGATAGATTGAGCAAATTTCTCATTGATAATGTTTCGAAATGAAAAAAGTTGATACTACTCTTTTTGTTAAAATAAAAAATGATGATTTATTAATTGTTCAAATCTATGTTGATGATATTATATTTGGTGCTACTAATGTCTCTATGTGTGAGGAATTTTCCAAGTGCATGCAACAAGAATTTGAAATGAGCTTAATGGGAGAATTAAATTTCTTCCTTGGACTTCAAATCAAGCAATCAATAGATGGGATCTTCATTAATCAAGCTAAATACACAAGAGATCTTCTCAAGAAGTTTGGCATGGATAATTCAAGGACATATAACACACCTATGGGTACATTAACCAAGCTTGACAAAGATGAGAAAGGAAAAGATGTTGAGGTAACAAAATATCGAGGTATGATTGGCTCTCTTTTGTATTTAACTGCTAGTAGACCTGATATTATGTTTAGTGTGTGTATGTGTGCTAGATTTCAATCTTGTCCAAAGGAATCTCACCTTAAAGCTGTCAAAAGGATATTTAGATATCTTCTTGGAACCATAAATCTAGGTCTTTGGTATCCTAAGTGTGATAATTTTGATCTAATTAGTTATTAGGATGCGGACTTTGTTGGAAGTCTTCTTGATAGAAAGAGCACTAGTGGCTCTTGCCATTTTCTAGGACATGCATTAGTATCATGGTTTAGTAGAAAACAAAATTCTGTTGCCTTATCAACCGTGGAAGCCGAGTATATTGCAGTAGGAAGTTGTTGTGCACAATCTCTTTGGATGAAACAAATTTTAAAAGATTATGGTGTGCACATTTGTTGTTGTCCCATCAAATGTGACAATACAAGTGCCATCAACATTTCAAAAAATCCAATACAACACTCTAGGACTAAGCATATAGAGATTAGACATCATTTTATTAGAGATCATGTGCAAAAAGGTAATATTTCTTTAGAATTTATTCCCACCGATAAACAATTAGCCGATATATTTACTAAAACCCCTTAGTCAAGATAGATTTAGCATAATTAGAAGAGAATTAGGCATGTTGGATATGTCTTAATTTTGTTTTAATATGATAGCATATGTTAAGGGGGAGAATATATTTAGGGGGAGTAGTTAATTTGATTACATTTTTTTGATGATAACAAAAGGGGGAGAAATAGTTGGATTGCTTATATTCATAACAAGTGCCATTCTTTTTGCTTATTGTTGATTTTATTTTCATTCTTGATTTTAGATTATATTTTAAAGCAATCAATGGTTTGTCATCATCAAAAAGGGGGAGATTGTTAGCCCTAAGGCTACATGATAATTTTGATGATAACAATACACATTGATTAATTGAGATTTACTAACATGTTTATTTATGTGCAAGAGTAAGATCATTGAAATAATTTTAAAATCAAGAAGAGGCTTATTAAAATGAAGTGTTGAAGCTAAGGAGAAGACTACATGTTAAAGGCACCAAAGTTTAAGAACAAGGATTGACTCAAGGAATGTGACACATGAGCAATGTTCAATCAATTGGTCATATATATCTCTACAAATATCCAAATGACGTGATTCTTGAGCCTTTGGAAAGCTTACTCAATTTATAACATTTCATATGTTTTAATGAAATTCAAATTTCAAGTGCAAGGTTGTCCAAATCATCATGCAAGTTGAAAGATAAATGGAAGCAGCTGACATGAGCACCAAATACTCCTTTGGACATATCTTGAGCTAGAAAAATCAAAATGACTTGATTCTTATGGCATTGGAAAGATGACTTAATGAGAAACATTTCATATGTTTTGAAAAAATTCAAATTTCAAACAGAAGGCCGACATAATTGACATGCAATTCGGTGGACTGACACAAAGAAGAAAAATCAACTCACATGAGCATCGAATGGTGTTTTGGCCATATCTTAAGATAGAGATATCCAAATACTTTGATTATTAATGTTTTGGAAAGCTTATTCAAATATCCAGATCTTTTATGTTTTGAAGAAATTCAAATTTCAAACGGAAGGCTGACAGAATTATCATTCAATTTGGTGGACTGACACAAGAAAGAAAAATCAAGTCACATGAGCACCAAATGGTGTTTTGGCAATATCTTGAGCTACAGATATCCAAATGACTTGATTCTTAATGCGTTGGAAATCTTATTCAAATGTGCAAATCTTTTATGTTTTGCAGATTTTCAAATTTCAAACGGAAAATTGACAAAAATGGAAGACAAGATTACGGTTTTTATGGTGGGCAGAAAATTTGGAGTTGGTGTCTTCACTTGTTCAAGTTCATCTCATTTGCCTATAAAAGGAGCCCTTCTCCCATGCATTCAGTAAGACAAAGAGAAAAGAAGAAAAGTATCTATCAAGCAAAAAGCAAGAGAAATACCAAGTCTAGAGAGCTTTTATATTCTTTATCTACTCTTTGAAGAGAGTTGTACTTTTATTGTAAAAATTTTCTTTGTTCTTGTATTGTGGTGAGAGTGAGATCTTCTTGTAAAGGATAAAAGTTATCCTTGAGAGAACTCTTTCCTAGGTGAGGTTGTTCATCAAGAAGAACTCTTGGTGTGGTGTTATCAAGAGTTGAAGGAAGTTGCCTTGGTGAGGTTGTTCATCAAGAAGAACTCTTGGTGTGGTGTTATCAAGAGTTGAAGGAAGTTGCCTTGGTGAGGTTGTTCATCAAGAAGAACTCTTGGTGTGGTGTTATCAAGAGTTGAATAAAGTTGCCTTGGTGAGGTTGTTCATCAAGAAGAACTCTTGGTGTGGTGTTATCAAGAGTTGAAGGAAGTTGCCTTGGTGAGGTTGTTCATCAAGAAGAACTCTTGGTGTGGTGTTATCAAGGATTGGAAGAAAAAGTCTTGGTGAGGTTGTTCATCAAGCAAGTTGTAAAGATTTCTACAACTTAGTGGAAAGCCTAGCTCGTGGAGCTAGGAGCCCGTAGACGTAGGCAAGGTTTGCGGAACCACGTACATCAAGTTTGCACTCTCTCTATCCCTATCCTCTTTACATTTACTTGCACTTGTGATTGTTCTTTATTTCTATTCTCTTGATTGCATTCTATTTTCATCTTCTTCACCCTTATTCTCAAAGAAAGAGTTAAATAATTTTGATCTTCAAATAAAAGTTTTCTAATTCCATTTTTATAAATAAAAACCCAATTCACCCCCCCTCTTAGGTTGCCATACCTGGGTCAACAGATTGATTCTAATTGAATTTGTTATTCGAAAGCAACAATAAACTAAATGAGGGGGCTTTTGTTGATTGATTAACTAGATAAAATATTAATACAAGTAAAGAGTAACACAATGCAAATTTAAACAGATTGAAAAATCAATGAGAGAAATCTGGTTAAGGGATTATTCTCCACCACAAGATATGGATTTGCGAATTAATCACAGAATTGTCATCCAATTAAACCATTGAAATTATCAACCGTAGATAACAACAAGCTCTGTTATCCCAATCTTTCCTTACTTTGTTTGTTAAACAAAACAGGCTCTTTATTTAATCTCTATCCATTAAACAACCTAGAACAAGCTCTCTAAATTTATTCAATGGATGCATTACGATAAGAAAGATAGGTTGATCTAAGCAATAAACACACAAGCTCGGATTATTTAACTTAGGTTGTATTCTCCAATTGCAATCTCTGATCACAATTTTGGTACTAAGGATTAGAAATTCAAGACAATTACGGATCAGATTTCTAACTTAGGCAATACACAACAATCCGAATTATCTTTCAGTGGCCACCCAATAACAATCCCGCAAGATCATAAGCATTAGAATATGGGAAAATGCAAACCACTTCAATTAGAGAATTGGATAACAATTTCTTTACACAATCAACTTACAAAAACCATATCAGGGGCTTTGAAATCACCCTCAACCAATTCAGATTCAGTTACACATGTTTATGAACGTGGTAAATACAATACACATGGAGACATTCCAGAAAATGAAAGGGAAGGGAAAAACTTAGCAAATTTGATGTAATTCTCTTTGGATTGTAGTTCTTCCTCTTTCCAAGCTTCCTTTCTCCTTCAAGAACTCCAAGAGATGAAAGAATTCCAGAGCTTTAGCCTCCACCCACGTTTTCCCCCCTTCAAGTTATGAAATAAAACCCTAAAATGTGTTTAAATACTCTGCTACAGTAACGTGCTACAGCTGTCTCTTATACACATCTAGATGTGTATAAGAGACAGGTATTATACATGCTACAGTGATGTGTGAAATTACATTTTTACACTTCTCACACTGTTTTGATTACAACTTTCGGTACACTGAATGGATTCATAAACCGTAAATTTCTCCAAAAAGTAGACTTCAAGAGCTTTTCAACGGTATATGATATGTCATCGGGTTCATTGTATATCAATACAATTAAATCCGAGAAGATCACTGACTAGCAGAGGTGAAAATAAAGTGTTTTACTCCATTTTTGTGCAAGTTGCTCCAAAACTCCTACAAACATCAAAACCACACAAAAACATAAAAATACCAAGGAATATAGCAAAGAAACATGGACGAATTGATATGAAAATGATATATTAATAGACACTTATCAAATTCCCCCACACTTAGACTTTGCTAGTCCTCGAGCAACTACGACAATATTAAATAAAACTAAACCGAAACAGAATCAACAAAAAAATTAAAACACACAAATGCTTCATCTTGCAAATAGGCCTCAAAGATTGTACTTAATTATAAACCAAGGAAAACTTCAAAATAATGCACTTGATCAAGAATTTTATCCGAAATATTAGTTTCGCTTCACTTCAAGTCTTCAAGTGTGTGTGTGTAGAGCCATTCTCACCTCATCACTTGTAACCCGGATGAGTTTATGCATAAAAATGAATCATATTTAATATTGAAGATGTGTAGATAAATGAACTCCATAAGGCCTGCTTTTCAAGTCACTCTCCACTAATGTAGACATGCACAACACCAAGGATCAAGTAGGGCTTTATTAAGCTTGTAACGTTTGGCTTGGGTGAAGGTATGATAAAGGATAATAATTTGGCTCAAATGACCCACAAACACATAAATCATTCAAGACTATGTAGAGCTTAACCCTATAACACAACTTCATTTCAATTCACCAGGTTACACCCCCAAACTTATTTAGAACACTCATTCTTTTTTTTTTTTCAGAAAACAAAAGAAAACTACACCCCCACACTTTGTTGTTTCATTCTTTTTAAGAACACTTAAGGGTATAGATCTCTTATTCTTCTTTTTTTGTTCTCTTTTTTTTTCTTTTTTTTTTATATTGCACTTCCCCTCCCCCACACTTAAACAACACATTGTCCTCAATGTGTAAGTACGTGGACGATAAGTACAGATTTGTTTTTTTTTCTGTTTCTTTTGGGTGTTTTAACGAAAAACAATAGGACTTCCACTTGCAATTGCTCAATGACCATCCCCAACCTCCTCGAACTTCCCAAAACCAGAACCATAGCTCAGAATTTAAATTGTGAATGATCTACATGCTTATAGGTAAGGGATAAAACTGTTTGGAACAAACTCATTTGAGGTTAGGAAATCTTTTAGTGAGTTAACAAAGAAAAAGGCTTACAAAGGCTCAAAGGGGTAACTAGGAATCAATTTCAGTCAAGGTTGGCTATTAAGGCTCAAACGGTCCAAAGATGGCCTAAATCATTTCCCCAATGTTGCACAGTCTAGGATTTCGCCTTGAGTGACCATCAAACAAGTTTTAGAATTCATTGAAATCTGAAGAAACATTTAAATTACATAAACTTTCTCTAAGTGAACAAATAACTCAGTGCTAATAGCTCAGTGCTCAATGTGCATCATTTTCATTTTCCAAGAGTTATTCTTAATTCAATCATTAATCTTATCATCAACCCACAAAAGCAAGAAAAAGGTACGGGCGTTGTTTACCCTGAGTCGATTGTATATTTTCAACAATCCTTAGGACCAGTTGCCCGCAGACTTAAGGTTTCCAGCCTATATACCTTTATTATTGAAGACAAAACAAGAAACTAAGACACTTCAAACAACTAAAATAAACAAACTACAGATTTATTAGAGAGATGCGTTTTCAAAAGAGTTAAGGAAACCCACACAATGTTTTTTTTTTTCCGAATCGAAACTGATATAAACAAAAACACACAACAACTCTAAATTACACAAAACTAAACTTACTCATAAAATAACAAAGTCCAACAAGCCAGCAAACAAAAACAAGTCAGTGAGAATGGGTCTAAAAAGTTTAGAAGTTAGCCTCCTTATTCAGCCATTATGGATTGAAGAGATCCTGAATGCATTTCAAGAGGAATAAAACTTTTTAAGCCACCACTCTAAAAGCCATGATTAGAAAATATTACCTGGGGCGAAAGAAATAACCTGAAAAAGCTCAAAAGAAATAACATGAAAACTCTCAAATAAACACAATAAAAAGAAAGCAAACAAAAGTAAAGCAAACCAGTAGATAGAGATTACAGATGGAGCGTTAAATCCAGTTTACGCCTCTTATTGCCTTCTCCAAACCAATCTATCCGAGCCATTGTTGAATCAGGTGAATAGACGAATTCTTGTAATTTGTCAATTAACTCCCCTGCAGTTGAAGCTGTAACCAGAATTTGCCTCGCTGACTGTGAGATGAAGTTTTTTTTCTACTGCTTGATCAAGAAAAGACAACAAACCATCAAAAAAATTATTGACATTTAACAAACCAATGGTTTTCCGATGGATGTTTAGCTGTGCCCAAGAGGTGATTTGAAATATCTCCTCTAATGTACCATAACCACCGGGCAAAGCTAAAAATGCATCAGATTTAATGACCATATGTGCAATACGCTCATGCATGCTAGAGACCTGTAACTCTTCCCCCATTGTGTTGCCTATGATATCTTGCACAGCTAATGGTTTAGGGATAATGCCGAGAACTTTACTTCCTCCCAAGGATGCAGCTGTCGACACACACCCCATTAACCCAAGACTACCCCCTCCATTAATCTAATGAATACCCCTCGCAGCTAATGTCCTACCAAGATCAAGAGCTGCTGTTGTAAACTCTCCATCTTTACCAAATTGCAATCCAAAAAATACGCATATATTTTGGAATCGTCGAATTGGTGTTTTCTCCATTTTTACAAGTGCTTTAAACTTGTGTAAGACAATGATGCACGTTAGGTATTATGCGATTCAAGTGCAAGGCAGGTTATAAAATGACATTTGAAAATATGCAGAATGGATATATACACACGTAAATCTCTCAGATTTGACACATGGGGACATAATTTTGGTGGGGGTTGCTCAATGTAGATTTATTGCCCCAAGATTTGAAAAAATGAGATATGCTTTCGGCGAGATTTGACAAAACCTACACACTTGTCTCCCACGTGAAGCATGGAAAATGGAGATATGCTTTTGGCAGGGTTTGACAAAACCGTCACACTTGTCTCCCACGTGAAGCATGAAAAGTAAAGATATACTTTCGGCGGAGGTTGACAAAACCTCCACACTTGTCTCTCACGTGTGCTTATATCATGGGGTAGTCATATGGTTTGTCAAAAAGAAAACTTGAAATTGAAACAAACAAAATCAACAAACAACATTGATAATCAGATCAAACGGAACAAGAAAGAAATAAAATTCGACAGCAACTACACACATTCAAATATACAAGTAGTTGTGATTGTGGCTCACATCTTCCTCTGGTTTTACGTCCAGTAACGGCTGAAAAGCCTTCTATGAGTCGGGTATTTGCTTCCCATCCAGTTTTCCTATAAACTGGCAAACAGGGTCGTTTTTAGTCAGATTCCCTAGACTATAACACTGCAATTCATCACGAAATTGTGTCCATAGATTAAGGAATTCACGCTGAACAAGTCCACAAGAATGTGACTCGAGAGTTAACAAAACATTATCCAGCGACTCATTACTCAAACCATTCTTAATAAATGAAAGTTTATCGTCTCTATTCCTGGACGCAAAACCTAATGAACGACAAGTCTGGTTACAATTCCATCTAGCACATTTATAACATACTTGTAACCTTTTCGCTTTTCGCCTCTTGCGTAGTAGCTCTTTCCTAGACAGGCATGTATTTTGCGAGATTAATGTCTGGCTCACCGGACAATCTCACCTTGGCTTCGATAAGCCATCGGATATCCGCAGGCACATTTAGGAGCATCAACGCCCAAAGTCTAGTCATCCGTACTTTATAAATTTTAAACACAGCATTTTGAGGAAGTGAACGGAAATATTTACGTAGGTTCGATAGAAAGATATCGGCATCCATTGAAGAGGAGAAAAGGAGAGATATTACCAGTAATTCGTTTGAGTCTATTCTTCTCCAAGATATGCACGCTTCAAACCTTCAAGCAATGGCTTCAATTCTTGTTTCAGTGTTTCCTCAAGCTGTTGCACAAATGAGTACAAAGTACGAAATAATCAAATTAAACAAAAGGAAGGAAAAGAAAAGAGCAGAAACGAAACTAAAGACACATAAAATAGATAACAACATAATAACAAACAAAAGTCAAAGACAAGTAAAAACAAATAAAGATAAATAAGACAGATGTCAAAGAGAGATAAAACCTGATCAATTTGATGGCCTACGAATGGAATCTCCTCGAGACACGAAAATCGATCATTATTACCTTATTTTATTTTTCTTTTCTTTTCTTTTATTTATTTTTCAAAAAAATTGGGTTGCCTCCCAATAAGTGCTTGGTTTAACGTCCTCAGCCCGACGTTGGTTCCATCATGGCAGGGTCCAATCTCCGCTGTGCTTCTCTAGTGGGCTTGGATCCTTTTTCCAACAAAGAATTGTTGCATGCATAATGGCTGGCCTTGGGATGTTAGGCAATCGTCCAACCCAATAGTTATTTTTGTGATCTCTAAGTACCGTGGACGAGTTTCTCTTCTGTAGTGGTGCAAAGGCCCATTTATTTAATAACTAGCAAAGAAAATCATTCCACCACAGAATCCATGACTTTAATGATCTGGAAGTGGTTAAGCTCCAAGGTATTGGCTTTCATTTCAAGAAGGAAGAAAGTTTCTCATTTAGATAAAGGCAAATTCAATGTACCAAACATCATTACCTATTTGGGTTATAGCTATGATATCATCTAAGCTTGCCACAGCTTTCTCCATTTCTTTGGACACTTGTATCAAAATTCCTGACTCATTGGAATTTTCTGTCCCTATATGCTCACTAATAGCTACTTCCAATCCATTCTTGCGAGTTAACTCAAAATATTGTTGTGGCAAAGAATCAACAACGTCAACTGCAAAAACAGAATGTAAGTCACTAGAGTACCTCATTGCCTCAAAAATATTGAAAAATATCACCTTGCCATCAAACTCTATGATGAGAGTGCCATAATGAACATCAAATCTGGTTCTAACAGTTTTCGAGAATGGTCTCCCTAAAAGAATCGGAGTTGGATTAGGAGAGGTCTCATCCTCAATTTCAAGGACATAGAAGTTTGCTGGAAAAACCAATTGATTTACCTGCACAAGCACATCTTCCACAACTCTTTTGGGATATGCATTAAAATGATCAGTAAGTTGAATGGTAATACTAGTTTTCGCAAAAGGTCCAAGATTTAGAGAAGCATAAATAGAATATGGCATGACATTAATAGATGCTCCTAAATCTAACATAGCTCTTTCAAACTTGGTATTACCAATGGTGCATGGAATGGTGAACGTACCTGATCTTTGCATTCCGGAGAAATTTTTCTTTGCAATACAGCTGAAACATTTTCCCCCACACTTACTTTCTCATTTCCCTTCAAGTTTCTCTTGTTGGTGCAAAACTCCTTGAGAAATTTTGCACAACAATGTACTTGCTCGATAGCATATAGAAGTGGTATATTTACGTCGATTTTGTGAGAAGTTTCCAAGATTTCTTGTTCTAGTTCCTCCTTCTTTGATTTTGCAAATCTGCCAGGAAATGGTGGAGGAGTAACATAAGAAGGACTTTGAGTTTTAAGATCGACCTTAGAAGATGATGTGTTGTTAATGGTGGAAGCGATGTCATCTCCTTCATCAGTTTGTGATTTCTTTGTCAGGTTTTGGATACTTGCCCCAGTTTCCATTTGCTCTCCACTTAGAATTTGCTCTTCACTTCGCAAAGTTATCGCACAAGCATTCTCTCTTGGATTGATCATCGTTTGAGAAGATAATTTTTCTGAGCATTGGCCCTCGAATTTGCTCATGCTAGTAGCCAATTGTCCCATTTGATTTGCGAGATTTTGGATACTTGCCCCAGTTTCCTGCTGGAATTGCATTGTGTTAGTGGCAAGTGCATTAACAATATCCTAGAGAGACATACATGAGTTTTGTGAAGCTGGTTGTGGCGCTGGATGTGGCATTGGTGGTGGTTGCATTTGAAATGGTTGCTGCACTCTAGGTTGATTGAAACTTTGTGGCCGATTTGGTATCACATTTGGAGTGATTGGTTGATGATTCCAGTAACTGAAATTATGTTGATCTTACCATCCAGCATTGTAAGTGCTAGAGAAAGGATCATACCATTGCCTCGTTTGTCCTGTAATCCACCCATGGCATGGCTGGTTCCATAGATGTTTCTTCTTGTAAGTTGGTACATTGCGATGGATGCTCCATGGTAGAAGATACCCAACAATCATAAGATTCGCATAGCTCCTACAGCCATGTTTTCCACAAGAGAAGTTAGTCAGAAATTTGTTGTCACTGTTCTGAGTGCTTACCTCATTTAACACTCCAAGGTAATTGTGGCTCAAATCGTGCTACGAATTGTTGGAAGTTTATGACATGTCGGCCTTAACACAAAACCAATCAGACAAAGAAAAACAAATAAAAAAATAAGAATTAACAATAAAAACAAAACAACAAATCGATTAGAAAATCAATCCCCGGCAACGGCCACCAAAAACTTGTGCCTGTTCGAAAAATAGCAAAGATGTCTTATTCATTTGCCTTTTATTCTTCATTTTAAGACTGACTGATATTATTTGTCTTGATTTTTGAATTTTATAACAAGGAGGTCTTATTCATTTCACTTTGAATCATTCAAATCTATGAACTCTCACAACCTTATAATTTAATAAATTGTGTGCTTATGTGCTCATTAAGCAAGTATCTATGAATCTTTCTTCACACACACACATACCTTGATGTATGATTGTGGGTGGCGAAATGAACTATTGCAATATTTGAGTTCTTTTGTTTTGTTTAGGATAACAACAAAAGGAAGGGAAAGTTTAAAAAAAATGAAAAAAAATGAAAAATGAAAGAAAAAAAAAGAGAGAAAGCAAAATGGTGATAAGTTTGGTCTTGTAGCCTCCTTAATTCGAGCAATTAAGCCGAGGGGCTGCTCAACCCCTAATACCCTAAGACCAAATGGTTTGGGAGCTATTGGCCCAAAGCTCGCTACATGGATTAAGGAGAAAGCTTAATGGGATTGAACATTGCACTATCCACAAGTTTATAAGCAAAAATAAAGCATCGGCAACCCGAGTCGTTAAGCTCGAAGGGTTGTCTTAACACCTAATGCCCTAAGGCCAACTGGTCTGGGAGCCATTAGCCTAAGGCTCGCTACATGGGTTAAAGATGCATTCTTTCCAAAAAAAAAAACACACATATATATAAAATAAATGAATGTCCCCTACCTAAAGTTGTTAGCCTTAACAAATATTAGAACCGATATGGCTTATTTTAAAAGCCCATAGTCATGCGTCAACTGAGCACAAAAGAAGGTTTGTGGATATCTTGACTGAAGGGTACATGAGTCATTTAAAAAAAAAAAAAATTCAGTTGAGAGTTTGTTTATTTGGATAAAATCAAGGAGAGTGCAATAATGACCACCTTGGATGTAAAATTCTATAAATCACTTCTAAATAATAACGCTTTAATTGCTAGGGACTAGCAATAAGCTAGTTGGGGGTGTAATGAACACTTAAATATGCATGTTTAATAAGAGTTTAGTTCATCATATTGCATTAATAGTGTCATTAAATTCCTCAACTTAAGCCTATTTGTAGCATTTGCATCTTTGGAATTAATTCCTCTTAATTTTGATTTTGTTACAGGTTTGGTAAAATGGGCATAACTCTCTATTTATAGATCAGAATGGTGCAATTCTTAATGTTTTGGAAAGATGATTTAATTGTCTACAAGATTGTGTTTCACAAACATCATCAAATTCGGGCTCTTAGTGAACCAAAATTGGGCTTGAAGTGAACCCATCTACAGTCTCGGCCCAGTCTGACCAGGCCTCAGTGTTTGGACCGTATCTCTCAAAATACGTATCCAAATTGTGCAAATCAATATGTTCTAGAAAGCTGAGAAAAATATATACAACTTTCATGAAGACATGTGATTAAAATTCACAACATTTCGATGTCGAAATTGATGGTCAAAGTCGGTGCCTAATGATCCCAATTGTCAAAGATATTTACAACTAATATTTGACAATTATGCCCTTGTAATTTGACAAGTTTGCCCCTGGATGTATCTATAAATAGAGGTGCTTTGTGACCCATTAGGGCATCTTGGCCTTGGCTGGAACATTTTGGCTTTGGCTAGGATCTTGTATTGTGTTTTGTGTGTTTATGTTATTAATGAATTCCTTTTTCTTGCATTTTATTTTCTTTCTATTATAATGTTCTTCTAATTTCTCTTTTGATAAGGTGAAAGGGTGAAACCCTTGATATGAGAATAAGGATTCTCTAACACTTAATATGTGCTTAATAATCTTAATCTTATAATGTTTATTCAATATGATTTATATTTAATTTCTTAATCAATCTTGACACCACTCGTAAAGTGGAGGTCTTGATCCATTGTCGACAATCTTGGCACATCAAATGCTTGGATCCTTTCTAGATGATGTATGGTTCTTCCTTACCGACACGAATCTAGTTAGGAACCTTGATTTGTTGTAGACATATGGTGATTGGCACCTTGGATGCTTGAACCCATTTACAAGAGGGTGGGGGCTAGTTAGTGGTATAAATGTTGGTAATGAAACAAATATAATTCATATAACTAAAATGGGTTAATTATCCTTATTTGAAATATAAAGGGCGGATCCCCTAACCTTAGCCTTCATTGTTATTGTGTTAATTCCTCTTGTATTTTAATTATTCTATTGTTTATGAGCTTTTTATTTTATTTACTATGGTAGGTTCTACCACCTTATGAAATTATTCTTTAATTTATTATGGTTGGTTATACCACCTATTTCTATGGATGGTTTTACCTCCTCTTGCTTTTTGTTTTATATTTGGATGGTCGGTAATACCACCTACCATCTTACATACTTGTTGATATTATCATGTCACCTCTTTGAATCATCCATATTACATTTATTTAGCTTATAATTGTAACGCTTAAATTCCCTTCCTCGTGGATCGACCCCGGTCTCACCGGGTTTTATTACTTCGACACTCCTATACTTGGGAGACAATCCTTTTTCGGATGTGTCAAGTTTTTGGCGCCGGTGCCGGGGAGGGTAAAAATTGGCGTGCAAAATTGTAAGTGTTCTCTTTTCTCATCTTATATCTAAATTTTTTATTTTTTGTGTGTTCATCTTTTGCTCTCTTTTCTTCTCCCTTTCTTGCATGAAAATTTGGTCACGAACATCTAGTGGTAGACTTGTTAGAAAAACATCATCTTCCTTAGAAAACATGGCCGAAAATCATGAGGAAATATTCACGGATGAAGGGGACAACCGTTTGCAACAAAATGATCAAAACCAACGAAGAACCCTCAAAGACTACATGAATCCGGTAAGGACTAGTGCACCATCTTGTGTAGTTTCTCCTCCAGATTCAATCCATTTCAATTTCAAACCAAGGTTTGTTCGACTTCTACCCACTTTTCATGGCCTTGACATGGAGAACCCATATTCGCACTTGAAACTCTTTGAAGAGGTATGTAGCTCCTACATGACCCAAATTGTAGCATAAACACCATGAGATTAAAGCTTTTTCCTTTTTCTTTAAAAGATAAAGCTAGAACATGGCTACAAAATTTGAGGTCGAATTCCATCAGTTCATGGGATGAGATGAAACAACAATTTTTGAAAAATTTTTTCCTACCCATAGAACAAATTCTCTTAAAAGACAAATTTCTGATTTCTCTCAAAAACAAGGAGAAACCCTTTACCAATGTTGGGATAGTTATAAGGAACTACTTAATACCTGTTCTCACCATGGGTTTGAAACTTGGAGAATAGTTGCATACTTCTATGAAGGGTTAACACCTCAAGATAGGCAATTAGTGGAATTAATGTGTAATGGAGAATTTAAAGAAAAAGACCTGAGGAAGCACTTGACTTCCTAGATTCCTTGGCAGAAAAGGCACAAAATTGGGACACTGCCGGCACCTATGAGGTTCCAGGCAAGGCCCCAACCTCGACATCCAATAGAGGCATTTACAACCTTAGGGAAGACCATGACCTTCAAGCCAAATTCGCATCCCTAGCTAGAAAAGTCGAGGCTTTAGAGATGAAAAAGAGTGGTCAATTGAAATCTATTCAAGAAAATGTCTGTAACATCTGTGATGACAATGACCATTCTACTGATGATTGCCCAACTTTGCCTGCCTTTAGGGAATGTCCCCATGAAGAAGCCAATGCCTTGAACACTTTCAAAAGGCCAAATCACAATCCATATTCACAAACCTATAATCCTGGTTGGAGAAATCCTCCAAATTTTAGCTGGAAAAATGACAATCATGCACAATCTTCACAAGTCCCGTCTTTCAAGCACAACAAAATTTTCAAACTTCATGATCATGCATATGCTCCTCCTCCTTGGGAATGACCTTCAAGAAACATTGCATTCATTCATTTACAAAGCAAGAGACTTTAATAGCAACATGCTCAAACATTAGCAAATTTGTCAGAAACTCTTGCCAAAAAATTTGGCACGACCTTAGCATCAAGAGAAGGGAAAATTTCCTTCTCAAACATTGCAAAACCCAAAAGATCAATCTAACTCAAATGCAGGAAGTTCAAGTAACCATTACTTTGACCAAGCCAAGTCAGTCATGACCCTTCGCAATGGTAAGATTGTTGAAAAACACATTCCTGACCCTTGTGAGAAAGAAGAAGAATCGACTCTAAAGGGCAGGAAGAGGCTGCTAAACCAACACCTAGCGAAGAGGAAACCATATCCTCATCAGTGCCTCCATTTCCTCAAGCATTAGCCACACAAAAGAAGCAAACTCACAATTCTGAAATCTTTGAAATTTTCAAACAGGTAAAGGTCAACATTCCCTTGCTTGATGTGATCAAACAGGTACCTTCTTATGCAAAAATTTTGAAAGACTTGTGCACGTAATAAAAAGAAAAAGATAAATGTGAAAAAGAAGGCCTTTCTAGACGAAGCAAGTAAGTGCTATTCTTAAAAATAATAATCAGTGAAATATAAGGATAAGTGTCCTACAATTTCATGTGTTATTGGAAGAGCATAAAATTGAAAACAAGGCTTTACTTGATCTTGGTGCTAGTGTGAATTTGCTTACATATTCGGTTTTTCAGAAACTCAATCTAGGTGAGTTAAAACCGACTTCTGTGACTCTTTTGCTTGCTGATAGATCAATTAAAGTACCAAGAGGAGTAGTAGAAGATGTGTGAGTTCAAGTCGATAAATTCATTTACCCAGGGATTTTATGTCTTGGACACACAACCAGTGGAAGTATGTAATTCAATTCCTGTCATTTTAGGGCGTCCATTTCTAGCTACCTCTAATGCTTTGATTAATTGCAGGAATGGAGTCATGAAGCTCTCTTTTGGGAACATGACATTGGAACTAAATGTTTTCAATATGTGCAAACAACCACATGAAGAAGAATATGAAATTGAGGAGGCTAATATGATCGAATCTATTGTGGAAGATCACATCCAAAAAGGGAGTTCTTCTGACCCTTTGGAAACTTGTTTAGTAAATTCGTTAGAATCAAGTATGGAGCTAGAACATGATCTTTCTAATATGTGTTCTTTACTAGATTGTGCACAGGTGTTGGAAAAAGGCTAAAAATCAAGATTTGAAGAATTGGGGCAGATGAATGAAAGCAAGGAAGATGAAGCTCCCAAGCTAGAATTGAAGCCCTTACCTGAAGGACTGAAATATGCATATCTTGGGGAGAATCAGACATATACGGTGGTAATTTCTTCATCCCTCACATGCGAGCAACAAGGTAAGTTGATAGAAGTGCTTAAAAGCATTAAAAATGCTAATGGGTGGAATTAAAGATATAAAATGCATTAACCCTTTAATTTGCACACCCATAGAATACATTTAGAGGGAAAAATGCCACAAAAACATCTCAACAACCTCAAAGGAGATTAAAGCCACATATGAAAGACGGTAACTAGGGCTGAAGTTCCTCAATACTTGATGTGGGAATTATCTATCCTATTTCTGATAGTAAGGCGGTAAGCACATACACAAGTAGTACCTAAGAAATTGGATACTAGTAGTTAAAAATGAAAAGGGGTGATTGAATATTGCCAATCGTGTTATCATCTGTTGGAGGATGTTGCTGCTTGATTATAGGAAAAATTAAATGCTGTCACTAGCAAAAGACCATTTTCCCTTACCCTTCATTGACCAAATTCTTGAAAGAGTAGCAGGAAACCCCTACTACTGTTTTCTTGATGGATACTCAGGCTACTATCAAATCCCCATTGCACTTGAACCAAGAAAAGACCACATTCACGTGCCCCTTTGGCACTTTTGCATTTAGGAGAATGCCTTTTGGACTTTGTAACGCCCCAGCCACTTTTCAAAGATGCATGTTAAGCATTTTCAGTGACATGGTTGAGCATTGTTTAGAAGTTTTCATGGATGATCTAACTGTCTTTGGAAACTCTTTTGATAATTGTCTTGGAAACTTAGAAAAAGTCCGAAAAAGGTGTGTAGAAAAAGGTCTTATTTTGAATTGGGAAAAATGTCATTATATGGTCACTTCGGGAATTGTCTTAGGCCATGTGGTGTCTTCTAAAGGAATTGAAGTGGACAAAGCAAAAGTGGAATTAATTTCCCATTTGCCTCCACCAAAAACAGTTAAAGAGGTTCGTTCATTTTTAGGGCATGCTGGATTTTATAGGAGGTTCATAAGAAATTTTAGTGCTATATATAAACCTCTTTGTAACCTCTTAATAAAAGATACTTCCTTTGAATGGACTCAAGAATGTCAAAATGCCTTTGATACATTAATTGGGCTTTTAACAACTGCTCCAATTATGCAATCTCCTGATTGGTCCTTACCTTTTGAATTGATGTGTGATGCAAGTGACTATGCCGTTGGTGCTGTCTTAGGACAAAGAAAAGAAGGTAAGCCTTATGTCATATACTATGCAAGTAGGACTCTAAATGATGCGCAAATGAATTACACAACAACTGAAAAAGAACTACTTGCAGTCGTATTTGCATTGGACAAATTTCGTTCTTATTTAATTGGTTCTCCCACAATTGTTTACACTGACCATGCAGCTGTGAGATATTTAATGTCTAAACAGGATGCAAAACCTAGATTGATACGGTGGATCTTATTGCTCCAAGAATTCAACATAACAATAAAGGATAAGAAAGGAGCCGAAAATGTCGTTGCTGATCATCTTTCAAGACTAACGACAGAGACATTAATTGAAACTTCACCTATCAATGATTCTTTTTCTGATGAATTTTTATTTTCTGTTGCTACTGTACCTGGGTTTGCTAACATTGTAAATTTTCTTGCGACAGGGAAAATGCCACCTCACTGGAATGCTCAAGACAAAAGAAAATTTTTAACCGAGGTGAAAAATTTTTACTGGGATGACCCATATCTGTTCAAATATTGTCCAGACCAAATAATGAGAAGATGCATACCCAACAATGAGGTAAGTAGTGTCATTAACTTTTGTCATTCTGAAGCATGTGGAGGACATTTTTCATCTAGAAAAACAGCTGCTAAGATTTTACAATGTGGATTTTATTGGCCCACCTTATTTAAAGATGCACATGCATTTTGCAAAACGTGTGAAAATTGTCAAAAATTGGGATTTATTTCAAAAAGAAACATGATGCCTTTAAAT
>SNVD02007075.1:0-27474 GCA_013180625.2 Boswellia sacra | reverse complement strand
TGAAGAGCAACATTAGAAGAGTGTGCGAATGACTTTGGCTGTGATCAAAGGTGATCAAGTTTACATAGATTAGGTTAGTGAGTGAGCAGGTGGCTACTATTGTAAAGACTCCTAAGTCGAGTGTAAACACATATAGCATTAGATTGCAACTTCAATTACCCATGAATGTAGGCGGGTTGATAGCCAAACCATGTAAAACTTTATGTTCTGTTATTCTTAACTGTTTCAGTTATGTTTGTCTTAACTATCCATACTGGAAAAACTAATAAGTACTTAAACATTCTTGCGAATTGAATGGAACTAATTACTCCAGCTGATCCATTCCGGTTTCCTAAGGACATCAGACATCTCGCTGTGAATGTGAGCTTCGGTAAAGCTGGCACAATATATAATCATCACATTCAATAGAAAATTAATATTTGCATCATCGAGCTAAAGGATAATAATGTGTTAATGTGCTTGAGAGGATAATAATATTGTGTTAATGTGCTTGAGAGGGATTGTTTGAGGTGATTAGAGCTTTCCTTGGTAGTTTTGTTTGTTTTGGAATAAAAAAGAATTACGGGAAAATAAGCATCGGGAACTATTTGATCAATAAAGGAGAGGTTATGGGTTTTGAGGTGTTGAGGGGTTGGGGATGATGGTTTAATAATTTCTTTTGAGCCGATACGAAGCTCCATTCCTTGTTTGTTTTAATGGAAAATTGTTGAATTTTCTGCTAATTCGCAAATTGGTTATGGCTAAATCTATACAATGAAGCACCAAATTGTCTTTATATAGGTTTAAAAAGGGAATAATGCAGAACCAACTATGAAGAATATTACTGAATCTGATTTAAGAATCACTAACTCCCAAAACAAACAAATAGAGCCACCAATTAATAATTGACTTTATAAATATAATCTAAGGAAGATAAATGTGACCATAGCACCATATTTTTTTTAAGCCAAACAACTGCCAATAGCTGACTTTGTACATTTAGTTAAATAAAGGCAATGACGTTATACATTTGTATAGTTAATAGTTGATTCCAGCTTAGATTCCACCCTATACATGACAAGAAGGCCAGCACTGTTTATCGGAGCGAATAGTATGCATCTGGAGCAACTAAAATTCTTGGTGAAACAGCAAACAATCTAGTATACACTATAAAAATAATAAAGAGGCCAGTGTGACATTTAGAAGAACCAGATTTTCAATTTTATATCACACAAGTTATATATTTATATAGTATAAATTAATTTGTTTTAGTGAATTTAGGTTATTATTGATCACTTTATAAAACTTCAAAAAATATAGAACATGATATTCTATAACGAGTGGAAATTTTGACATAAGACTAAACACAATTTTTTAGCTATTTATTTACAAGATCCAATTATTGAGATGATTGATGACTTGACAACACTAAATACATCTTATTGAATTTTAATCTCATCCACTGGATTTTGTGAGATCAATGGCTAGAAAATTATGTCAACAAAATATGTCAAAAGTGTTAAAATATCCCCTCCCTATTCTGTAAGATAATCAAATATTCAAACCCAAAAAAAATATTTCATTTTTACTATAAAAGATGATAAATAAAATAATTTAAACAGAAAAATTGAGAATATTTAGTTTATATTGTTTAATAGGGACATATTAATAAATGATATGTTGCAAAGAATTTCAAACTTTCTTTAGCTCACCTCAAAATAAAATTATATATTTATAAATTGGAGAGGATATTTTAACACAAATTTTTCACACCATTGATCTCATAAAATCCAATAGTTGAGATTGAAAGTCAATAAAATACATTTAATATTGTTAACTTATTAATCATCTCAATCATTAGATTTTGTAGATCAATAACTAGAAAATTATATCTAATTTTATGTTAATAGTATGCATAGGCATTCAGTGATCCCATTTCATTTGAAGTACACTACATATCATATCAAACAATTGATCCAAGCTTTAGCAGCTTTTAAATTAAGAAGATTAATACGATTGTACTTAATTTTGATAGGGTGATCAAACTTCGTTGAAGCAGATGTAGCTAGCTAGGCAACTTGATGATTATTATAATTAATGAAGTGGGAAATGGAAATTGATACTTTACCTAACACGAACCCCAACCATTTCTTTACCCATGTACATTAATGAGAAGTACTCTGAAATAGAAGCATCAAAATTTTTTTAAGCCAAATAACCACCCATAGTTGACTTACATACAAACTAATAAAGGCAATCATGTGACGGTAGACTTATGAAGCAAATTAAAAATTACATTTCATGTTAGGATTAGTAGTTAATAGATTGTTGCCTAGAATATAACAGGAACAGTTAAATTAGAGTGCACAGAAATTTTATGTAATTTGGTTATAAACATTCTACATGCATGGACAGCTAGAGCTGCAATACAGTGGGTTGATTAGCTGGTTTATATGATTCATGAATGTTTGCAATGATAAACTCCCTCTGAAATTGTGATATCCAAAATTTCAAAATGGTCATGACATAATTGCATTAAAATGTATGTGTATTATATGTATATATATAGATGTGTGAAGAATTTAAGTGTCGGAGGGTTTAAACGGAGGCTTAAGGAAATAAAGGACAGAAATGAAATTTGCCTTGCATCCTTATCTATATAAACTCATGGCATCCAGAATTTTCGTAATACTATCCATTCTACAAAAAGAGTTCCAGCACTTCATCTTCATCTTTTTCTCTTCATTTTGCCAAGAATCTAAGAAGAGCAAGAAGTGAAAGGTAAAGCTCCTCTCCATCTTCAATTTCTAGCTATGGGATATGACAAATTGAGAAGGGATTTTTGTGATGTAGGTTGTTTTATGCTATGTATATGCTAAATCTTATTAGGAAAGATGAATTTGAGTGAGTTGTGGCAAAATTAAAAGGATGGGGTGAAGCTAGAGAGCAAGAAATGAAATTTGGGTTTAAATTTTGCAGGGTCCTTACACTGAGCAATACGAAGGACAAAAATTTCTAAAAATCACAAAGTTGTCCTCTAGTCTTGAAAGTTTTTCTAACTAAAACAGACATGCTTAGGAGTATGTAGAATTTTGAGTCACTCAAAAATTTCTAGTATATGATTTTTGGTGAATTTTTGAACTGCAAGATCAAAATTTAGAGCTCCCTTATTTTAAAACAAAGCCTGGGAAATGAAATTTGTTTGAAGGAACAACTCTTTGCAAAAACATCTGATTTTTGGTGTCCATCACCTTTAATATGTGTTGTTTGAGAATGTAAATTTTCATTGATTTTGAAGCTTTGTATGAATTGTGGTGATTTTTCAAAATTAGACTGACAAAACTAAAAATTCTAACTTTCAAAACAGAGCAAATGAAAAAAATTACTTTTCAATAACCAAAACCTCTTAAAAAGATGTGATTTTTGGCATGGTGGTTTTTGTATGTGTTTTGTATTAGACTATGAAGACTGTAAAGTTTTGTAATGATTTGATTTAAATTGAAAATTTCATAAATTTTTAAAGATATACTGCTCAGTGAAGGATGTCGTAGCAAGAATTGTGAAATGCTAGACTAACTGAGATTTAAGAGGGTTTATAACCTTATTTTCCTTCAAAAACTTTAGGGAAACGTGTTGTAATTGTGCAAGTGTTGTCTATCAAATGGTACAAGTTTTGGATAGGCAATTTGTCTTATAGAAATTGTTTAATGGAGTTTGTATTGAAATGAAGAGAAAAAGGGTTTATGTTGCCAATGTGTTAAGTGAACTTTAAAGCATTTTGGTTATGTTTCTAGGCTGAGCATAAGATTTGACTATGGAAGTTTCATAATGTAAGTAAGCTGAACCTTTTGAGGGCGCAATAAAATATTGTTATGCGTATGTTTTGATTGTAAAATGTGATGAGTTGTGACAGTTAAAAAGCTCTAAGATTGAATGTGAAATATTGTGATATTCATGATGTTAATTTTAATTTGTGATTGAAATTGGAATTGTGATACATGAATGGCATGCCAAACTTTGGGACATTGAATGTGCATTATGTGATTGTGTACACTTATGCATGGGGCACCTCTTGAAGTTATGCGTGTGAGCTACCTCTTAAGGGTTAGAATTGCCGCAAAGTGACACATACAACACAAAGTGTCATATGTGGGATTTAATCGTAAATAAGAGTTACCTCTTGAAGTTGTATGTGTGAGCGATCTCTTGGGGGTCAAAATGACCGCAAAGTGCCACACACAACACAAAGTGACACATATGAAAAAATTGTGATTGAATGATTGAGGGGAGGTCGAAACCATTGGGAAAATGGGACCGATATAACCTGGTTCATCGAACTAGCCTCAAATATATGCTTTGAAAAAAAAAATGATACAAATATGTGCTTTTAAACATGGGATGCTATATTGTATCTATGTCCCTAAAGTTGTATTGAATTGAAATGTACTTTGAATGTATGCATGATATGTGGGTTGAGAAAGACATATTTGCCAATGAATTATGTGTCTCAAGTACATATGAAGAATGTGGATGGCTTAGAAAAGTCATATCTGGAATGTAATGTGAATTGATGTGGATATGCATATGTGGAAATAGAGGTAAAATTATAGACTTAGAATTTGATTTGGCGCAAGAGCGCCACATGTATTGTGCAGGAGCAATGTCCTTAACTGATTAAAGAAAGTTGGGCACAAAGTTGGCATAAGCGCGCCACTCTCCAAACTGAAATATGCAAACGCTTGGGAACCAGAAACTTGGCGCCGTTGCACCAGTTCCTTCGCGCAGGAGCACGAGTCTTGTAAAGTGAATAATATTTGATGACTTCTTTAAAAAGTTATTTGTTTCTTGGAGGACAAGAAATGTCCAATAACTATACAGTAATTCATATTGTTGATAAATGGATACGGTAGTAAATTTTAAATCACTTACTTACTAAGTTATACTCATTAAAAATTTTATTGCGTACCTCGGGTGATCATTAATATGGATGCTGATGGAGGATTTTTGAACAGAACTGGCATAGTCCCTTGATAACCACGCGTCACTGCAACATTATTTATTTTGTGACTGTTTTTAATGGAATATTTTGATTATTGAATAGACATATGATAAACCTTGGTTGTGGCTTGGAACTTTATTTTTTTTAATATATATATAGAAATGAAAATTAATTTTGCTAATTATTGTGGCTCTTAGCAAAGCGACTGTTGACTTTGTTAACTTGAGTGAGTAGTATTAGGGGCATAATAGTAGTGGTATCAGAGCCTAGGTTTAGGGTTCTATAGACAATTATGCTGTAAGCGGTCAAGGAAATGGAGTCTATGCTAAATCCTCTATGGTAAGTGAGCTAAAACTTTGTTATCAAGGTTATAATAGATTGGTATTCATCCAATATAGTGTGTTGTGATTATGTGGTTTTATGAATTTAAATGAGAATTGTTTTGATTTCCATTTTTGTGTTTGATTCTATTATGATGAGTGGAATAGATAAGTATGTCTCAACCTGGACGACCTAAGAGAGCGAGCAATCCCACCGTGGAAGAATTGAGGAGGGTGAGTCCCGCACCCAAAGTGAGACGGACTTCTGAATTGAATGAGCCTACTCCAGGTGGAAGTAGGAGAGCCAGGAAACAAGTGATAACGAGTAGTAGCTCACAGGCTTATGATAGCATAGTCCAGAAATTGGTCCAAATTTTGACTGACATGAGACGGGAGGCTGCACAACCAAGTTCTACTACTTCTGACAATATACAAGTGGTGGAACAATTTAAAAAGCTCAATCCTCCATCATTTCTCGGTTCGATAGATCCACTTCTGGCCGAAGAGTAGGTTCGAGAGATAGAGAAACTATTTGAATTGATGGGTTGTACTGATGCTCAAAGACTCACTTGTGCTACCTTTATGTTAAGGGGTAGTGCCAGTTATTGGTAAGAGATGACGAAAAAAGCCTTCGATGCGGTCGAGAATGTGTTTACTTGGACTCACTTTAAGGAAAGGTTCTATAAGAAGTATTTCCCTCAGTCATTAAGAAATGAGAAGATTGCAGAATTTGTACAGCTGACTTAAGGTTCTATATCCCTTATGGAGTACGAGAGAAGATTTGAAGCTTTGTCCTGTTTTGCCCCATACCTCATCAGTACTGAGGAAGAGAAGGCTAGGCTTTTGAGAGAGGTCTGAAGCCAAAAATTAGAAAGCATGTAGCAGTTTTCGATCTGAAAACATATAGTTTAATATTGAGGAAGCTCAAATCTTAGCATGTGATGATGAGTTAGCTACAACTTCCAAGTTCAAAGGGGAGGCTTCGGGTTCTCAACCAAGGAGGCCTTGGAGGAAGAACAACAATCAACGGTTCGATAGAGGCCAAAGGAGAAAAAGGCAGAATACGGGAAGGAAAGAGCCTCCACTGTGTGATACATGCCATAAACGGCATGAAAGAGCCTGTTTTTGAAAGATTGGAGCATGTTATAAATGTGGCCAGGGGGCCATTATATTTCATCATGTCTGGAGGCCAACAAAGCTCAGAATGCCCCAGGTAGAAATTAGAATGCTCTGGGTAGAGACCAAAGGGCACAAGGAAGAGTGTACGTCCTCACCACTGTCAAGGCTCGGGAGGCTCCATCTGTAGTTACGGGTATCATTCCTATTCTTGGTTATAATGCTTGTGTGTTGTTTGATTCAGGTGCTACTCATTCATTTGTGTCTCGTACTTTTATTAATAAAGTGAATGTAGTGCTTTCGACTTTACATGTGGAAATGTGTGTTTCCACCCCGTATAACATTATGTGCTAGTGAGGAAATAATGTCTTGCCCGATTGATATAGATAATCACGAGTTAGATGCCAATCTAATCATCTTGGAGATGCATGACTTTGAGGTGATTTTGGGATGGATTGGCTATCCAGAGATCGAGCAAATGTTAAACGTTTTCAGAAAGACATGGTGTTCCATCCTACAATGGGATCTGAGTTTAGTTTTGTCAGAACTGAAATATCTTCATTGCCACGAATTGTCTCCACCTTAAAAGCTCATAAATTCCTTTGGAAAGGATTTATGGGTTTCTTGGGCTGTGTTATGGAGTCCAAGATAGAAGGATTGAATATTCAGGACATTCTGGTGGTTAATGAATTTACAGATGTATTCTCGATCATGAAATTGAATTCACCATAGACCTTATGTCAGGAACCACCCTCATCTCTAAGGCTCTTTATCGAATGTCTCCAACAGAACTCAAGGAGCTAAAGGAGCAACTAGAGGAGTTACTAGATAAGGGTTTTATTCGCCCTAGTGTATCTCCTTGGGGTGTACCAGTCCTTTTTGTGAAGAAAAAGGATGGCACTATGAGATTGTGTATTGATTATCGGGAGTTGAATATATTGATTATCAAGAATAAATATCCACTTCCAAGAATAGATGATCTACTAGACCAACTTCATGGTGCAAGCATACTTTCCAAGATTGATCTTCGTTCTAGGTACCATCAATTGAAGATCAAGAAAGAGGACGTTCGTAAAACTGCTTTTCGAACGAGTTATAGGCATTATGAATTTTTAGTGATGCCATTCAAACTCACAAATGCCTCGGCTGCTTTTATGGATCTTCTGAACCATGTCTTTAAGGAATTCTTGGATAAATTTGTAATTGTATTCATCAATGATATCTTGGTATATTCCAAGAATTTCGAAGAACACAGAGAGCATTTGAGGATGGTGCTACAGACATTGAGAGAGAAGAAACTGTATGCCAAATTCCAGAAATGTGAGTTTTGGCTTAATCATATTTCTTTCTTGGGTCATATTGCTTCGGGTGATGGGATATCAATGGATCCAAGCAAAGTGGAGGCAATCATGAAGTGGCCAAACCGACCAATGTAACTGAAGTCCGGAGTTTTCTGGGGTTGGCCTATTACTACAGGATAGCCTTGCCCTTAACCCAATTAACAAGAGAGAATGTACATTTAATGTGGTTAGATGAGTGTGAAAAGAGTTTCTAGGAACTCAAGAATCGATTGATGATAGCTCTGGTATTGACTATTCCTTCCAGTTCGGAGGGGTTTGTAATATATAGTAATGCTTCTACGAATGGGCTAGGTGTATCTTGATGCAAAATGGCAAAGTTATAGCCTCTGCATCTCTTTTTTTTTTTTTTTTGGAAAAGTTACATAGTAAAATTAATCCAAAAAGGTTATGATGTACAAAATTCGAGGGGCATAGCCCAAGAATTACAAAATGGGCATAAAGTCCAAACAAACAATCCAACAAAAGATAGAAAATAAACAAAGTAAAAAAAGGCCACAAACGGCCTTAACAACATAAATGAGAAATGACCACAAACGATTTAAATCAAAAAAATACAAGAGCTTTAACCCTTCTTGTTTTTCTTCTTCTTACCTTTTTGTACAGGGGTAGCCGGGGTGTCCGAATGATCATGATCAATCCTATTAGATTGATCTTCATCACTTAGCCTATTCAAAAGCTCAAAACGAGAGGGAGAAGACTCATGAGGTTGTCCTGTATTTATTCGCCCTAATGAAATAGATGCCTCACGATTAATAGAACACTGGATAGTACCTAAAAGCCTACCCTGGTCGGTCGCAGAAGAAGATAAAGAGTCAGAATCTGAGATTGACTCTGCGCTCGAAGCTGTAGCCGTCTTAGGAGGAACAACTTGCACTAGAGAATCTGCTGGAATAGCAACAAGTTTTGAACTCTCAACGACCTTTGTCACAACCTTACCCGAATTCAAAGGGGTCCCATCAGAAGAGCTGTCATCAGGGTTGCTAGCCTCATTCTTATCCTGACCTGAAGTCTTTGCCGGTTCTAAACAACAGTGTCCAAACTTACAACATTTGGAGCAACGTTTTGGAACCCACTCATACTCAACTTGAATTTGGATGGGCTCAGGAGAAAGCTTGCATATGAACTCAAAGTTCTGAATTAGAGGGTGTTTTGCATCGAGAAGAACACATACCCTCGCATACTCCAATCTGGAAAGATCAGAAGTCGTCTTGTCACAATATAAAGGTTCTCCAACCATGCTGGAGACAATGTTAAGACTTTTGGTTGTCCACAAAGGGAACGGCAGGCCATATAATCGGATCCAAATAGGAATATATCTCAATTTATTTGTATTAAAATCTAAATGCGGGTTCCAAGGTTGTAAGACAATTGTTTTACCTCCGAACATCCAAGGACCGCGAGCAATGATGTTATGAACCTCTTCCTCCATTTGGAAGCAGAAGATGAGAATGTTGACCCAGGTATGGCAACCCAAGAGGGGGGGTGAATTGGGTTTTTATTTATCAAAACGGATTTAGAAAACTTTTCTTGAAAGATCAAAATTATATAACTCTTTCTTTGAGAATGAAGGTGAAGAAGATGAAATTAGAATTTATCAAAGATGCAATCAAAAGAATAATAATGATGAACAATCACAAGTGCAAGTAAATGTAAAGAGGAAAGGGATAGAGAGAGTGCAAACTCAATTTACGTGGTTCGGCAAACCTTGCCTACGTCCACGGGCTCCTAGCTCCACGAGCTAAGCTTTCCACTAAGTTGTAGAATCTTTACAACTTGCTTGATGAACAACCTCACCAAGACTTTTTCCTTCAACCCTTGATAACACCACACCAAGAGTTCTTCTTGATGAACAACCTCACCAAGGCAACTTCTTCAACTCTTGATAACACCACACCAAGAGTTCTTCTTGATGAACAACCTCACCAAGGCAACTTCCTTCAACCCTTGATAACACCACACCAAGAGTTCTTCTTGATGAACAACCTCACCAAGGAAACTTTCCTTCAACTCTTGATAACACACAACAAGAGTTCTCTCAAGGATAACTATTATCCTTTACAATAATATCTCACTCTCACCACAATACAAGAACAAAGATAATTTTTACAACAAAAGTATAACTCTCTTCAAAGAGTAGATAATATAAAAGCTCTCTAGACTTGATACTTCTCTTGCTTTTTGCTTGATAAAATGCTTCTCTTGCACTTTTGAATGCATGGGAGAATGGCTCCTTTTATAGGCAAATGAGATGAACTTAATCAAGTGAAGACACCATCTCAAAATTTTCTGCCCACCATAAAAACTGTAATTTTGTCTGCCATTTTTGTCAATGTTCTGTTTGAAATTTAAAAATCTGTAAAACATAAAAATCTGCACATTTGAATAAGCTTTCCAACGCATCAAGAATCAAGTCATTTGGATATCTGTAGCTCAAGATATGGCCAAAACACCATTCGGTGCTCATGTGACTTGATTTTTCTTTCTTGTGTCAGTCCACCAAATTGAATGATAATTCTGTCAGCCTTCCGTTTGAAATTTGAATTTCTTCAAAACATAAAAGATCTGCATATTTGAATAAGCTTTCCAAAACATTAAGAATCAAAGCATTTGGATATCTCTATCTTAAGATATGGCCAAAACACCATTCGGTGCTCATGTGAGTTGATTTTTCTTCTCTGTGTCAGTCCACCGAATTGCATGTCAATTATGTCGGCCTTCCATTTGAAATTTGAATTTCTTCAAAAAATATGAAATGTGCTCATTAAGTCATCTTTCTAATGCCATAAGAATCAAGTCATTTTGATTTTTCTAGCTCAATATATGTCCAAAAGAGTATTCGGTGCTCATGTCAGCTGCTTCCATTTGTCTTTCAACTTGCATGATGATTTGGACGATCTTACACTTAAAATTTGAATTTCTTTAAAACATATGAAATGTTATAAATTGAGTAAGTTTTCCAAAGGCTTAAGAATCATATAATTTGGGCATTTGTAGAGAAATATATGACCAATTGATTAACATTGCTCATGTGTCACATTCCTTGAATCAAACCTTGTACTTAAACTTTGGTGCCTTTAACATGTAGTCTTCTCCTTAGCTTCAACACTTCATTTTAATAAGCCTTTTCTTGATTTGACAATTATTTCAATGATCTTACTCTTGCACATAAATAAACATGTTAGTAAATCTCAATTAATCAATGTGTATTGTTATCATCAAAATTATCATGTAGCCTTAGGGCTAACAATCTCCCCTTTTTTGATGATGACAAACCATTGATTGCTTTAAAATATAATCTAAAATCAAGAATGAAAATAAAATCAAGAATAACAAAAAATTGGCACTTGTTATGAATATAAGCAATCCAACCATTTCTCCCCCTTTTGTTATCATCAAAAAGATATAATCAAATTAATTACTCCCCCTAAATATATTCTCCCCCTTAACATATGCTACCATTCAAAGATTATCATATAAAAGCAAAATTAAGCATATCCAATATGTCTGATTCTTTTCTAATTATGCAAAATCTATCTTGACTAAGGTGTTTATTCATATTTGGGTCTAGGGACTAATTCCCAAACTTGATTTCTCTCGAATTACTTCAATTCTTCTTGCATAGCCAAAATCAAACTTTCGTCATTTTCGGCTTCTTTAAAAGATTTTGGTTCAAATTGAGAGACAAATGCAAAATGATTACAAAAGTTCTCAAAAGAAGATCTAATTCTCATACCTTGTGATGGTTCACCAATAATGAGATCTTTAGGGTGAGCTTTTGCGTACCTTCATTCCTTTGGTAATTCTTGGAAAGAATCATTTACTTCCTCAAGCTTTTCTTGTTGAAGTTGTAATTCATCTTGGCTCTTTTCATTAAGCCTTGATTCCTTGATTTGCCTTTCTACCTCAACAATATCATCATCCAAATTCTTTAAAGAAATCACATTAGTTTCATCAAATTCAACATGCATAGATTCTTCAATAGTAAGAGTCTTTTTGTTAAAAACTCTATATGCTTTACTATGGTTGGAGTAGCCAACAAAAATTCCAACATCGGCTTTTGCATCAAATTTTCCAAGGTTATCCTTGGTGTTTAAAATAAAACATTTACATCCAAAAACTTTAAAAAATCCAATGTTGGGTTTTCTTCCTTTCCAAAGTTCATAAGAAGTTTTCTTTATTAAAGCTCTAATATGGACTCTATTGATTATAAAGCATGCGGTATTAACGACTTCGGCCCAAAAATATTTTGGCAAATAATTTTCAAGTAACATGGTCCTAGCCATTTCTTGGATAGTCCTATTTTTCCTCTCAACAACACCATTTTGTTATGGAGTTCTAGGTGAGAAAAAATTATGCTCAAAACCATTTTCATCACAAAGATTTTCAAATGCAATATTGTCTACTTCACCACCATGATCACTCCTAATGGACACAATAGAATACCCTTTTTGATTTTGGACTCTTTTTGCAAATTTTGAAAAAGCTTGTATGGCCTCATTTTTAGTTTTCAAGAATAACACCCAAGTGAATCTTGAATAATCATCTACAATAACAAAAACATAAAACTTTCCACCAAGGCTTCGAGTTCTTAATGGTCCAAATAAATCCAAATAAAGTAATTGTAGAGGTTTATTTATTGAAATAAATTTTTTTTTAAAGAGATCTCACTTGTTTTCCAAATTGACAAGCATCACAAATCTTATCCTTTTCAAATTTTATTTTTGGAAGACCATCAACTAAATCATTTTTAGAAAATTTTGAAATTGTGTCCATGCTAGAATTGACCTAATCTCTATCAATACCAAGCATCATGAGTAATAATGAAACACTTTTCTACATGATCATTAACATCAATATCAATTGTATAAATATTACCACATCTATTACCAACAAATAAGTCTTATTGTTACTAACATCCTTTAATCACACATATATTAGGGCTTAAAAGTAACAAAATATCCCTTATCACATAATTGACTAATGCTAATCAAATCATGTTTCAAACCATTACCAAGCAAAGCATTTTCAATAATAGGTGAAGAAGGGTTACCAATATCACCATGTCCGATTACCCTTCCTTTGGCATTATCACCGAAGGTCACATATCCTCCTTTCTTCGTAATTAATCTTAAGAACTTGGAGGCATCTCCGGTCGTATGCCTTGAGCATGCACTATCTAAGTAACACTTGTGTTTGTCACTCCTTTATTTCTATAATCAACATTCAAAGAGAGACTTTTTGGTACCCAAAAGTTCTTGGGTCCTTGGGGGTTAGTTATGGTACTTTTTGGAACCCATATTTGTTTTAGATTAGGATTTTTCCTAATATAGCAAGAATACACTTTATGTCTTTTACTTCCACAAAAAGTACATGAATGATTAGGATTATTCCAAAAAGATGCATGAGCAAAATAATTTTTAAAATACTTTTGATTTTTATGAGTTTTATATCCTAAGCCTCTTTTATCAAAAACACACCTTTAGTTTTGTAACATAGAGTTCAAATTTTTGGTGCTTTTTGTAAAACTATCAACAATATTTCTCAAGTCATTATTTTCCTTTTTCAAAATAACATTTTCTTTCTCCAATTTATCAAAATCCTTTTGTTGTAAAATGTCATTTTCAGTTTTTAATAAATGTATTTGACTTTTCAAACTTTCAAAATCTTTTTGCTTTAAAATTTCATTTTCATTTTCTAAAGCTTCAATTATTTCCACCAACTCTTCTAATTGAGATAACATGACTTTTGACTTCTTTTTGAAAGCATTGATTTTTGAATTTTGTTTATCAACTTGTACATGTAAATTTTGGAATGCTTCAAATAATTCATCATATGAAAACTTAGGATCATAGTTTAGAATACTTACCTCATCTTTTCTTAAAGCCATGAAGCACATATTTGCCATTTCACAATCTTCTTCTTCGGTGGAGCTAGCCTCACTATCATCCCAATTTGAGGCTTTCATTGCTTTGGATTTCTTGTCTTGATTCTTCAAGTATGGACAATCCATTCTAGAAATCTTCTTGAATCCTTGGTTTCTTCTAATCATCCTTTTTAGCTTTCTTGTGATGAATGCAAGATCTTCATCATCTCCTTTGTCATCGGAGTCATCTTTTTCTTTCGTTAAAGATTTGAAAGCGATATTTTTCTTTTTCTTGAAATCTTCTTCATTCTCCTTCAAGGTGATTTCATGAGTCATGAGAGAACCCATAAGTTCTTCTAATGGTAGTTTGGTGAGGTCCTTTGCTTCTAGAATTGCCGTCACCTTTGGCTCCCAAGATTTTGGTAGACACCTAAGAATCTTTCTCACCATTTCAACATTAGAATAAGATTTACCAAGAGATTTCAAACTATTAATAATATCCGTAAATCTAGTAAACATTTCAGAAATTGATTCATCCGATTTCATCTTAAAAAGCTCATAACTATGAACTAGCATACTAATTTTAGATTCTTTAACTTGACTAGTTCCTTCATGATTTACTTCAAGTGTGTGCCATAATTCTTGTGCCGTAGAACAAGTAGATATTCTATTAAACTCATTTCTATCTAGAGCACAATAAAACACATTCATAGCTTTAGCATTCAAACTCAATTTCTTTTTATCATCTTCACTAAACTCTTTAGGTTCTTTAAGCATGCATTCCCCGTTTTCAATTTTGGTAGGAACAAAAGGTCCTTCCAAAACAATAGACCACAAATCATAATCAAAAGATTTCAAGAAAATATTCATTCTAGTTTTCCAATAAGAGTAATCACTTCCATTAAAAAATGGAGGTCTAGAAATAGAAAGTCCATCAACATATGAAGTTGAATTAAAAGTTGCCATAGCTCAAAAATCGATTAAGATTTAAAAAAATTGAGCAACCTTGCTCTGATACCACTTGTTGACCCAGGTATGGTAACCCAAGAGGGGGGGTGAATTGGGTTTTTATTTATAAAAACGGATTTAGAAAACCTTTCTTGAAAGATCAAAATTATTTAACTCTTTCTTTGAGAATAAAGGTGAAGAAGATAAAAATAGAATGCAATCAAGAGAATAGAAATAAAGAACAATCACAAGTGCAAGTTAATGTAAAGAGATGGGGATAGAGAGAGTGCAAACTCGATGTACGTGGTTCGGCAAACCTTGCCTACGTCCACGGGCTCCTAGCTCCACGAGCTAAGCTTTCCACTAAGTTGTAGAAATCTTTACAACTTGCTTGATGAACAACCTCACCAAGACGTTTTCTTCCAACCCTTGATAACACCACACCAAGAGTTCTTCTTAATGAACAACCTCACCAAGGCAACTTCCTTCAACTCCTGATAACACCACACCAAGAGTTCTTCTTGATGAACAACCTCACCAAGGCAACTTTCTTCAACTCTTGATAACACCACACCAAGAGTTCTTCTTGATGAACAACCTCACCAAGGAAAGAGTTCTCTCAAGGATATCTTTTATCCTTTACAAGAAGATCTCACTCTCACACAATATAAGAACAAAGAAAAGTTTTTACAACAAAAGTACAACTCTCTTCAAAGAGTAGAGAAAGAATATAAAAGCTCTATAAACTTGATATTTCTCTTGGCTTTTTTGCTTGATAAAATGCTTCTCTTGCACTTGTTGAATGCATGGGAGAATGGCTCCTTTTATAGGCAAATGAGATGAACTTAATCAAGTGAAGACACCATCTCCAAATTTTCTGCCCACCATAAAAACCGTAATCTTGTCTGCCATTTTTGTCAATGTTCCGTTTGAAATTTGAAAATCTGTAAAACATAAAAGATCTGCACATTTCAATAAGCTTTCCAACGCATCAAGAACCAAGTCATTTGGATATCTGTAGCTCAAGATATGGCCAAAACACCATTCGGTGCTCAAGTGACTTGATTTTTCCTCCATGTGTCTGTCCACTGACTTGAATGATAATTCTGTCAGCCTTCCATTTGAAATTTGAATTTCTTCAAAACATAAAAGATCTTCATATTTGAATAAGATTTCCAAAACATTAAGATTCAAAGAATTTGGATATCTCTATCTTAAGATATGGCCAAAACACCATTCGGTGCTCATGTGAGTTGATTTTTCTTCTCTGTGTCAGTCACCGAATTGCATGTCAATTATGTCGGCCTTCTGTTTGAAATTTGAATTTTTTTCAAAACATATGAAATGTTCTTCATTAAGTCATCTTTCCAATGCCGTAAGAATCAAGTCATTTTGATTTTTCTAGCTCAAGATATGTCCAAAGGAGTATTCGGTGCTCATGTCAGCTGCTTCCATTTGTCTTTCAACTTGCATGATGATTTGGACAACCTTGCACTTGAAATTTGAATTTCATTAAAACATATGAAATGTTATAAATTGAGTAAGCTTTCCAAAGGCTCAAGAATCACGTCATTTGGATATTTGTAGAGATATATATGACCAATTGATTGAACATTGTTCATGTGTCACATTCCTTGAGTCAATCCTTGTTCTTAAACTTTGGTGCCTTTAACATGTAGTCTTCTCCTTAGCTTCAACACTTCATTTTAATAAGCCTCTTCTTGATTTTAAAATTATTTCAATGATCTTACTCTTGCACATAAATAAACATGTTAGTAAATCTCAATTAATCAATGTGTATTGTTATCATCAAAATTATCATGTAGCCTTAGGGCTAACAGTTTGCCGGTCCTAAATCCTTTATTTCAAATCCCCTAGCCAATTGTGCCTTTAATTCTTGGACCTGATCTTTGTTAGTGCCTGTTACCAACATATCGTCCACGTACAACAGCAAAATGATAAAGTCTTCCTCAAACCTCTTGTAATAAGTACAATGATCTGAACTGAGTCTGTTGTACCCAAGGCTGATGATGAATGAATCAAATCTCTTGTACCAACACCTTGGCGCCTGTTTTAAGCCGTACAGAGATTTGGTCAACCTGCAAACCAAGTTTTCTTTTCCTTCTTTAACAAAACCTTCCGGTTGGAGCATATAAATTTCTTCTTCAAGTTCTCCATGAAGAAACGCAGTTTTTACATCTAACTGCTCTAAGTGTAAGTCAAAAGTAGCACACATAGCCAAGACTGCTCGAATTGTTGTAAGTCTTACCACAGGAGAGAATATCTCATTGAAATCAACTCCTTCTTTCTGAGCATATCCTTTGACCACCAGTCTAGCACGATACCGCTCCACTTGATCATTCCCATCACGTTTGATCTTGTAGACCCATTTGTTTCCGATGGCTTTTCTTCCATGTGGTAGTGGCACAAGATCCCATGTCTTGATTTTGTCTAAAGCTTCCATCTCTTCATGCATTGCTGTCATCCATAGAGATGCATCAGAACTTTTTATAGCCTCCTGAAAGGTGGAAGGCTCCCCATCTTCTGTTAGGAGACAGTATGCAACATTGCTTGCCATCACATATTCTGAGTGCCAAGAAGGTTCCCTTCTTTCTCGAGTTGATCGACGGACTTCAGGTGCTTCAGACTCAACTGGTTCTTGATCATCGTGTTCTGGTATTGCTTCAGAAGAAACTGTTTCTTCCTGTATTGATATAGTCTCAACATTTTTCTTCGTGCTATCACTTTCTTCACATTTAAATATGTCTTCTATAAAGACAACATCCCTGCTGATGACAATCTTATGGGCAGTAGGATCCCATAAGCGATACCCCTTTACTCCATCAGCATATCCCAAGAAGATACATTTCCTGGATTTTGGATCCAGCTTCGTTCTTTCTTGGTCATGATACATCACATAAGCAGGACATCCGAAAATATGAAGGGAGGAATAATCAGTTGGCTTACCAGTCCACATCTCCATAGGTGTCTTCATCTCAATTGCTGTTGATGGAGACCTATTTATCAAGTAACAGGCTGTAGTGGCTGCTTCTGCCCAAAATGTATTGGGTAAACCCGCAGTCCTTAGTAACGCTCTCATTCTTTCTGCGAGAGTTCTATTTGTCCGCTCTGCCACTCCATTTTGTTGTGGTGTGTAAGCAACTGTCTTCTGCCGTTTTATACCTTCTTGACTGCAAAATGCGTCAAACTCCTTGTTGCAAAATTCTCTCCCATTATCTGTCCTCAAACACTTGATCCTTTTTCCGGATTCAAGTTCCACTTGTGTTTTGAAGGCTTTGAATACAGGAAATACATCTGACTTTTTCTTGATGACATATACCCAACATCTCCTAGAATAATCATCCACAAACAATAAAAAGTAGTTTGCTCCTCCTAGGGACGTAACCGGTGATTCCCAAACATCAGAATGAATCAAGTCTAGAATGTTTTTACTCCTAGCAATAGATCTGCTAAAACTCAGTCTACTCTGCTTGCTAATAACACAATGCTCACAGAATGGTAAACTTACAGTTTTGATTCCAGGAAGTAGTTTTCGATTAGAGAGAATCTTCAAACCCTTTTCGGACATATGGCCAAGTCTTTGATGCCATATCATAGACAATTCTTCTCCAGAACTAGCAACCGCTATTTCTGCCTCCTGAACCGTTTCTCCATGGAGCATGTATAGGTTAGCAGCAATCTTTTCTGCCTTCATCACTACAAGTGCGCCTCTGACAACCTTCATGATCCCATTTTTCGTATGGAACTCACATCCGAGGTCATCCAACTGTCCCATCGATAGCAAATTTTTCTTCAAGCCAGTCACATGTCGTACATCTTGGATAGTGCGAATCGTACCATCAAACATTTTTACTTTGATGGTTCCAATACCAGCGATTTTTAAGGCATGATCATCACCCATGTACACAGACCCTTCTGAGATAGGTTTATATTGATAGAACCAATCTGTTCTAGAAGTCATATGCCATGTTGCTGCTGAATCAATTAACCATATATCAGCAAACCTTTTTCTGCCTTCCACAACTGTTGTTACCTCGCTGCACAAGATTTCGCCATTCCCTGAAGTACTTGCTGCACAACCCTGAGATCCTGACGACTCAGATTCTTTTCCTTTGCTATTTCCCTCTCCATTCTTCTTAAGATGCCAACACTCGTTTTTCACGTGCCCTTGCTTTCCACAATGGTAGCATTTAATAAACTTCCTTCCTTTAGACTTTCCCCTGTTCTGATTGTGACTCCCACTGGAACCACGTTCCCTTGATCTCCCTCTGTTGGCGGATAAAGCCTTTGCATGTTGAGAAGTCATTATTCTGTCTTCCTTGTTTTTACGTCTGCTTTCTTCTTCTAAGACAGCAGCCGCAACATCATTAAGGACTAGAGATGACTTCATTGAACCATTTGCCAAGTTGAGGATGAGATTATCATATGAATCAGGTAGACTCTGAAGTAGAAGCTCAGCACGTTCCTTCTCTTCTATGTTATGCTCCATGGTTGAGAGTTGAGAGAATAACGTCTTCAAAGTGTTGATATGTTCAGTCACCGGAGTGGTTTCTGACATACGAAGAGTGTACAGCTTTCTTTTCAAGAAAATTTTGTTGTGTAGAGATTTGGCTTCATACAAGCTTGTCAAAGTATCCCAAATCTCCTTTGCAGAGTTTAATTCTTGAATACTTGACAACACTTCCTCTGCAACTGCTAGATGTAGACTTGCCATCGCATCACCATCTATCTTCTCCCATTTATTTTCATCTTGCATATTTTCCGGTCTTCCATCAATTGCTTCAAGGCAATTTTCTTTTCTCAAGATAGCCTTTATTTTAATTTTCCATAGCCCAAAGTTGTTTCCATCGAACTTCTCTATCTTGAATTTGGCTGCCATTTGTCTTGCAGTGAACAGTACCGTATATGTGAACAGTACCTTGAATAGTATCGTATATGTGAACAGTAACAGTATCCGTATACGTACACCACTGCTAAACAGTAACTAAGAATAGTAATAAGTGCCGGTACGATTTAATATACACCAGGAAAGCTTCCAGGAAACACTGGAGGGGTCACAAGCGGTCCCACTTAAAATCCAGTCTCCTTAGACTCTTATCGTCTTTTTGACAAAGCTTTCCTAGACATGTATATAACCATACAAGTAACCACTCACTGTCCTAACCCTTGGCTCTGCCTTCGCAACCTTGCTCTGATACCACTGTTAGGAGATTGAACACTCCTACCGCAGCTCAAATAAAAGACAAGAAACAAATTGTTATGTTAGAAATAACAATTTGGGTGGCACTACCCTCCACAATAAATAAAATAGACAACTTGGGCGGCTCAGCCTTCCACAATAAATAAACTAAAGGCAATAAAGAAAATAAAGGCACAAATATTTAACGTGGTAAAACCCTCAATTTGAGGGAAACCTCCACGGGACAAGACCGAAAATATTTCACTATGAAGAAAAATATTACAATCTCTCTCACAATTAGAATGGAGGAGATTACAAAGAAGGAAGAAGAGAAAAGCTTAATACATAAGCTTGATACAAGTGTAAGGGGAGGAGGAGGCTTTATTATATAGCCTAGCCTCCCTACTTTGATTTTATTTCCCACCGATGTGGGATTGGGTGAAAGGCAAAAATGCCTCCACCCACTTCACAAGTTATACAAAAATGGTGGGGTTTGAGAAGATGTTTAATGGGTAAGTGTAACTAGCTTTAATTATTTAAATAATATAATAGAAGTGAATGATGTTGGATGTTTAATAGGAAAGAAGTGAGGTGGGTTATACATGGTATAAAACAAGGCGAAAAAGAAGTAAAGTTTTACGTATATATGCTCAAGTGATTGAAGTAAAAAAGGTGGGAGGACTTTATTACCATAATTGGAAGTAACGTTTTTAGTTAATCAATTGCTTAATTAATATGTTGAACGTGCGTAAAATTCCAATATTTCCTGAAATCACCTCCACCCTTACCTATTAATTTTGTAAGGACTTGAATAATGGATCTTTCTTAGTTGTCAATTCCATATGCATGTATGTAGCTGCTTTCATACTTCTTTATCAAAGCCTGCCTTGTTCAATATCGCTTCAGAATAGATTTGTTGATAGGAAATTTTAAATTTATAATCAAAGAGCAGCAACAGCAAAAAAATATATATTAAAAATGCGCTGTATAAGATATAGGTTATATGAAGAAGGATATGGTTTTCTGAAGATGTTTAATGAATAAGCGTAGATAGCTTTAATATTTCAATAATAAAATAGAGAAGGGAAATATGATTTTTGGATGTTTAATTAAGAAAGAAGTGAGGTGGATTGTGGACTAAAACAGGGAGACAAATTAGAAGTAACGCTAAGCATGCTTTAAGTGATTGAAGTAAAAATTTGCCGGACTTTATTACCGTGCTTTGTGGCGATGGTCATGAAGTCTGCAAAGTTATCTGTTGCTCATTTCTACTACGCAGATATCAAAGGAAACTTATATAATTGAAACTTCTACCTTGTTTGACTATCCATCGTACTCAAAATTCTACATGTACTTAGCTTGACATTGATCATTTAAACAAACAAAAACAAGAATTCATCACCATCCTGCTACTAATATGGCGCTTCTTCCCTCTTGCTTGCCTAATTTCGTGCCCTTACACTTAATCTTCCCAAATATCATCTCAAAAAGGCACCAAATGGTGGTCATGTGAATCAGAAAACTAGATTTTCTTTATTATTGTTTCTTTCATGTTCATTAACTCATTTAGTTTACTATGTATTTATCTTTTGAATATGTACTCTGAATCTATACATATGTTCCTATAATGATGATATTTCTATCTAATTTTCTGCATATTCTGTGAATTTGTAATAAGTTTTTGGGACAATTAAATAAGTATCATCGAGTTTTAACCTAATTTCAAGCGAAAAACAATTATGTATTTTTCATCAATAGTATCCCTAAAGTTATCTTCAAAGCATCTTTTCACCCTTCAAATCATCATTTTCTGAGGTGCAATTGATGAAAAATGAATAACTTCAGTAGTATTATTGATAAAAAATATATAGTTATTCTTCACTTAAAACTAAACAAAAACTTGAAGATATTTATTGATATTGTCACAATAATAAGTTTTTGTAGGATATTATGCATATATGTTAACTTTACTCTCTGGCCAACCTTGCACAAAATGTAATTATGTGGCATACGATTCCGAATTGAGTTAGCCTGCGTCTCCTTTGTTTTCTAGCTAGCTCTGTTCAGTTTTAACTCTTCAAAGTTGATCCTTGCCTATGAACGCAATACGCTCATTCGATCTACAACTCCGTAGAAATACACCAAAAAGATGAGTTGGAAGAGAGTTGATTAGTCCATGTCAACTGTTTCTGATGGTCATTTGATCAGTTCTAGGAATTTTTGGTAGAGAAGATTGGTGGAACCATTTTTTTTTATTTTAATAATCAGATTTTTGAAAGTATTCCGCCAATGTTTACTAAAAAAAATATTAATATTAATAACTGAAGTTGACGATGTTAGTCCATATCTGAAAAAGTAAAAATAAAAACAAAAATGTCGGCTTCTATAACAAAACCTGACACCAAAGGAGCCAACTTTATAGCATTTTATTTGAAATATTTTATTTATATTGTAATCTTATGATTCTTGGGTACCGCCCGCCAACTGAAAAAATGATGTCGTTTAGTTTGTCTGCAGCAAATAATGACAGCGAGTTAGACGGCAAACCCGGTGGGTTTTTCGAAATTAATAAGTGAGGCAATTAGAATATTTTTATACTTAATTTACTTTCAAATGACAACTAAGCATAATTTATTCCTTGATTGTAGACCTATTTCTTCTTGTTTCTATTGTTCAACGGTTGGCATTTCAGCTCCTGTGTCAAATTCCCAGCCATGGACAACACTACACCTCCCTAGTCCACTCTCCCTCGACACCTTCTCACCTTGATTGCAGGACGTCTCGGCACAAGGATTGACACACACTTCATTTCAGTGCCATCTGCAACCCATTTCGCTTGTCAGTCCCTTCTCCTCCAGAATCCTTCTCCCCATACTCGTATCTTGATTGTCACTACCAAGGACATACGTCTAGTCAGTTACACTTCATAATAGTGGCATACACCTTTTACGCTATCGAACCCATCTTCAGAGCCGCCAATGCGCAACGAAGCATAAGAACATGGTTGGTCAAAGTTGAAGAGTCCAGCAGGGCACAGTCCAACTACAGAATCCATTCTCTACCCTTCGTTGTGAAAATACTTCCTACTCTTTGTCCGATGTCTTTCAACTTATTGGATTATATATCGGGTTAAGGAGATAAGTAAAGGATACAGACTTGAATTTGCTGAGGACAAGCAAAGGAGGTTTAAGGAGGAGGTTTTTTCTAAAAAAGAAGTTGTCGCTACTGATGATGAGTTTGCAATTTTGGCACGAATTTTCTCACAATTGGTTGGTTGGAGAAGTGGAAACAAGGAGGACAAAAAACTAGATATCGGTTGTGGTTCTGTGGTTAACGATATTTCTTATCACAGGAAAAAGTTCTATGTAATTTCCACAAAGTGATGGTAGTACTGTAGCTGTGGATCCTAAGTCTTTCAAGGCCACTCGAGCTGCGGCCCCGCTTCGAAAATCGAGTCATCCAGGGAGTATGTCGTTGGTATCTTCATCTAAGGATTTGTTATTGGCTCATCGGTACAGGATCGACATAAAGGGCAAATCAAAGAATACTTGCCCCGTACGTTTGAATATTTTAAGCTTGATGAAGAAAAACGCAAGTGGATTAAGGTGAAGGATGAATTGGGGGATACAATCTTGTTTCTGGGATTGGATTGGAACTTCTCTGTTGCAGCTAAAGAGTTTCACAGATGGAGACGAAATTGTGTTTATTTAGCTGAAGGAGGGGGCACTGCGATTTTTAACTCGGAGAATGATACTATGTGATTGGCTCTCAGCTTCTACCGGAAATTCTCCGATTTTCTGTCCTCCACCAACTTGGATCTTCCCTGAGTGTAAGCTTTTCTTTTCCCTCTTTAGTTTCCTAAGTTCTATATTGGTTTTTCTTTGCACCCTTCAGATAATCCTAGTGCAATTTTGGTTTCCTCCCTGTTAAATGGGAAGATTATGCTACGTGGAGAAAGGCCATGGTTAAGGTTCTCATTGAAAAGAAGAAGTATGGGTTTGTCAATGGGTCAATAACCAAGCCTTCCACCAGAGATCCAAACGTTGATTGGTGGAAACAATGTGATCATACGGTTACCTCATGGATTGTCAACGCCATTACTCCAGATCTTTTAGAAGATTTCTTTTTTAGCAGAGTCAGCAAGAGACAATGGGTTGATTTAGAAAAAATGTTGTGTCAAATCAATGGACCTCGTATTTTTTTAACTCCAACAAGAATTAGTTCAATATCACAAGGTCATGCCTCCATTACAGTCTGTTATTCAAAGTTAAAGGCTTTATGAGTTTAATTATATAAATTTTTATTCCACAATGCCCTCTTGCTTATGTGGTGAATCTAAAAAAACTCTCAAGGCATATAAAGATAGAGATCGTACTATACAATTTCTAATGGGTTTGAAAGAGACTTACACAGAGGTGCGTGGTTGTTGAATAAGGAGATGGTTAGGATGTTAAGAAAAAGAACTATCATGTGTAAAGTTTTCTTTACTAGAGTGCCAGGTGTAAAGTCAGTTATGTATATTGCCAGCACAACTAGAAATTGTTAGTAACTCTATTAAGGTCAGCAGCTATATAAGCTAAGTCCTCTCCGTGTAATCAAGTCAGTCAATATTGAATAAAAAAAGATATGTTACAAGAGTTCTCTCTAGAATTGTCTTAGCTTTCTTGATTTCTTTTCCAGGCCAACTGGGTGTCAGAGCAACTTGATTGCTGATCATGGCAGATCATAACTTTCCTGGTGAGGCAAATTTTCCTGGAAACAGAGGAGGTTTCCAAAGAAACAATCATGTGGATTCAGGTGTAGAAACTTCAAATCTTCAATTTCAAGGAGCATCTAGTTTATCATCACCTTCATCTCCTTCGATCTCTCTACCTTCAGCTTTACCTACTTTATCAATTAAGCTCACTTGCAGTAACTATGGATTCGGACACTCTCAAGTGTTACCAACTCTAGGAGCTTATGAGCTTGAAGCTTTCATCAATGGAGATAAGATCTATCTTGCTTCTTTTATCTCTGTACTTAATTCTAATGGATCTGTTAATAATAATACTTTATCTAATCCAGAATTTCTTGCTTGGAAAAGAACTGATAAGTTCATCTTGAGTTGGTTACTTAAATCAATAACAGAAGGCATGCATGGTTATGTGGTGAGGTGTCAAACTTCAATTAGTGTATGGAATACCTTAGAAAGACTTTTCTACACAGAGCCTAGAGCTCGTACCATCCATCTTAAGAATGAGCTTCAAGTTACCAGAAAAAGGATCTTTGTCAATTGCTAATTATTTTCTGAAAATGAAAGAAATTTTAGACACTTTATTTGCTGTAGGAATCGAAATTACTGATGCTGATCTATTATTGCATATTCTAGATGGTTTAGGCCTTGAATATGATGCCATCATGGTTAATATTACTTCAAAAATTGGATATCTTTTATCAAAAGAAGCTCAATTCTAGCTTCAAAGCTATGAGCTTAGGCTAGCACAAATAGGGATGGCAAAATCTGGAGCCAGGGCCAGTGGTCCCCGGCCCCGGCTCTGACCATCAATTGTAAATCTCGGTCCTGAGAAATTTCTCAGAATTTTTTTCCTGAGGTCGGGGCAGGGGTACCTCAGGCGGGGTCAGGTTTTCTAATAACCCGGGATTAAAACTCGGGTTGTGTAATTTTTTCTTTTAATTTTGATTCGTTTCTCTCAATTATATATATATATATATATATATCGCATGCAAATTTTGGTGCAAAGTGGGTTGTAGCCTAGTAGCGTCTTATTATGCATGGTTTACTATAGGGAACAAGTTCAAATCCTTTGTATTGCATTTCTTTATTGAATTTATTTAAAGGGGTAATATATTTATTTATTGTACCTATAACAACAAAGTGGCTCTAGCCCAATGGTGTTTTACTTTACATTGTCTCATGGTGGACCAGGTTTGAGTCTTTTCTATTACAACTCATTTAATTTATTTTACAATGATGATTTTTGGACTGTCGTGTGGCTGGTTGCACATGCAGTGTAGATTGCTGCCTCATTTGGTTTATGTTAGGTATTTATATAATAAAAAGCCCTTTTTTTTATTTTATTATACTTTGGTTTTTTTAAAAATATTATAGATATCCACTAGCTTTACTAATTACACTAAAGTTACTTACAAAATTAGGTGAAAATTTGAACATAAGGGGCAAGTTGAAAACATAATAATATCATAGAAAAGAAAATATTAAAGATGACATGAATCATACCATAGAAAAAGATTTACCTTTGCCATAAGGCCTAGAGTTAACTTTCCCAATATAAGTGCAAGCAACTCATCTACACCAACCAGTCATTTTAGAAGCACAAGAACACTAGCGTCAAATTTGGACAACTTTCACACACACAAAAACACATAAACATATTTACACACATGCATCTGATAAGTGTCTATTTATATATCATTTTCATATCAATTCGTCCCTGTTTCTTTGCTATATTCCTTGGTATTTTTATGTTTTTGTGTGGTTTTTATGTTTGTATGAGTTTTGGAGCAACTTGCACAAAAATGGAGTAAAACCCTTCATTTTCACCTCTGCTATTCAACCATATTCTCAGATTTAATTGTATTGATATACAATGAACCCGATGACATATTATATACCGTTGGAAAGCTCTCGAAGTCTATTTTCTGGAGAAATTTACGTTTATAAATCCATTCAGTGTACCAAAAGTTGTAATCAAAACAGTGTGAGAAGTATAGAAATGTAATTCCACAAATCCCTGTAGCATGTATAATACGGGACACTGTAGCAGGTTACTGTAGCAGAGTATTTAAACACATTTTAGGTTTTTATTTTCATAACTTGAAGAGGGGAGACGTGGTGGAGGCTGCAGCTCTGGAATTCTTTCATCTCTTGGAGTTCTTGAAGGAGAAAGGAAGATTGGAAAGAGGAAGAACTACATTCCAAAGAGAATTACATCAAATTTGCTAAGTTTTTCCCTTCCCTTTCATTTTCTGGAATGTCTCCATGTTGTAGTGTATTTACCACGTTCTTAAACATGTGTAACTGAATCTGAATTGGTTGAGGGTGATTTCAAAGCCCCTGATATGGTTTTTGTAAGTTGATTGTGCAAGAAGTTGTTATCCAATTCTCTAATTGAAGTTGCTTGTATTTTCCCATATCTAATGCTTATGATTGCTTGCTGATTGTATTTGGAATGGCCTACTGAATATAATCTGGTTGTTGTCTATTGCTAGAGTAGAAATCTTGATCCGTAATTGTCTTGAATTTCTAATCCTTAGTAGCAAAATTGTGATCAGAGATTGCAATTGGAGAATACAACCTAAGTTAAATTATCCGAGCTTGTGTGTTTATTGCTTAAATCAACCTATCTTTCTTATCATAATGCATCCATTGAATTAAACTCAGAGAGCTTGTTCTAGGTTGTTTAATGGATAGGGATTAAATAAAGAGCTTGTTTTATTTAACAACAAAGTAAGGAAAGATTGGGATAACAGAGCTTGTTGTTATCTACGGTTGGTAATTTCAATGGTGTAATTGGATGACAATTCTACAATTAATTAGCAAATCTATATCTTGTGGTAGAGAAGGATCCCTTAACCAGGTTTCTCTCATTGATTTTTCAATCTGTTTTAATTTGTATTGTGTTATTCTTACTTGCATTAATATTTCATCAAGTTAATCAATCAACAAA
>SNVD02007073.1:0-27147 GCA_013180625.2 Boswellia sacra | reverse complement strand
TTTGTCTTGAGACAGTTGCCCCTCGTTGGAACACCATGGGTCAAAGTGGATAGGGTGAGAACATTTATATTCATAGAGTTAGTATGTGTCATTTTATTTGAAATGTTGTGATTGATTTCCATGTTGTCAATTTCATTTTTAGCTCTATCTCTCTGTTAACATTAGTGACGATCATTGGGTGGCAGCTTAGGTGTAATTGAATCGCCGTCACATTGCCATATACGACTCAGCTATTGGACATACTTCCACAAACACAGTCATATAGACAGTCCGGTGCCTGGCTGAGCTAATACCCCGTATGCTGTCAATGAAGGTTTATGATATTCCTGACTATCCCGCAACCCCATTCGACATTATACCCATCAAGGACGAGGACCAGGTGCCACAACAGGAGCCTGAGGGAGGAGCATGCGGCGTGTACTGTTTGAAGTACATCGAGTTCCTAGCGGGGGGCGTGCCACTGACTGAGATTAAGGCATTCACGGACGAATGCCTGCGGGAGAGAATAGCGGTAAAACTTTGGGTCAGTCACCTTCATCCACACACACAGGAGGCCGCCACGACCGTCACGGCGCCCTCCGAGGTTGAGGCCTTCATAGCGCCTACTAATCTTGTGTCTGTTGATGTTGCAGCCACTGCTAGGACTGCTAATGATGTGTCAGCAGATGTTACGACCACCATTGGCCATGACGATGTTGATTTAATGGAGGTTGAGCAGCAACCGAGCACGATTTTACCATGAGATCACCTTGCATTGTATATATTATGTTTAGTTACACATTTACACATTATTGTATAGTGACATTTTCTGTATAGTCGCACATGGTTTCCATGTATAGTTGTACGAAAACTTGTAAATACATCTTTTTCCGGTTGTATTAGTAAATACATGTTTCTCATGTTTTCCGGTCGTATACATTTTTATGGTATAGTGGAGGCGAGTACGCTCCGTGTATATGACTGTTGGTCCTCCAAACAATGTTGTATAAAAAAACAAACATCGTCGTCAGTCTTAATATGAATCGGCATTGGCATAACACCCTTACAAGTAAATTGAACCTCTAAACTCATGTTATGCTTACGAAGATCCCAACCCATTTTAGTACTATTACAGTCAATCAACTCATTATAGGTAGCACACCTACGAATTGTCAATGGCTTTCCCGTCCCACTAGTCTACAAATAACCACCGTTCTCTTGCACAGTCCAAGCGCCATTGTAAACAATAAGTATGCGTAAAGTTTTCACTTCCTGCATGATAGAGACATACTATATAAGGTCTGTGGACAATAAATCATTACGAAATTGCTTACAAAGCCATAAAAACGAATGTTCTGCCCAAACGCTCGATGATACTCGACAAACACCCTCGACACACAAACTCGACTAGCTTTGCTTCGCATTCGAAACTCGTCAAGTTTGGCACTCGATGCACATACTCAAATGCTCGACACACGAGTCTCGACGCTTGACCAATGACTCTCGAAGATAATCGACATACATGGTTCTAGACATCTACACATCGGTTTTCACGTATTCGACACTCGACATGCCGGATGAAAGCTCGATGCTCGACACGCGACATACGAACTCGATGAAATTTGCATCTGACTTTCGTCGAGTTCGTCACTCCTCTAGATGCTCGACGAAACTCGAACGCTTGACACTCTAGCCTAGAATCGACATAACGCCTAGACACTCGAAACTACCATCCGACATGTCAAGATTCGATCTGACATAACCGCTTGACAGTCGACGACGTTCGACAAATCTCGTCTTCTTCAACCGTTGATTGCGATACCAGATTTTCACACAACGATAGCCAATTTTCAACAAATTTTCATACAAACTGCACTATCTCTAACCTTAGTTCACATACATATCTCATATTTAAGCTATATAATACGGTTGACGGTTACCAAAACGACCAATAACAAAAATATTACAACCTAATGAAATTTTCATGTCATTTAGAGAGAGATTAACGAAAATATTACAACTGTTGAGGTTGTTTCGGACAGTGAAGTGTATGGATCTGTGACTGGTTTCTTTGTTCTTAGTTTCGTTTATGACTTTCTTTAATTTCGTCCGAAGAGGGAAGTAATAAGGTTTTGGAAAAATATTGATTATACAAGGGTATTTCAGTCTTTTTGTCAAGAAAGTGTATATGGCATGAAAATTTTTCAGGTGTGTCTAAATTTCAACAAGGTCCCCTAATTGTGTCTATTTTCTCAATTTTTTTAAAAAATAAAAATAGATGAGACAGATTATATTTCTAATAGGATTTTGTTATTTAAACTATCACGTAATATTATAAAATTTATATTATATAAATATTTTGAGTCTAACATTATTATTTTTGATGAGATAAGAGCCTATGTGCCCCAAAGAAGTGGAGCCACTCTCACATCTTATCTTTAAATAGTATTTTTTTTTTGTTAAAGTAAAAATATTTATGACATTCCCCGTCTGTTTAGACTGTTTCGTATTTATCCATTTCCACTGGCTTTTTACCGTGACATATGACTTTTGTTGCTATGGAAACAAGCTGCTATATTCAAATGCCTCTTCTGCCTTCTGATGCAGTATTTCTTCAACTTCTACTGACATCATGATTTCGTTTTTGACTGGGTGGAATCCAAGTAATAAACTCTAAGGTATTTGTTCTTTCTGTTATTAACCTTGCTTCATTTATGCTTGATCATGACAGCTGGTAAGCTCCGATGGTTTTGAGTTTTGCACCAGTACAACTAATATCCCAAGCTTGTGATGCCGTGTTAATAGACTTTGGACTTAATATTTATAACCTTCGTTCGATGGATCTTAAGGATCAAGTAATATAACATCATCCCATTCAAACATGATTAGGAATAAATTTAACACTACCATTCAATTTCATCGATGTAAAATTTGATCATAATATTTTAAAAAAAATTATATTATCAAAATGTTTGAGAAGAAATTTGAAAGAACTATTTACTTTCTCAATTTAGCTCTGTCACAGTTAAAGTTCTAAGTTCATCAAATTTTTTACTAAATAATCTCGATTTTAATTCTTTGGAATTATCTCAGTTTGGCTCTGTTGCGATTGATTTTTTTTTTTAAAATTATAATATATTATCATATGTACAGTATTTATAAATATTTGAGGAAAGTACTAGAAATAAATTCCATTTTATTAATCAAAGAATTTTAGAATTAGAAACAAATTTTTCCAATGAAGCTGGTGCTCATTGTAATAAAGTCACTTACAAATTAAATAAAAGATCGATTAAGAAAGGTTCTTGAAAGAAGACAAGAAATCATTGATAATTATAGAAATGTTGAAACTATAAGATAACAATTATTTGCTTCGCCTATTTTAATATAAGATTCTTGCTTTCGAGGGTTTTGAGAAGTTTATCGGAAATGGCGCACAGTTTCATATGAAAGCTGTTTCAACCTGTAAACTTCCTAAATCTACGGTCTAAAGTTGCCATATACCGTGTATTAAATTTTTGTCAGTAACTACTATTGAACCGCAAGCATCGTTGCGTACTGATTTTAGACTAACTTTTGTCTTCAACGCTAAAAGACATATTTGCCCAGAAGCATCTTCCAATTAACATAGTTTTTTGTGCCAAAATTTAGGCAACCCAAATTTCTTACAATCTGTTGAATAAATAAGAATTGATGGGTTTTGGATTTATTTCCAACCACAAAAACTGCCTTTGGTGAATACGTCGGTCGGTCGATGGAGTTTTTTTTTTTTTTTTTGTAATCGAGGTGTTCGAGTCAACTTATAAACCGTCGATAGAGAATACTAACACTGTAAGTCTGATCATTAAGTCAATTCCAGAAATAACAAGAATAAAATGAAAATGAGTTGAAATAAGTAGAGCATGTGAGCTTACTTTGAGATTATCCCTTTGCTTACCCTTTGGAATGCTATTTATAGGGTTCAAAGACTACTTGAGACCTACTTCAAAGAGATAATTGCTAGGAACTATCACATAATCCCAATTGCCAAGCCACTAACTAATAGCTAGTGGCAGTTACTCGGTTATAGTGGCGCTGAGGTAGTGCTTCTACAGGGGGCAATGCTAAATCATGCCTCAGTTTCCCTTTTTGTAGAGATTGAGTTACCATATTTAGCTTCCATATGCCTCAGTTTCCCTATTTATTTTGCTCTGGACTCCGATGTTCTACTGATCTTTGGGCCACTAGACGCATGAAGATGCATTCTACTGTTTCGTTACTTTGAAGTTCAGTATTAACTCGTTCAGCCTAGTTTTTCACCCGAGCTAGTTATCCTTCAAGAATAAAAGTACGTAAACCTGTAAAATGTGTATTCTTCCATTTAAACTTTCAAGAATAGATTGCGTGCACCTCTTTTAAGTTATTGACTTTCGTGTTTAATAAACCAATCTTAAGCAGTTAAGCTTATGTTCAACACCATGTTCCACATGAAAACACTCCAAATTAGCACGAGATCATAGTATAATATTAATTGATGTTGCTGTATAATCTTCCACTTGTTATATAATCCTCCAAGAATAGAAGAGTCTTTAAATGACATAGAGTTATTAAACCACCAACCTCTGATACCATTTGCCATCGGAAAGCCAAGGGAACGCCGCTCCAAGTTTACCCCAATTTTGAGGCCAATGGGAAGTTACCTATCTGAGTCCATCAGCCAACCGTCGGTCAAAGTACCGTGTGCATGGCATGAGAACCCAAGACGTTGACCATGTGCCCTGCTTAACCTATACTAGGGGCGGAGAGTCGGTAATTGACCTTTTCCCTGTAGAGTTCCCCTAGATGCAAACATATTGTCTGCATGCTCTGATACCATTCTATTAAGAGCATGTAGCATGCACTCGGTAATATACTGGTCAACTAGAATATTAATATATATTTTTTAAATTAATTAAAGTTAAATTGTGTGTTGGCTAGCTCCCCCTAAATGTGAATCCTGGATTTACAAGCAAAGACCACTTCAATAGCAGAAAAAATAGCAATAAAAACAGCTACTAGCAATATAGATTGTTTTATTACGAGCTGGAAGATTGCCTCATAATTTTATCATTTTCTAAATAGCTTCATTTTCCAAATGGCAATAAAATAATCTCCCTGACAATTAACAGCCTCTTTCATGATTTTTTTTAATTTCTATATATTCATGAAAAATTCATAAAATATTTGGTAGAGCGTACTGAGAGAAAGAGCTTTTGATTGAAAGAAGATCACCTTATTAAGTAAATTCACGAACTGGTGCATACGATTGAGAGCCAGTTGCAACTCCCGAAACACTTGTTGTAGCTATGTACAAGCAGCAGAGATAGGATATCCTTCCGCACCAAACTACCAATATCAGTTAGATGATCAACCATTATTTTTATAATCACATTTGAGAACCTGAGTTGCCAATTTCAGGAAGATAGTTTATATAAGAAGACTACAGAACAATGCATAAGTAGGTCAGACTTATTTTATTAATACATCAAAGCGTCAACTAATGCCATTGGATTAAAAAGTAATAATAATAAGAAATTAAAAAAAAGCTAATAATAATTAAAGAAAAAGGTCTTCAGGCGTGGAATCGATTTCGTTTAGCAAGCAATTAAGACTCTTGACACTGGATTGAATCCATACACCACACAATACTCTTACTGTAATATTTCTCCAAATTATTTATTAAACAATACTGTGAAGTACATGAACATATGATGCATAGTTAATAATATTTGATAAATTTTTTTAAGAAAGATCTTTGACATCAATCATTCACGTTATAGCATTGTTTGTATTATAACAAGGAAAATGATTAAAGGACTAGTATGAAACAAAATTCTTAGGTTCTATAGCATTAATTACTGCAAGACACCCAAATAATTAAAGACAAGAAAATGAACACTAAAGTACGATATTCAATTTGTGCTAGGACTTATTATTCAACTACGAACATCATCTTCTATTAATATTAGACTTCCAAGTTAAGATCAGTGAATTACCAGTAAAGTTAAGAAAAAAACTGTAGGTACAGCTCCAGCAGCCCAAAACCCCAGTAAGGCCAACAATCGAAAAGCAATAAGCCAGTTCTATTCCTCTTTACTATTGATTTGATTTCTACGAATTCTCTTAGGATGCGGTTCTGTTTCCTCATCAGATCTGCCACTTTGAATTCCAACTGTGTTGTCATGCTTATAAATGTAATCTTCTGCCATTGTTTCTCCAAAATCTTGGCTTATAGTTGACACCTTCTTAATGTAAATGTTGGGTTCGGACACATTAGGTCGCGCATATAGTGGACAGACACCACAATATTCCACCTTGCAACCTTTTACAGTCCTGACGGGAAATTTTTTAATTGGGCTGAACTCAAATGTTGCTCTTGTATAATCACCATTAAATAGTTTAGAATCCATAAAAGGACTATAACCTAGTACCATGTGATCGGACTCAATTCCCACATTATCTGGCAAGTTCGCGGCAACCATGAAGTTGCAACTAAAGTGAACCCTATCAACATCACTGCCTTCAAATTGGTAACTACACCTGACATAAATGGCTTCATCATAATAACTTCCCTCATCAAATGCAACAACCGCACATAAAGCAAATCCCATGAATCTTCTATTACACCAATGCTGAGGTAGCTGAAAAGATATTGAAGATGCTGAATTTCGATAATGGAACCAGTAAGGGATTTCACTTCCAGGTAAACAAAAGCCGATTGCAGGTGTATCATCAATTACCTGTAAAAATGAAAAATTTCATGATTTCTGTCAAGAAAGGAAACGAAATACAGAGAGAAAAGAGAGATTGTAACCTTTTCATAACACAGTCTAAGTGAGGCAGTTGCCACACGTTGAATTCTTTTCTGTAAATCTGCCAAAATATTGAAATATCCTTTCGGATTTAGATTCAGGCAGTTCGTAAAAATGAAATCATTATTGTTCAATTCATCTGGGCAACAGCTAGCAAATATTATTTCAAGTTCAGATGGATCTAATTCTTTCAAACTTGATGGAATCTCTGGTAACGATTGGAGCCGCTTGCAATTCATTGCTTCTAAATATTCCAGACATAATGGAAGCTCTGGCAATGACTCAAGCATATTGCAATTGTTTGTGTAAAGGAATTTCAGCTGAGAAAGCTGCTTGGTACTTGTAGGTAGACTCTCAAAATTGTTTCCACTTAGATCTAAGACTACCAATGAGGATGCAGAGCAGAGATCTTTAGGTATTTCCGTTAGATTGCAGAAAGATAAATCCAAATCACTGATTTCCTTCATCCCTGCGATGGAGGATGGAAGATGACTTACTGCAGCTCCTTTTGCATTTAGCTTTTTCAAAAAGATTAAATTTCCCAAGTTATCTGGCAGTTTGTCAAGTTTTGAGGAGCCAGAAATATCAATTTCACAAAGAGATGTCAAATTGCTGATGCTACTTGGAATGATTTCAAGGTCTTTGCAATCATGTAATTCCAAATTACGAAGAGCTTTTAGATTTTCAATTGACGATGGTAGCTCCTTAATTGCTGTTCCATTTAAATTCAGATCTTCCAATCGTTCCATTTTCTCCAAGATTTCAGGGAAACTTTCAAGTTTTGAGCAGTTCCAAAGATAAAGGCGATAAAGAGATTTCAATTTACAAATGCTAGTTGAAATCCTCTTAAGCCTTGTGCACTTAGCCATGTCTAATAAAACCAGCTCGGTTAGGAATGAGATTGATGAGGGAACTTCTTCTATTGCAGTCCCATTCAAATATAATTGTATTATGTTTCCTGAAACCTGTGGAAACTCGGTGAGATTAATGCAGTAGGAGAGATCCAGTGTTATAGGAGATCCAAAATGAATGTTACTCGGGAAGCTTTCAAGCTTTTCGCAGCCTCTCAAACATAGGAGACTCAGGTTGTTCAGATATTGGATGGTTGAGGGAACCTTAGCCAAGCTTCTACATTCTTCAAGATTTATAGTCTCAAGTTGTGGGGCCTCTGAGAGGTCTGGGATCTCAATCAAGTGCTGGGACTTATAAAGATCAATCGATTTTAACTTGAAGGTATACTGAAACAAATAATATAATAGAATAAATTAACTAGTTCTAATAAACCACATAATTTATATTTTACAAAAGAAAATTTTCTAAATGATTTGTTGTACCTTTGTTCCTTTCCATAGTTGTTCAACATTGCTGCAAGGCAATTTAAGTTCAACAAGGTTCTCTAGACAAAATTTTGATGGCAATGCTTTCATAGGACACCCAGCCCAATAGAGATACCTCAACGTATCAGGAAGACATTTTAAGCCTCGGAGCAGATGTAATTTGGAGATTTCTACATCTTCTTCGTATAGTCCAGGATTATAGAATTTAATAAATCTAAGATTACACATATCCGCAAAGGCTTTAGAACTTAATCTTACATCTCTTATTTTTGACATATTTAAGAATATGCCTTCAATCGAATCAGTCCCCTTAAAACCAAAAGTAGAAAATAAGTCAACATAAAATTCATAATAAATGAAGGCAAAATTTCCGGGCTTGACTGTTCATGGGACACTCGATAAAAAAAATAAAAGATAAAAAAAAAATCAGAAGATTAGATTCATACCTTATTATTTTTCAGTACATGGTAGACATCTTCATAATGCCACAATCTACTACGTTTGCCTAGCTCTTTCATAGATTCTTGACAAACAATTTCTTGACCCATTTCTTGTAGTAAATCATGCATTTGTATCTTATTGTTTATTATAGTTATGAGTGATTTATCTATCAAGCTACTTAATCCAAAATCCAAAGAATAACAACCATCTAGTATTTGTACAACTTCATCTCTATCCTCTCCTTTGAAAAAACATGCAATGTCAAGAAATATGTCTTTCTCTTCTCTGTCTAGTCCATTGTAACTTATCTTCAAAACATCATGAATTTTAGGGTTAGAAATCATTTTAAATTTATGTAAAACACTTTCCCAATCTTGCTTGGTCTTTCGATATAGGGAGGAACCCAAAACCTTAAGAGCTAATGGATTGCCCTTGGCGTAACTTAATACCCTATTTGAGATTTCTAGAAGGCCTTTAGGGTCATGATTTTGCTTAAAGGCATAGGTAGAAAATAGCAGATGAGCTTCATTGTAGTTGAATCTCTCAACCTCATATATGTCGTCCACTCCATAACTATAAAGCAATTGTTTATTCCTAGTAGTTATAATAATTCTACTTCCTGGACCGAATCTATCAAGCCCTCCAGCTAAAATCTCTAACTGTTCATAATCATCCACATCATCCAGAACAATCAGAACTTTTTTGCGATGGAGTCTCTCTCGAGTATATTGTGGCATTCTAGGAGCACCAGTTTTGAGATTTTTTTCTTCTAATATTTGAGAAAGAATATGGTTTCGCAGATTAACTAATCCACACTTTTCTGATTCTTCTCTAACATTGATACAGAAGCAATAACCTTCAAATAGACTACACATTTCACTGAAAACAGCTCCAGCAATGGTTGTTTTACCTATACCACCCATGCCCCAAATTCCCACAACTTTAAAATCTGAGGATCCAATGCATAACAATGATTTAACTTTATTAATGCGGGACTCTATTCCAACGAGGCCTTCACAGTCACCTGAAGGTGATATATAGTTTAATTTCTTCAAAATTCCTCCAACAATTTCTTCTACAAATTTGGACTCGGGCCTACCAAATGTGAAAATAAGCAGTTCATATGAGTTGAAAATGCACCAAGACTTTAAAGGTAAAGCTTACTTTCTACCTTATACTTTTCATCAAATGTTCACCTTCTTCATTTCCATGAATGGGAGAAAATTTGTAAACGAATTTTACTTCACAATTCCAAAATCTTTTATTTTATCAGAAGAATTGAAAATTTCGATGCTCTGTACATATAAATCTAATGATAAAAAAGGCACTCTTTCCTAAATAATTATACTACAGTCCAAAATGCACTAGGATTGCAATCTTTATTATTTTAATCCAATGGTTTTTCTACAAAATTTGGAACACAAACTAACTTTAATTTGTTGATTATTCTCGAAAAATCAATCAAAATTAAATTAGACTTCACATTAATGATTATTTAACATAAAAAATGAAGACACAAGATAACACAAAATGACAAATAAAAGAATGAAAAATCATAATCACGGTAACAATCAAGTGCAGTCATTTTTTAAATTAAATAGGCGTAGAAAAGAGTAAATTTACTTGATCAGCGAAGAATCCCATCCGGATAGTTTGGCTGCTTCGGTCAAAGCAGCTCTCCACTTCAGAACCTTTTCAGTCATCCCCTTGAACCTTTCCTCATGTTTAACAAATGCTTTTCGTAACTCCCAGTCTGCTTCTGCACATCCAACGCATTGACATAGTAGAAAACCGGTACAACCATTTGACCATCCCTTTCCTTGCATTCAATAATCTTTGCTAGTTCTTCCAAGCACCATCCGGAAGAAGCATAGTCTTCTGACAAAATTACAACCGAAACCTTTGAATCCTCAATTGCTTTCAAAAGCACAGGCGAGATCTCATCTCCTCTCTTGAGCCCATCAAAATCAATGAATGTTTTGACTTGTTTTCGACGCAAAGCGGCATAGAGATGGCTTGTAAAGCTATCACGGGTATCTTCACCTCTGAAACTAAGAAACACGTCATATTTGGGTTGAAGGGTATTGGAAGAAGAAGATGACGAAGCCATCTGGAACAAAAATAATGTAGAGTTTTGGGGCAAAAGCTCTGGAGAGAACAGGAGAGATTCTTGATAGTTAAGAGTAGAAGGTTTACTGTGTACGAAAATGCAAGCCACTCTCCACCCAAAAAGTCATTTACATGCCTTAATTTCTTTTTATTTTTTGTGGCATAGCATGGAGTCAGGAAGTTGGAAATTGCTTGCATGTGGGTCATCTTTCCCAGTTCACACCATGAACAGAAGAGATAAATATTGCAAAAAGATTGCGAGAATCCAGCAACGCAAAAGCATTGATGTTATGAAAGCGACTGGACTGGGCCTGTAAAAGCTTTCCACGGGGAATTACTTTTTTGTTTTATTATTTTTAACCTGGGTGAATATCAACCACTTCTGTGTTTTGGCTTCCTTGATTGCCCCTATATTTTTATACTTTGAAACCTAAAATCATTAGAATAATGTAGCATCCGTACAGTATTAAAAAATTATTATCGATTAAATAAAATGGGATAGAATAGAATAATTTATATAAAATATTATATTATATTATATTGTATTTAGTATAATATTGAATTGTAAAAAAATTTAAATAAGAATTAATGTAAATAATATTTTTATACTAATTTAAATTATTTCTTCATAAATATATAATTAATTAATTTAATTATCTTTGATATTTAATTATTTAAATAAAATTAAATAATTAAATTTTATTGAAATATAAATTATAAGAAAGAATAATATCAAATAAAAATAATATTTAATTTAACATGACTTTCTAGATTTTAAATATTAATTAATGAAGTTGGTCCTTATCCTAAGTAAAGCCAAGGTTTGTCTACGGGTAGCATTTCATTAAATTGTCTACTGTTCGAACATCCCCTCCTTAGATGTGCTCCAAACATGGGCTTTTAAAAAAATAATGCATCCCGCTTTTGTGTTATGCTATCCGGCCACCGAACAATCCCTAAAAGGGCTAATGCTTCTTTTTGAATTATTTTTAATTTATAGATCAAATAAAACTAGAAAAATTCGGACATGAATGAAAAGAAAATATGAAAATATTATTTGTAAAATAAATAAAAACTGATCTAATAAGTTACAAATCGACTCTAAAAACTAGGATAGAAGAAACTTTTCTGTGATTCAAAAAAATTAAAGACCCTCCTGTATTTTTGCTCCTTTTTCTGTAATTACCTGTTTTTGCTCCCAAAAACACTATTAACACTTGTGTTCAAGTCCCAAATGTTCAAACACAAAAGCTTCCCAGACGAAACCGATTGGCTGCTGCTAACCGTGTGATTGCTGTTGATAGGCACACAACGACTTTCCGGGGGCGGTTGCTTGGAGTTGTGTTGCAACAACATTCGTGATAAGGACAGTAAAGGGGTGGGGATGGGTGCTGGTTGTGTAACCAAGGGGAAGAGACTTGAGACTCTGAAGTTGAAAGGGATTTTATCTTCCAATAAAATAATTTTTACCTTTTAATTGTTTATTATTTATAGGGGTAAGTAAGAAAATTCGCTCTCGTGTCACTTAAACTGTTAGTCACGAGTGTACTTAATGAATTTCTAAGAACATAAACATTGGGATAGTTAAAAAAAAGAAATTATTATTTTTATATGAATACACTAAGTTAAAATATAGAGGTGGTTCGTGGTATTTATTCTTTTTAATTATAAAATTTTTTATTAAAAAAAACTTCAAATTACAGGGTGATTTAAAAATATTTCAAATATTAAAGATTTGTATGTTATATCTTGTCAAAGAGATGATACTCATGAGTCAACAATTAATTCATGTTTTTGTTGTTGAACTCTGATGCTTGATATTTGATGTATATAAAACAAAAACAAAAACAAAAAGATCTATGGGTTATAGAATATAAGAGAGGAAAAGAAAAAAAAAATAATGATAAATATCAGTTGTTAGCTTGTGAGATAAGATTGTAACATCTAAATATTCAACATCAAAACTACTTATTAAATAGGCCCTTAATTTTGGCTCTTTTTGCAATTCTTTGTTTAACTATTGCCCCATTTTATAGAAATTGTGTATAATGTCAAGACTAAAAACATTTTTTTAGTGATAATCTATCATAAATTACTTTTGAAAGTTCTGGAGGTATATAGTTATAAATAACAACACAGTAAACTGTAATGTAAATTGGCACCGGAGAATTTTACGTGGTTCGGTTATAAAACCTACGTCCACGGACAACTATAAAGCTGCAATTCACTAAGTTCTTGTTTGTACAATCTTTAGGACCTTTTACAGTGCTGACTCACTCTCACACACTGACCTAATCTTTGACAAACAAAATCGCGCCAAAATTTTAAACTCTAGTAACATTGCTCACTCTCTGTCATAGATAACTAAACAATACACTGTCAAGTTACACATAACAATAACGTCTGACACTGAATTACATAAACACTTAACCCGCAAGTTATCTTAAGTGTTTACTAACTTACACAGACTCAATCAATAACTCATGTATGATTTCTACCACTCATACATGAATTAAAAAACTCAAAGAATCAAATCAAATAAGACATTCCTTTTGTGTTGAAGCTCTCTTTTATGAATTCATGGAATGTCATACTCAAGACTCTCTCACAACCAAAACAGCCAACACGTTAATCTCTCAATCACATGTAATCAGCCGCCTGAATAGCTTTGTATATATATAGTGAGAGGTTTGACCAAAATCTCCTAGAAATCCTGTAAAAATTCTAATTAAAATCATATTAGGATTAGGAGAAATAAAATAGGAAGTGTTATAAACAAACTCTAACAAGAATTAGGACAAATAAATATTCTCCTATTCTAATTAGGATATAAGATATTATATCCTAATCTAAAGAGATATTTATTACAAATCAAATACTTCCTAAAATATAATTCTAGAAACATTAGAATAGGAATAAAAATAATATTCTTGTTTTATCACAAGTTGATCAAAACTCATCATGTGCATGGCACATGCATATGTAGTAGACTTTGACACTAACAATCTCCCCCTTTTTGGCAACTTGTGATGAAAACATCAAACTGTTTCTGATCAAAGGACATCACACATGATAAGTCAATCATAACAATAAGTTATCATGAAATAACAAACAGAAATTATCATGTGTAAAGAATTAACTAGTGAGTTGTTACAATTCTCATAACAGAACACTGTCAGAATAAGTATATCCTGTAAACAAAAAAACTTTTTCAAACTGATCAAGCAACACACGTTAATCAATTCATGATCAAAGTAATTATATCAATCAATGCAATCAGATCATTATCAGAGCAAAAACATCCAAGCAAAACATTCATCAAATCAAAATATCTTGAATACACACATAAAGCAAACATAAGAAGTTCTTTTTACTCCTCCTTACTACTTACTTACATCCCTTAAGAAATAAGCAATAAAAATATAAACAAAACAGAAGTAAGTAACCACTTGATCTCTCCCTTGATTTCAGCACAAGTGCCAAAAACACTTAACGAAGTGTTGGAGACTTTCGAACAAGAGGGAAAGATGAATTGTCAGGACGCTTCTTGAATCTGCCAGCCTTCTCTTTGTATCACTTCCTGGTTGTGGTAGGAGTTGGCTGCGAGAAGATGAAGAAACAGTGGTTTTTGTCGAACCAGTTGAAGTCACCATTGTTAGGGTTTGCTGGCTGCACCAAAGTTTCCAGAATAGAGAAGAGAAACAAGACGCAGGATAAAGAAGAAACTGTTGTGGGAGTATGGAATGAACAGGAAAAGCCCTAAGCAATTTCGTAATATGCTAGGCTATATTGAAAACAATTTTGTTTTTTAACAAAATTTAATATTAATTGTATTTCCAAAACCGTTTCATAACTGACATTAATAGACAAAAATTCAAATTTGATTCCAATTTGAATAAGGAATTCTAATAGAATTAGGATTCCTGCTACTGAAACTTCTCCCCCTCAATTCAATAATGCTAACATAGCATTTTTGACACATGGACACACAAGAAAATTAAATTTTGAATAAGCACAAAGAGCACTGTATGTTATGAAAAACGTAACAGAACACAATTAAAAATAACATAACAACAATATTTGAACATTATATGAATCATTCTAAGAAAGCATATTTAGAGCTGTTTATTTTCTTTTAATTAATTTATCACTTAATCCAATTGAGTGATCAACTTGAGCATGCTTTTTACGCACAAAAAAGTTAGTCTCTTGTGAATTTGCTAAATAATACAGTAGCTTTCACACATGTATAGAGGTAGCCCTTTTCCATTTGAGTAGGTGACCTCAACATTTTCCTAGATACAATGAAGTTTGATAGGTGTCTATTTATGTATCATTTTCATATCAATTCATCTATGTTTCTTTGCTATAATCCTTGGTATTTTTATGTTTTTTTGTGGTTTTGATGTTTGTAGGAGTTTTGGAGGAACTTGCACCAAAGTAAAGTAAAACCCTTCATTTTCACCTCTGCTAGTCAACCATCTTCTCGGATTTAATTGTATTGATATACAATGAACCGGATAATATGTTATATACCGTTGGAAAGCTCTCGAAGTCTATTTTCTAGAGAAATTTACGGTTCAAAAATCCATTCAGTGTACCGAAAGTTATAATCAAAACAGTGTGAGAAGTGTAGAAATGTAATTCCACAAATCACTGTAACATGTATAATACGGGACACTGTAGCAGGTTACTGTAGCAGAGTATATAAACTCATTTTAGGGTTTTATTTTAATAACTTGAAGAGGGGAGAACGTGGAGGAGGCTGCATCTTTGGATTTCTCTCATCTCTTGGAGTTCTTGAAGGAGATTGAAGGCTTGGAAAGAGGAAGAACTACAAATCCTAAGAGAATTCATCAAATTTGCTAAGTTTTTTCATTTCCCTTTCATTTTCTGGAATGTCTCCATGTTGTATTGTATTTGTATTGTTCTGAATATGTGTAACTAAATCTGAATTGGTTGAGGGTGATTTCAAAGCCCTTGATATGGTTTTTGTGAGTTGATTGTGCAAGGAATTGTTATCCAATTCTCTAATTGAAGTTGCTTGTATTTTCCCATATCTAATGCTTATGATTGCTTACTGATTGTATTTGGAATGGCCAACTGAATATAATCTGTTGTTGTCTATTGCTAGATTAGAAATCTTGATCCGTAATTGTCATGAATTTCCAATCATTAGTAGCAAAATTGTGATCAGAGATTGCAATTGGAAAATACAACCTAAGTTAAATAATCCGAACTTGTGTGTTTATTGCTTAGATCAACCTATCTTTCTTATCGTAATGCATCCATTGAATTAAACTTAGAGAGCTTGTTCTAGGTTGTTTAATGGATAGAGATTAAATAAAGAGCTTGTTTTATTTAACAACAAAGTAAGGAAAGATTGGGATAACAGAGCTTGTTGTTATCTACGGTTGATAATTTCAATGGTGTAATTGGATGACAATTCTATGATTAATTCGCAAATCCATATCTTGTGGTAGAGAATTATCCCTTAGCCAAATTTCTGTCATTGATTAATTCTCACTTCAATTAAGTTTGCATTGTGTTATTCTTTATTTGCCTTCGTATTCAGTTTTTCATTTAGTTAATCAATCAACAAAACCCCCATTTATTCTGTTTTTGCTTTCGAATAACAAATTTAATTAGAATCAATCCTCGTGGGAACGATATCTTACTCATCACTTTATTACTTGTGCGACTAGTATACTTGCTAGTTTCGAACGCATCAAGTTTTTGGCGCCGTTGCCGGGGATTGATTTTCTAATCGATTTGTTATTTTGTTTTCATTGTTGATTCATATTTTGTTTGTTTTTCTTTTCTGATTGTTTGTGTTTAGACAACATGGCAGTAAACTTCCAACAATTCAGTAGCCAATTTGAGCCACAATTACATTGGAGTGTAAATGAGGTAAGCACTCAGAACATTGAACAACAACTTTCTGAGCTAACCTCTCTTGTGGAAAACATGGCTGTAGGAGATATGCAGAAATCTTATGCATGTGGGATATATTCTACCATGGAGCATCCAATCGACATGTATCCAACTTTACAAGAAGAATATATGGAACAAGCCAATGCCATGGGTGGATTTCTAGGACAATCAAGGCAATGGTATGATCCATTCTCTAACACTTACAATGCCGGATGGGAAGATCACCCTAATTTCAGTTACTAGAATCATCAACCAATCGCCCCAAATGCCATACCAAATCGGCCACAAGGTTTCAATCAACCTAGAGTACAGCAACCATTTCAAATGCAACCACCACTAATGCCACATCTAGCACCGCAACCAGCTTCACAAAACTCAGGTATGTCTCTCCAGGATATTGTTAATGCATTTGCCACTAACACAATGCAATTCCAGCAGGAAACTGGGGCAAGTATCCAAAACCTGACAAATCAAATGAGACAATTGGCTACTAGCATGAGCAAATTCGAGGGCCAAGACTTAGAAGAATTATCTTCTCAAACGATGATCAATCCAAGCGAGACTGCTAGTGCGATAACTTTGCGAAGTGGAGAGCAATTAGATGTCTTGCCAGGAAAATCACAAACTGATGAAAGAGATGACACCACATCCACCATGAACAAAACATTGCCTTCTCAGGTAAATCCTATAACTCACATTCCTTCATATGTTACTCCTCCACTTTTTCCTAGTAGATTTGCAAAATCGAAGAAGGAGGAACAAGAACAAAAAATCCTGGAAACTTTTCGCAAAATCGAGGTAAATATACCACTTTTGGATTCTATCGAGCAAGTACCTCATTATACAAAACGTCTCAAGGAGTTATGCACCAACAAGAGAAATTTAAAAGGGAATGAGAAAGTAAGTGTGGGGGAAAATGTTTCAGCTGTTCTACAAAGAAAAATTCCTCCGAAATGCAAAGATCCAGGTACGTTCACCATTCCATGCACCATTGGTAATACCAAGTTTGAAAGAGCTATGTTAGATTTAGGAGCATCTATTAATGTCATGCCATATTCTATTTATGCTTCTTTAAATCTTGGACCTTTTGCGAAAACTGGTATTACCATTCAACTTGCTGATCATTTTAATGCATATCCAAAAGAGTTGTGGAAGATGTGCTTGTGCAGGTGAATCAATTGGTTTTCCCAGCAGACTTCTATGTTCTTAAAATAGAGGATGAGACATCTCCTAATCTAACACCGATTCTTTTAGGGAGACCATTCTCAAAAACTGCTAGAATCAAGATTGATGTTCATGATGGCACTCTCACCATAGAGTTTGATGGCAAGGTGATCCGTTTCAATATTTTTGAGGCAATGAGGTACCCCAGTGACTTGCATTCTGTTTTTGTAGTTGACATTATTGATTCTTTGCCACAACAATGTTTTGAGTTAACTCGCAAGGATGGATTGGAAATGGCTATTAGTGAGCACATAGGGACAGAAAATTCCAAAGAACCAAGAAGGTTGATACAAGTGTCCAAAGAAATGGAGGAAGCTATGGCACGCTTAGATGAGACTATAGCTATAATCACAAACAGGTATGATGTTTCGTACATTGAATTGCCTTTATCTAATGAGAAACTTCTTCCTTCTGTGATGAAAGCCAATACCTTGGAGCTTAGATACTTCCAGATTATTTGAGGCATGTGTTTTTGGGTGAGAATGATTCTTTGCCAGTTATAATAGAAATGGGCCTTGCACCACTACAAGAAGAGAAACTCGTCTAAGTACTTAGAGATCACAAAATAAATATTGGGTGGACGATTGCTAACATCCAAGGCCCAGCCATATGCATGCAACAATTCTTGTTGGAAAAAGGATCCAAGCCCACTAGAGAAGCACAGCGGAGATTGGACCCTCCCATGATGGAACCAACGTCGAGCTGAGGACGTTAAACCAAGCGCTTATTGGGAGGCAACCCAATGTTTTTGAAAAATAAAAAAAAGAAGAAAAGAAAAATAAAATGAGGTAATAATGATCGAATTTTGTGTCTCGAGGAGATTCCTTTCGTAGGCCATCAAATTGATCAGGTTTTATCTCTCTTTGCCATCTGTCTTATTTGTTTTTATATTTTTTTTACTTGTTTTTTACTTTTGTTTGCTATTGTATTGTTATCTCTTTATGTGTCTTTAGTTTCGTTTCTGCTCTTTTCTTTTTCTTCCTTTTGTTTAATTTGATTATTCCGTACTTCGAATTCATTTGTGCAACAGCTTGAGGAAACATTCAAGCGGGAGCTGAAGTCATTGCTCGAAGGTTTGAAACGTGCATATCTTGGAGAAAAACAAACTTAATCGCATTATCGGTAATAGCTCTCCTTTTCTCCTCTTCAATGGATGCCGATATCTTTGTGTCAAACCTTCGTAAATATTTCCCTTCACTTCCTCAAAATGTTGTGTATAAAATTTATAAAGTGCGGATGACTAGACTTTGGGCGTTGATGCTCCTAAATGTGCCTGATATTAATCTAGCAAAATACATGCCTGGTCTAGGAAAGAGCTACTACGCCAAGAGGCGAAGAGCAAAAAGGTTACAAGTATGCTATAAATGTGCTAGATGGAATTGTAACCAGACTTGTCATTCATTAGGTTTTGCGTCCAGGAATAGAGAAGATAAACTTTCATTTATTAAGAATGGTTTGAGTAATGAGTCGCTGGATAATGTTTTGTTAACTCTCGAGTCACATTCTTGTGGACTTGTTCAGCGTGAATTGCTTAATCTATGGACACAATTTCGTGAGGAATTGCAGTGTTATAGTCTAGGGAATCTGACTAAAAACGACCCTGTTTGCCAGTTTATAAGAAAACTGGATGGGAAGCAAAATCCCCGACTCATAGAAGGCGTTTCAGCCGTTACTGGACGTAAAACCAGAGGAAGATGTGAGCCACAATCACAACTACTTGTATATTTGAATGTGTGTTGTTGTTGTCAAATTTTATTTTTTTTTTGTTTCGTTTGATCTGATTATCAATGTTGTTTTTGTGTTGCTGTTGCTTGTTGATTTTGTTTGTTTTAATTTCAAGTTTTCTTTTTGATAAATTTTCACTTTTGTTAATATTTGTGTCAAACCTTCGTAAATATTTCCCTTCACTTCCTCAAAATGTTGTGTATAAAATTTATTGTCTATTGCTAGATTAGAAATCTTGATCCGTAATTGTCTTGAATTTCTAATCATTAGTAGCAAAATTGTGATCAGAGATTGCAATTGGAGAATATAACCTAAGTTAAATAATCCGAGCTTGTGTGTTTATTGCTTAGATCAACCTATCTTTCTTATCATAATGCATCCATTGAATTAAATTTAGAGAGCTTGTTCTAGGTTGTTTAATGGTTAGAGATTAAATAAAGAGCCTGTTTTATTTAACAACAAAGTAAGGAAAGATTGGGATAACAGAGCTTGTTGTTATCTACGGTTGATAATTTCAATGGTGTAATTGGATGATAATTCTATGATTAATTCGCAAATCCATATCTTGTGGCAGAGAATGATCCCTTAACCAAATTTCTGTCATTGATTAATTCTCACTTCAATTAAGTTTGCATTATGTTATTCTTCATTTGCATTAATATTTCATCTAGTTAATCAATCAACAAAACCCCCCATTTATTCTGTTTTCGCTTTCGAATAACAAATTTAATTAGAATCAATCCTCGTGGGAACGATATCTTACTCATCACTTTATTACTTGTGCGACTAGTATACTTGCTAGTTTCGAACGCATCAAAGTTACTCTCAATGGATGGCTTTCACATATCATATACTGGTAGCTCTCTCTGTATTTTTCATTTTTAAACCAGTATTTAATTATTCACACAATTTTTTATATCACAGCTCACACATGCTTAATTAGAAGAAAACTTATGATATTGCAGATACAATTAACATAACAGTAAGCAGTGTTCATTCATGTAACTGACAGATGCCTAAGGCTTTTCTTAGATTTTCAAATCTTGTTGTATCCAATGCCTTAGTGAACAAGTAAGCCAATTGTCTATCAGTGGAGATGTGTTCAATGTGTATCACGTTAGACTCTACTAGTTCCCTTATAAAATGGTATCTTATGTCAATGTGTTTTGTTCTAGAATGCTGAACAGGATTTTTGAAAATATTTTTAGCACTAGTATTATCACAAAACACAATTATAGGCTTTTGTTCAATACCATAATCACTCAACATTTGCTTTATCCATAATAGTTGTGTGCAACAACTCCCTGCTGCTATGTATTCGGCTTCAGCTGTAGACAAAGAAATAGAATTCTGCTTTTTACTATGCCAAGAAACCAAGTTAGTACCAAGATAAAAACAACCTCCTGATGTACTTTTTCTGTCATCTGCATTTTTTGCCCAATCTGCATCACTAAACCCTACAAGATAATCATTTGTATCCTTAGAAAACCATATTCCATAATCATGTGTTCCATGAACATACCTGATTATTCTCTTAGCTGCTGCAAGATGTGATTCCTTTGGATTTGCTTGAAATCTTACACAAAGTCCTACACTAAAGCACAAATCTGGTCTGCTTGATGTAAGGTATAGCAACCTGCCAATAATACTTCTATACAAACTTGCATCAACATCTTTTCCTGCATTATCTTTTGAAAGTTTAAGGTTAGTGCTGATAGGAGTTTTCATTGGTTTTGCATTCTCAAGCCCAAATTTCTTTTTTGATTGAGATATGAATATCCCATCATCCATTTGCTTAACTTGTAATCCAAAAAAGAAATTTAATTCTCCTACCATGCTCATCTCAAACTCTTCCTGCATCAACTTAACAAATTCATTAATTTTGCTTTTGTTAATTGATCCAAATACAATGTCATCGACATATATTTGAGCCACAATAAAATAGTTAGATGCATGTTTGATGAATAAGATCTTATCATTGCTGCCTCTTTTATAACCTCTGTTGATCAAAAAATTTGTCAACCTTTCATACTAAGCTCTAGGAGCTTGTTTCAAACCATACAAAGCTTTGTGCAATCTGTACACAAAATAGAATGTTTAGGCTCTTCAAATCCCTTAGGCTGTTCAACAAAAACTTCTTAATTGAGATAGCCATTTAAAAATGCTGTTTTAATATCCATTTGGTACAACTTAAAATCAAGCAAACAAGCAATTGCAAGTAGTAATCTGATTGACTCAAGTCTAGCTACAGGTACAAAGGTTTCACCAAAGTCTATGCTTTCTACTTATGTGTAACCTTGTGCAACTAGCCTAGCCTTATTTCTAACTACTTGTCCACTTTCATCAGTTTTATTTTTGAAAATCCATTTAGTTCCAATGATATTTGCATTTTCTGGCCTAGGAACTAATTCCCACACTTCATTTCTTTTAAACTGATTAAGTTCATCTTGCATAGCTTGAATCCATACTTCTTCCTTTAAAGCTTCTTTTTACATTTTTTGGTTCAACTAAAGAAACATAACATGCAAACCTTACCTGATTTCTTACCTTGCTCCGGATTTTCATCATGCCATTTGGTGTTCCAATGATAGAATTTGTTGGATGTGCCTTCTGAATCCATGTGAGTGGATCTTTTCTATCTTCATCATTCTGAATTGAACTTTTGTTCAAATCTGAGTTGTTAGATGTTACTGTTATGTCAGGTGTAACAGCAGCTGTTTCCTCCTTCATAACAGCATCTTCCTTTCTGCAGTTGTCTAAATCTGATTTTTCTGTATCTTCTATGAAGCTGGTTATGCTTTCCTCTTGTGAGTACTTTGCATAATCATCAAGGTCACCAAATACTACGTTTGCAGATTCTATGACTGCCTCAGTTCTCAGGTTGTAAACTCGAAATGTTTTGCTATTTTGAGCATATCCCACAAAGACTCCTTCATCACTCCTTGGATCTAATTTTTCTAACAGTTCTTTGTCATTTAAGATATAACACCTACAACCAAAGACATGAAAATATTTCAAATTAGGTTTTCTTCCTTTCAAAATTTCATAAGGTGTTTGATTAGTACCAGGTCTAAGAAAAACTCTATTTGAAATATAACAAGCAGTGCTTATTGCTTCAGCCCATAGCCTTTTTGTCAACTTCTTACTATTGAGCATCACTCTTGCCATCTCTTGAAGAGTTCTATTCTTCCTCTCCACAATGTCATTCTGTTCAGGGGTTTTAGGAGCTGAAAATTCATGATCAATTCCATGATATTTGCAAAAGTCAACATAGCTAACATTTTCAAACTCCTTGCCATGATCACTTCTTATTCTCACAATCCTTCCAATGTTCCTATTTTGCTCATTTTCAAGCTTAACACAAAGGTTTCTGAAAGCATCAAAAGTGTCAGATTTTTCTTTAATGAAATCCACCCAAGTAAATCTAGAAAAATCATCCACACAAACAAATATATATCTCTTACCTGTAATACTTTCAATTTGCATAGGACCCATAAGATCCATATGAAGCAAATCAAGTATCTTAGAAGTGCTAAGATGTGGATTTGATTTGTGTAAACTTCTGATTTGTTTTCCCATTTGACATGGTCCACAAATTTTATCAATTTTGTCATCAAATTTAGGAACTTCTCTTACAGCACCTAACTTAGTTAATTTAACCAAGTCTTTGTAATTTAAGTGTCCTAATTTTTGATGCCACAATTCTAAATCCGAAATCCTAGCATGAAATGCAATTTCTACTAAATAACAGTTATCCAAAGATCTATTACCTTCTATAATGCATTTACCAAAATTATAAAAGACCATGCATTTGTTTTGTGTGAAGTTAACAATATATTTTTCATCACAAATCTGACTAATGGTTATAAGATTAGCTTTCAAATCTTCCACTAGAAGGACATTTTTAAAATTGGGTAGGCCTTTGACATTCAAAGTGCCTTTACCAATTATCTTACTTGTTGCTCCATCTCCAAAGGTGACATTTCCGTCCCTGCATGCTTTAAAGTTTGTTAAAAACAGTTTATTTCTAGTCATGTGCCTGGAACAACCACTGTCAAAATACCACAAATCATTAAAAACATGATTAAGTGCAGTAAAAGCAACATGGCATACTGTTTTGTCTTTCCTAACCCACTGCAGTTGTGATTTAGGTAACAGTTTAAACTATTTTGATCTTTTATGAAAAAGATTCAACAATTTAAAGCATCTAGGCCTAATATGTCCCTTTTTACCACAAAAATAACAAGTAGGAATGAATTTCCTTACCTTTTCAGGACTGGATTTGAAAGAACTCAGAGGAGAGACAAATGTTTCACTGCTCTTGGAATTAGAACTTGACTTTAAAGAGTTAAGTTCAAAATTCTTACATGATGTTGAAGCTTTCACAAAAAATGTTTTTGATGAAGATACAACGTACCTTCTGTGTATCCCAATCCATGTTTGTTAGAGTTGTCTCTTCCAAGACTCAAGACTTGATCAAGTTTGGCTGCTCCAATTTTGAGTTGATCAACACATCTCTTGCTTTCAACCAGCTCTGTTGTGATTTTCTCAATATGTGCTGTTTTGTCTGTCAAAACAGTTTTCAGTTCTGTGATCTGATTTTCAGCAAAGGATTTTTCACATTTCAGCTCCTCAATCTTCTTCTTCAAGGCTTTAATTTCTTCCTTCTGATTCAGCCATTCACCATAGAGTGCATTGTATGTCTCTTGCAACTCTTCATAGTATTCTGGTCCTTCTTCTTCATCCGAATGATCAATACTGGTTCTGTAATTTTCTGTTATGTCAGACATAACAGCCTTTCTTTTGTCAGCTACAGATGTAGTAAATGCAACAAAGTTGCTCATGCAGTCTTGATCTTCTGACTCGGATTCTGATTCATCACTCCAGGTTGCTGTCAGCCCTTTATTCTTCTTCTTGAGATTTGCACATTCAGATTGAATATGCCCATAACCAGAACATTCATAACACTGAATTTGCCCTTTCTTTTCAGGTTGTTTTGGCTTCCTCTTGTCATTCTCCTTGCTGAACTTTCTGAATTTTTCTTCGCTTAAGTTTGATGGTTTTCCTTGATTCTTTTTCCTGAAATTTCTTTTCATAAACTTGACATAATTTCTTGTTAGAAAAGCAATCTGTTTAGAATCAGTTTCATCAAGCTCATCATTACTTTCATCATCAGATTTTTCAGCTTTCACATTAAATGCAATGCTTTTACCTTTTTGCTTCCTAGTACTTTGATTTATTTCAAAGTTTTGGAGAATATCAATCAGCTGTCTCTTATACACATCTAGATGTGTATAAGAGACAGGTAATGATGCGTTCGAAACTAGCAAGTATACTAGTCGCACAAGTAATAAAGTGATGAGTAAGATATCGTTCTCACGAGGATTGATTCTAATTGAATTTGTTATTTTCCAGCAACAATAAACTAAATAAGGGGGGTTTTGTTGAATGATTAACTAAATGAACTAAGAATGCAAATGAAGAATAACAAAACAGAAAGTTAATGTGAGTGAAAAATCAATGAGAGAAACCTGGTTAAAGTATCCTTCTCTACCACAAGATATGGATTTACGAATTAATCGTAGAATTGTCATCCAATTACAGCATTGAAGTTATCAACCGTAGATAACAACAAGCTCTGTTACCCAAATCTTTCCTTACTTTGTTGTTAAATAAAACAAGCTCTTTATTTAATCTCTATCCATTAAACAACCTAGAACAAGCTCTCTGAGTTTAATTCAATGGAAGCATTACGATAAGAAAGATAGGTTGATCTAAGCAATAATCACACAAGTTCGGATTATTTAACCTAGGTTGTATTTTCCAAGTGCAATCTCTGATCACAATTTTGCTACTAATGATTAGAAATTCAAGACAATTACGGATCAAGATTTCTAGTCTAGCAATAGACAACAACCAGATTATATTCAGTTGGCCATTCAAAATACAATCAGTAAGCAATCATAAGCATTAGATATGGGAAAATACAAGCAACTTCAATTAGAGAATTGGATAACAACTTCTTGCACAATTAACACACAAAAACCATATCAGGGGCTTTGAAATCACCCTCAACCAATTCAGATTCAGTTACACATGTTTAAGAACGTGGTAAATACAAACAACATGGAGACATTCCAGAAAATGAAAGGGAAGGGAAAAACTTAGCAAATTTGATGTAATTCTCTTTGGATTGTAGTTCTTCCTCTTTCCAAGCTTCTTTCTCCTTCAAGAACTCCAAGAGATGAAAGAATTCCAGAGCTTCAGCCTCCACCACGTTCTCCCCCCTTCAAGTTATCAAAATAAAACCCTAAAAATGTGTTTAAAAACTCTGCTACAGTGACTTGCTACAGTGCCCCGTATTATACATGCTACAGTGACTTGTGGAATTATATTTCTATACATCTCACACTGTTTTGATTAAAACTTTTGGTACACTGAATAGATTTATAAACCGTAAATTTCTCCAGAAAATAGACTTCGAGAGCTTTCAAACGGTATATAACATGTCATCGGGTTCATTGTATATCAATACAATTAAATCCGAGAAGATCACTGACTAGCAGAGGTGAAAATGAAGGGTTTTACTCCATTTTTGTGCAAGTTGCTCCAAAACTCCTACAAATATCAAAACCATACAAAAATATAAAAATATCAAGGAATATAGCAAAGAAACATGGACGAATTAATATGAAAATGATATATAAATAGACACCTATCAAATTCCCCCACACTTAAACTTTGCTAGTCCTCGAGTAAGTACAACGATATGAAATAAAACTAAATCGAAACAGAATCAAAGAAAAATTAAAACACACAAATGCTTCAACTTGCAAATAGGCCTCAAAGATTGTACTTAATTATAACCCAAGGAAAATTTCAAAATAATGCACTTGATCAAGAATTTTATCTCAAAGATTAGTTTGGCTTCACTTCAATTTCTCAAGTGTGTGTGTGTAGAGCCATTCTCACCTAATCACTTATCACCCGGATGAGTTTATGCGTAAAAATGAATCATATTTAATAGTGAAGATGTGTGTATAAATGAACTCCATAGGCCTGCTTTTCAAGTCACTCTCCACTAATGGAGACATGCACAACACCAAAGATCAAGTAGGACTTTATTAAGCTTGTAACGTTTGGCTTGGGTGAAGGTATGATAAAGGATAATAATTTGGCTCAAATCACCCACAAACACATAAATCATCAAGACTATGTGGAGCTCAACCCTTATAACACAACTTATTTCAATTCACCCGGTTACTCCCCCAAACTTATTTAGAACACTCAATCTTTCTTTTTTGTTTTCTTTTTTTTTTGTAGAAAACAAAAGAAAACTATATCCCTACACTTTGTTGTTTCATTCTTTTTAAGAACACTAAAGGGTATAGATCTCTTTTTCTTCTTTTTTTTCTCTTTTTTTTCTTTTCCTTTTTTTTTTTTACAACACTTTCCCTCCCCCACACTTAAACAACACATTGTCCTCAATGTGTAAGTACGTGGACAAGAAGTACAAATTGGTTCTTTGTTTTTTTTTTTGTTTTTATTTTTATTTTTTTTTAAAAACA
>SNVD02007070.1:185000-266453 GCA_013180625.2 Boswellia sacra | reverse complement strand
CAATAGCGTTTAAATGGATAACCTTTAAACTTTACAAGTATTATTTTAATTAGGATGAACAGCATGATCTTGGCACTCCACGGATCAACTCTAGTCAACGACTAACGGAAACCAGTTCCGTTGTACCAGAAAGTTTGACTTTCTAAGAAGGGGACGTCGTTGTTGACCGAAACCTTTAGTTGTTGTATGAAATGTAACATTACTTGACGGTTCAGCAAGTTAAAGGTAATTAATATTTAACGCTATTCAGCTAGTGTAATCCACGATCAAGTCAATCTGTCAATGCATTAGTTAACTTTTATGATGAAATGTAAGTGTCCGGAAGCGCTTAACGGTGAAATTAGTGAAGAAAAGTGCGAAAAAAAAAAGAAAGAAAAGAAAAGAAAAAGAGAATAAGCTAATTTAGTCCAAGGAAAATTGACCTATAAGCTCAGATAAGAATGTATGTAGAGGCAGTCAACCTTATCTTAATTCGATTTAAAGTGAACATACAGACCATTAAACTCGTACGTTCAATTTTTGGTTATCCATTAAATATGACATGGCATCATCTCAATGTGCATTATATATGACCTTCTACCATGCTCCTCAATTGAATCATATTTTCTAGATCTCGATCAATCTGAAACCGTCACAAGACTGTTAGGTGGTATCATAATTCACCAATTATGATGCCGTAACACAAACATGCGATTTTGTGACTCAACTTAATGGGGACTAACCTCAAAACTTCTAGTTCAATATAGAGGTAAGTCCTAACTACTGAGCTAATGTTTTTATAACATAGCTCTTAGTAGTTTTGGACTATAGCATCTAGTGGATCATGATCTTAATGTAGTTTAGTTCATTGAAAGATACTGAATTGATGTAGAGAGAGGAGAAGCATTTGTGTCTTTTCATTAGATCTCATAAACTACCATACCATTTGCATTTAAAAAAATAATAATTTAATAAAATTTAAAAAAAGAGCTATATAATTCATGTAATTTATTATTTATTATTATTATTATTATTTTAAACTCATAAACATTCCTCTATAATAATTTGGAGGGGTGATATTTGCAAGACATTGAGTAGCTAAATAACTCCCACCCCTAGCTTGAGTAAGGGTAAATTTTAAATTTATAAAAAATATTAACAAACTGGGGTACATTTAGAAATTCTTCTTTCTCTTCGTCCCCATCCTTTTTCTTTTACCTATGATCGAATTATCAACTATAGTTTGTAACTCACACGAAGACAAAATTACTTTATTTTCTTTGAAACATGTCAACCTTTTTTTTTTTTTATCTTTATTAGCCCAATTGTACCTGTATTCTCCTCCTCGACATCTATTAATTTAGCCTCAATCTAAAACTTCTTTAATGCATAGTCCTCTTAGCATTTTTTTTAACCGACACATAAGAAGACAATTAATCATTCCCTTGCAAATGATAATTGTGCAGTCATTTTCTCAAAAATACAAGTTTCATATATGTATGTATTAGTTCATTAACAATTTTATCTAAAGAGTAAATACTTTTACACACTTTGAGAACAATCCACCTATTTCAAGAAGACACAATATTCTACCATTTAAAGTGTAATTTAAAGTTTGTTGTTTTGTTCTACTGACTTTGGAGTTTCTTTAGAAGGGCCATATAGCACTTCAATGATGACGCTTTTGTCAATCTTACTATTTGATCCCTCAAGCTCCATTATAGAACTCCCTACATTGTTTACATAACTCCCGTATATAATAATCAAAACTCTTATGCCCTTTTAGGAGTAATTATGATCATAAAAAAATTTAATATAATAACTTTATCCTTCTTTATATTAGAAATGGCGCTGTTTAGTTCATAGTTGGGGTTCGAATAGCAACATTCATAATTTAATTTTTAAAAGTTGTTGATCGGTATTAACAAATAGTAGTTTTGCTTAACACTCACTTTTTATGTCTTTAGACCCCAAATCAAATTTAATGAAGATAAAATTGTCATAAAATATAATAAATAGGGATGACTATTATTAAAATGTGCATACTAGAAAAACATTATTTTTCATATGTTTTCAACACAATTATCCCGTCTTTTTTTCTTAAATCTCTTAAACTGAACCGAATTCTCTGTAAAATCTCGTAAATCCAATCAATCAGACTTTCTCTAAAATCTTTTGAAATCCTAAAACTGAATCTACATTATAACATTAACAAATGTCAACTTCAAAACTGCACATAATGTTCCAGCTTTATCAAGCAATGCAGGTCCGGTACAGGGAAAGTCATCCACATCATTCCACCTAGTGATGAGAATATGTCTTAAGAGATGCTAGATTGATTGCTGAAGAAAGAAAACGAATGGATTCACATCAAATGTTCAAGAGCTTCTCCATTGTTGATGTATTTTAAGAGATCTGTGTTGATTCATTTAGTTTACATATTTTATGAAAAAATATGTGAGGATTTGGTTTTTCAAAGGGTGAGGTTGTTAATGATAAACTCATAATTCAGAGTAAAAAAAAAAAAAAAAAAAACACATTGGGTAGAATAATAGCTTTATACGAAAGTTGAATCGGTGGAGTATATATGTACTAGAATTTTCTCATTATCTTTTGAATAATTTCTTTCGATAAAATATTTAGAAGAATTTTATATTTTTTAGACCACAATTTGATCCTTATTAAATTAGAGGTCAGATTCAAGAAGATAAAAATTGAGGATTAAATAGACAAACTCTTTAGCAAAACCCTTTTTAAGTTAAGCGAAGGCGTAAGCTGTCTACAATCCAAGTTTCACCAAGTCCACCACCCGGGCCCATGGCAGCCCAGCCCAGTCTCCGAATCAGTTGCAAGTCACAACTTCCTTCCCTCTCCATATTTTTGTCGCTGCACTGCTCGCTTGCACTTCCAGCTTTTGTAGCTGAGAAGATCCTCACCTCATTAAACCGGTAGATCAAAAGTACTGATCACCAGAAATAAACCTACTTCAAACAATTAGCTTAAACCATGTTCTCTCTCCCTCTCTCATTTGCTTCCTCCTCGATCAATGGCGCCTCCTTCTTTGCTCACGGTCACTGACACTACTATAGAAAGGACAATTTACGGCAAGCCAAAACCTCGCAAAAGGGTTTTTACGGCGGTTCTACGATGGTTTCTATTCAATGTAAAAGTAACCGCAGTAAAAGCTTTTACGGCAGTTTTTGTCCACCGTAAATAACTTTATACAGCGATTTCAATGTTTGTCGTAAAAAAGTTTGACGAAATTTTGGGACACCCTTTACGGTGGTATTAAAAACCGCCGCAAATATTTTCAACAGCCGTAAAAAACCTTTTTCATTTTTTTAACTATATATTTGCAACCGCCGTAAAAAGCCTTTTTAATTTTTTTAACATATTTTTTTCATTTAATCCCTGCCTGCTGTTTTACAAATTAAGTTCACATGTCTACCCTGTCTGCTATTTACAAATTGAGTTCACGTGTCTAAAAAAATATTATTGTATAACATTTCAATAATTATATGCATTCAATATAAATATAAGAACAAACGAAATATGAAAGCATCTCATTTAAATGGTTTTAAACATATTGTAACAAACAAATCAAATTTAACTCTATCATAATTCACATTGTTTAACTTCTAATAAGTAAATAATTAAACAACATCTCTAATAGTTCATCAACCTCCACATAAGTGCAAACCACAAAACTTGAACTTACCTGCAAGAATAAATTTGTAACTTAGATAATATTCATTTAATAAGATTGTTTAATTTGGAACAAATAAGATTGTTTGTACGTACTCATGTTCTTGATCTGATATGTCACGAGTTACATCATTTGTTCCATGACTCTCAGGTTGAATTCGACTTTGGTGTCCACTTGAAGCATCTAGAATCTATTTAGAACAAAGAATATCAAACGCAAGTTAAAGTATAAATCATCTAAAACTTTTAACTTTTATGAAAATATGTGAATACCGGTCTATTTGCACATTGCTGTGCAAATTCTGGAAATGTCTCTTGTAGAAAGGAAAGGACTTCAGCATGCGTCATCTTTAAGTTGTTGTATTCTTCCTTCAAGTAATTGTGTCGTTCATTGAAGTTGTTGTGTGCTTGTTGTAAGGCACTAAACTGTTCCCTCAATTGATTATCAGATGAGCTGCTGCATCCGTGAATGTCAATTAGAGATTGACCATGACCGTATGTTCAAGCATAGCCACGATGATCAGGTCCTATTCATTGCCAAATACCTCTTCTCTCACTTGTTGAGTTTGTTGCTCTTGTGTAAATTGAGACAAACTGTCATTAAATTGACTCTACAACATTATCAAAACAAATAACAAGTTAAAGAAAGATAAAACAATATGTAAAATAATTTCATACATAGTAGATGAATAGATAGGTTAAAAAAATTAATAAACTTACAATTATTTCTGCATTTTTATCATCACCTATTTCTCCAGTACTTTTTGTTCTGGTTTTGATGAAGACAATAATATGATCAGTTTGTTTGCCGTTTCGTATCATCTAACCAAAAAAAAAAAAACAACTAATATAAAGCTTTATTATCATTTACAAGTACTTAAAAAGCGAAGTTACTTACCAAAAACATCATAAAAAAATAGACACATCCTATTTCTTAGCAATACAATGGTAACATAATAATTAACACATTCTATTTCTTAGTAATACAGTGGTAACATAATAGAAAAATCAACTCCCACAAAATTGAAATAACAACTGCTAATAAGATACAACATCTTCATAACTAATAAACAAATAGCATGCAAAACTTACCTCTTCTCATTTTTGGGCAAACGATGTACGACCTGTTCGATGAAGTGCAACCTGTTGTGCACGGTTTATCTTATTCTTCTCTGCAACTTCCTATAATACAAATAATTTTAAAGGTTTACATATTATAGAATTTATAACTACATACAAATAATTATTTGGGTATATATATCATGTATTGAGTTAGACATATACTTTGGCTTCTTCCGTGCCCCAATAAGCTACAAGAATAGGCCACTGGTCAGGGTTAACACTAGGAGGAGTGAAAACTAACCGAGCCTCATTTGTATCAAATTTCTTGTAATATTCTCTCTTGACACGAGCTTTCCAATCTCTCCAAAGATTCCCAACTGCTTTTAGATAATGAAGTTTATACTCATCAGGAACATCTGTATTATCCTACAATAACAAATTATAATATATTAACATAGATTCAAAAAAATATGTTCTAACCCAAGAATTTCTTATAAATTACTCACCTTTACTTCTTTCCAAATATCATCTAAAAGATGTTGTGGCATGTTTTGCCACCGCGGACAAGTTAGTGGAGTCATGTTGCCATTCTTTGCTATGATTCCGAGTTGGGAGGTTAATTTATCTTTGTTTGCATTTATTGGTTGCCACTGAGAGTTAAACTCTACATGCAACCTTTGCCCTGTTCCCCGCTCACAAATAATGCGAGCTGATCCACGACCTTTTACAACCTTTGGTGTACCACCACCATCATCTTAAAAACAAATAAACAAATGAGAAAACAACTTTAAATCTTAATTGGTAAAGGAATCTTATTTATGTACATACTTTGTTCTCCGTTATTTGTCTGAGTTTGGGAAGATGTCAATTGTCATCGAGATTCTGCTTCCCTTTGTATTATACTCTCCATTGAGATGTCTCGATGTCTCTTTGGTGGCATAATACCTACAAAAAAACAAAACAGAAAACCATGTTATCGTCATTTGTTATATGTCATAATATTAACTTAGAATTTTTTGGGTGGTGGGCTAGTGTCTTTTCTTGTTTATAATTTAGGACTAGTGAGTTTAGTGGACTAATGTGTTAAGTTTTTAAATGGGTTGGTTATTTTTTTGGTTTAGTGGGCTAATGCACTTCCCTTGTTGGCTTAGTGGCCTACTGTAGGTTTTTTTGTTGGATTAGTTGTCTATTTGTTTATGCTTTTTTTGGCTTAATGTTATGAATGTGAGAGTACAAGTCTCACAATTCAATACCAATAATATTATTCAATCAATTTTTAAAAATTTGTTTTTCTAATTTTTTTAAAAATTTTGATTATTCTCATTTTGTCAAAGTTTAAAAAAGAAAATTACTATGATGGGATTAGTCACATTTAATAAGATCAACCCAACAAAGTTGAAAATGAAGAAAAACGTGGATTGAAACGCCGTTAACATAGCAGCAACACTTATCTCATAATTATATCCGTTGTAAGCCACTAAAATTTGAATAAAAAGCCAAAGTGAAGCTAGTGATAATTAGGCTTTTCATTAAATTCAAATCCAACCGTTTCTTATCTCTTTCAAACACTACAAAATTTTCAACTACGAAAATAATTTACTCAAAACAGCCAAAAAGGAAGAGGGAATGGAGAAGGATCTTGAATTTTGAATCAACCCAAAAGCAGAAAATAGGAGAAGGTGAGAAAAAAAAAATCACTTATACATGAAAGTGCTTGTCCTTGTATGCAAGTTCCACTTAAGAGTTGGGCATGATTGTTATATAAAAATGGCAGTGAACAAGAAAAAGCAAGTAGCATATAATACATATAGAAGACAAATAAAGATGGCCTAACGGACAATTGGATTTATAAGAGACGTGGACATAGAACAGAAACAAGTTAGATATCAAATTTAATTGAAAGTTGGCTCACTTTCATTTACCAAAATTTTTGTGACCACTTCACTTTTGGGTCCCCATCAACCCATCCTTTTCTTGTCCTTTTCTTCATCTTTTATTATTTTGTCCTTAATTTAACTATGTTTACAAAATAAATCACCCTATTGGAAGATTCCAATATATCGTTCAACAGTTTAGATTCCTTCAAATAGATCTTATTGAGTAGAGTAATTAAGTTTATAATAATAGAGTTTTATTAATATTTGATTAAATAGATAAATAAGTGATTTATAATAGTAGTTTACTAGAAAAATGTATTATTATAAACGAATTAGAGCAAATATACCCTTTTAAAATTAAACAAGGGTTTTTTTAATATTTTAAAACCTTTTTTAAATAAAACTCCAGAAGAAATTTTACTGAAAAAAATCTAAATTTAGGCTAATTATCTCAATAATGCAAAGGAGTTTTGTTTAATTACCTATAAAGTATTTTTAAGTGGCAATCAAATAATACATTAAAAAATAGAAGGATTTTTAGTATTAAAAAATAAAAACCACTTTCCAGATAAATAAGTAAAAGTAGACAAAAAGCTCTAACAAAAATAAGCAATTTTGTTGAAGGAAAAGATTAAAGTTTTGAGGTGAACAGAGAACAAAAGAGTGCCATATTTGTTGCATTGGTGTAATTTAAAAAGCACGTTTTTATCTTTATGTAAATATGTAAATCTATAGTACACAACTTTACTTTAACAAGAAAGATGAAACTTTGAGTTAAAAAGAGCTTTTAGTTTGGGTTAAACTTAATTGAATCCAATAACTTGTCTTAACTAACGGGGATTAGATTAAAAAAAAGATTTGGTTAGTTTTCAAAAGAATTTTTGGAGATTGAGGGTCAATGCACATTTCTTCTAGTCTTCTAAATATATGAATAAAGCCAAATCAAGGCCGGGCTAGCTAGCTATTACCATTTACAACATTATTAAATTCGATTTAAAGTGAACATACAGACCATTAAACTCGTACGTTCAATTTTTGGTTATCCATTAAATATGACATGGCATCATCTCAATGTGCATTATATATGACCTTCTACTATACTCCTCAATTGAATCATATTTTCTAGATCTTGATCAATCTGAAACCGTCACAAGACTGTTAGGTGGCATCATAATCCACCAATTATGATGCCGTAACACAAACATGCAATTTTGTGACTCAACTTAATGGGGACTAACCTCAAAACTTATAGTTCAATACAGAGGTAAGTCCTAACTACTAAGCTAATGCTTTTATAACATAGCTCTTAGTAATTTTGGACTATAGCATCTAGTGGATCATGATCTTAATGTAGTTTATTGAAAGACACTGAATTGATGTAGAGAGAGGAGAATTATTTGCGTCTTTTCATTAGAGCTCATAAATTACCATACCAATTTGAAAAAATAATAATTTAATAAAATTTAAAAAAGAGCTATATAATTCATGTAATTTATTATTATTATTATTATTATTATTATTATTATTATTATTATTATTCTTTTAAACTCATAAACATTCATCTATAATAATTTGGAGGGGTGCTATTTGCACCACATTGAGTAGCTAAATAACTCCCACCCCTAACTTGAGTAAGGATAAATTTTAAATTTATAACAAAAATTAACAAAATGGGGTACATTTAGAAATTCTTCTTTCTCTTTGTCCCCATCCTTTTTCTTTTATCTATAATCGAATTCTCAACTGTAGTTCGTAACTCAGTGAAAGACAAAATTACTTTATTTTGTTTCAAACATGTCAACCTATTTTTTTTTCTCTTTATTAGCCCAGTCGTTCCTATGCTCTCCTCCCCAACATCTATTAATTTAGCCTCCATCTAAAACTTCTTTAATGCGTAATCCTCTCAGCATTTTTTTAACCGACAAATAAGAAGACAGTTAATCATTCCTTTCCAAATGATAATTGTGAAGTCATTTTCTCAAAAATACAAGTTTCATATATATATGTATGTATTAGTTCATTAACAATTTTATTAAAGAGTAATTACTTTTATACACTCTCAGAACAGTCCACCTATTTCAAGAAGACACAATATTCTACCAATTAAATGTAATTTAAAGTTTGTTATTTTGTTCCACTGACTTTGGAGTTTCTTTAGAAGGGCCATGTAAGCACTTCAATGATGACACTTCTGTCAACCTTGCTATTTGATCTCTCAAGCTCCATTATAGAACTCCCTCCATTGTTTAAGTAACTCCCGTATATAATAATCAAAACTCTTCTGCCCTTTTAGGAGTAATTATGATCATAAAAAATTTAATATAATAACTTTATCCTTATTTCTATTAATTAGAAATGGCGCTGTTTAGTTCATAGTTGGGGTTCGAATTGCAACATTCATAATTTAATTTCTAAAAGTTGCTGATCGGTATTAACAACTAGTAGTTTTGTTCAACACTCACTTTTTATGTCTTTAGACCCCAAATCCAAATTAATGAGGATAAAATTGCCATAAAATATAATAAATAGGGATGAGTATTATTAAAATGTGCATACTTAATAAAATATTATTTTTCATATGTGTTCAACACAATTATCCTGTCTTTTTTGTTTAAATCTCTTAAACTGAACCGAATTCTCTGTAAAATCTCGTAAATCCAATCAATCAGTCTTTCTCTAAAATCTTTTGAAATCCTAAAACTGAATCTATATTATAACATTAACAAATGTCAACTTCAATACTGCACATGATGTTCCAGCTTTATCAAGTCATGCAGGTCAGGTAAAGGGAAAATCATTCACCGATCATTCCACCTAGTGATGAGAATATGTCTTAAGACATGCTAGATTGATTGCTGAAGAAAGAAAACGAATGGATTTACGTTAAATGTTCAAGAGCTTCTCCATTGTTGATGTATTTTAAGAGATCTGTGTTGGTTCATTTAGTTTACATATTTTATGAAAAAATATGTGAGGATTTGGTTTTTCAAAGGGTGAGGTTGTTCATGATAAAACTCATAATTCAGAGTTTAAAAAAAAAAAAACAGTGGATAGAATAATAGCTTTATACGAAAGTTGAATCTGTGGAGTTTATATGTACTAGAATTCTCTTATTATCTTTTCAATAATTTCTTTCGATAAAATATTTAGAAGAATTATATATTTTTTAGACCACAATTTCATCCTTATTAAATTAGAGGTCAGATTCCATAAGATAAAAATTGAGGATTGGATAGACAAATTCTTTAGCAAAACCCTTTTTAAGTTAAGCGAAGGCGTGAGCTGTCTACAATCCAAGTTTCACCAAGTCCACCAATCGGGCCCATGGCAGCCCAGCCCAGTTTCCGGATCAGTCGCCAGTCACAACTTCCTTCCCTCTCCATATTTTTGTCGCTGCATTGCTCGCTTGCACTTCCAGCTTCTGTAGCTGAGAAGATCCTCACCTCATTAAACCGGTAGATCAGAAGTACCAGTCACCGGAAATAAACCTACTTCAAACAATTAGCTTAAACCATGTTCTCTCTCCCTCTCTCATTTGCTTCCTCTTCGATCAATAGCGCCTCCTTCTTTGCTCGCGGTCACTGATAATACCTCAAACTCCAATTTCTTCCCATAATTTTCACTTATTAACTTCTTCAAGAAATTTCTAGAAACTAAATCGGATTATAAATCTTAAGCTTTACGCAATTGGGCTTTAGTTGATAATAAATGTAGTAGAATAATAGAAAATTTGAAATTATTAAATCTAGAATAGAATACGTAGTTGATTGGTCATTTTCTTTCGTTTACCGTGATTTTCTTAGCTGTCAAACAGAGGTTTAAGGGTCTGTCATATGTGAAATTAAATTATTGTTCTTGTAGTTGTTCTCCATAGATTTCTAGGGTTTGCTGTTTTGTTTTTGGTGTATTTGGAAAATGTGTGTTTTGGTCCGAGTCCATTCTACTTTTTATTCTTGGCTAAACTACATAAGGCAAAGAAATTTATCGGAGCTTTCTCCCCTAAAAATTGAAAAACTCCACCGAACATAACATGATTTTCCTAGTTCGAACATAAAATGATTTTTTTTTTGAGTACCTCACAATGCCTCTGGTAGATAAGCATACAAATTGCTAGGGTTCTAACAATAAGGAGCATAATGAGGCCGAGCCTAATGAGCTATAAGTCCCGGAAAAATATCAAAAACCAGCCTTTGAATTGCAATCATAAAAAATTTTAAAAAAAAAAACATTGACAGACAGCCCAAGTGATTAAAATCATGAAAAATCCCTGAACAAAATGATGAGCTCATGCATGACATGCATGAGTTCTAGAATTCTGCTGAGCTCATGCATGACATGCATGGCTTCCAGAATCCCTCCCATGTGAATGCATTGAGAGTCAAATTAGTTAGGCACCTCCAATTTTGAAAGTCAAAGGAAGTAGCCAAATTTGATTTGAATTTGTATGCAGAATTTTTCCTATAAATATGGGACGAATTCTGCCTTGTAAAAACATCAGAGAGATTCCAGAGAGAGTCCAGAGTCTAAACCAGAGAGTTTAGGATTGAGAGAGAGCCAGGAGAGCTCCAGAATTATTTAGGGGAGTTTTTGTATAATTCTTGTATATCAATTTTCTTTGTGAATACAAGTAGATTTTCTCCCAAATCTCTGTTCTGAGTTTGCATTGCATCCCAACAAGTGGTATCAGAGCCTCGTTGAGCTCCTGGAACGTCAGAACAGAGAGGAAAAATTCAGAGAAAATTTGTCCCCTGTTTCTGGAAAATTTCGATTTTTCGGAAAGTCATCGAATTTCGAATTTGAAGTGTTCTGTGTGTTCGTGACGTCGTCCTAATCATTCTGCAATTTTCCGGCGACCGATCCGACGTCCAGAGAGGACGCACGCGCCGCACGCGCCACCGACCTGGTCTGCGAGTGGGCGTCACTCGCCCCACGCGCTGCACGCGCGTCTCAAGGAAGAAGACGACCACGTCAGCGCCGCGTCATCAGCCACGTCAGCGAACTTTTCGCCACGTCAGTAGGCCACGTCAACAGATCGCCACGTCAGCACACCACGTCATCCGGACACGTCAGCACACCACGTCAGAGACACGTCATCACTGTGGACCCCATCTGCCACGTCAGCAAATCGTTGGAAAATTTCATTTTGGCCCCTGTATTTTCGGGTAATAACATTTTGACCCCCTGAGTTTATGAAATTTACATTTCAGTCCCTAGGAAATATCAGTTTGGCCCCTGTAGTTCTGATGAATGACATTGTACCCCCTTTAGTTTTTGAAATTTCAGTTTAGCCCTTAAGAAATTTCAGTTTAGTCCTTAAAGTTTCCAAGCTTAGTATTTATTGTATAAAAGGAATTTTTGAGCCCCGGAAGAGGCTATTCCACCTAATTTGACCGTTCCGGACGTAACGGTGGGCTCGGTTTTTTGAAACTCAATTTCCATTTTAGTGAATTAATTATTCTAAAATGGAAGAATCATCCGGAGCCATGATTAAATTGACTGCTACAAATTACACACTATAGAGGCCCAGGATGGAGGATCTCCTTAGTTGTAAGGATCTATATGACCCCATAGAATTTGAAGGGCAGAGACCTGAGACAGAAAAAGAGGCAGAGTGGAAGAAAATTAACAGAAAATGCATCGGTCAGATCAGACAATGGATCGATCATAGTGTCTTCCACCATGTAGTCAAAGAAACAGATGCATATACTCTATGAAAAAAATTAGAGAGTATGTATCAAGCCAAGTCAGCACGGAACAAAGCCATCCTGATGAGACGGCTTGTGAACCTGAAGTTGCGAAGCGGAACTCCTGTAGCAGAACATACAAGTGAGTTCCAGAACTTGGTGAATCAGTTGACAGCAGTCGAGTTACAGCTTGGAGACGAGGAACAAGCACTTCTACTTCTCAGTTCCCTTCCAGATTCATGGGAGACATTAGTGGTCTCCATCAGTAATTCAGCACCCGGAGGCAGACTTACCCTATCAATGGTTAAGGATGCCTTAATGAACGAGGAGGCAAGAAGAAAAGATGCAGGCGCCAGTCAAGATGAAGCCTACATCATGGAGAATCGAGGAAGACAGTCTCGAGGCGAAGACTGGAGAAGAGGTAGAAGCAAAAGCAGAGGTAGATCGACAAACAGAAGGGGCAGATCAACAGATGGGCGGAGACCCACCTACAAATGCTATCACTGTGGCAAAGAGGGTCACATGAAGAATAATTGTCGCAGTTTTCAGAAGCAGAACCAGGAGAGTTCACAAGCACAAAGTAGCGACGAGCCACGAGTTACCGTTGTAGAAGATGTGACTATTTGTGCGGAAGAGACGTGCTTCCACACAGCAGACCAAGGAGTAGAATGGGTAATTGACACAGCAACTTCCTGCCACATCACTCCTTGCAGAGAGATCTTCACCACGTACAAAGCAGGAGACTTTGGGATAGTGAAGATGGGTAACAACAGCACCGCCAAAATCATGGGAATTGGTGATATTCAATTCCAAACGAATGTCGGATGCAAAATAACTTTGAAGGACGTTCGCCATGTGCCAGATCTTCGACTCAACTTGCTCTCAGTAAAAGCCTTTGATCAGCAAGGTTATGAGAGCTGCTTCACCAACGGTACATGGAAGATGTTGAAAGGGGTCATGGTGGTTGCTCGAGGTAAATTATGTGACAATCTTTACAGGACTCATGTAAAAATAAACGGAGAGAGCCTTCATGTAGCAGAGCATATGGTACCTCTAGATTTGTGGCATAAAAGGCTCGGTCACATGGGTGAGAAGAGTTTATCAACTCTTCAGAAAAAGAAGCTGATCACTGTTTCCAATGATGCAGCGTCTCATCCTTGCGACTATTGTTTGTACGGAAAACAACGGAGGGTGTCATTCCGCTCCTCATCAGTGAAGAAATCAAAGCTATTGGAGCTAGTACACAGTGATGTATGCGGACCTCTCGAAGTCGAGTCCTTAGGCGGCAAAAGGTATTTCTTGACCTTCATTGATGATGCATCTCGGAAAGTGTGGGTGTATTTCCTCAGAACGAAGGATGAAGTTCTGGAGAAGTTCAAGGAGTTTCACGCCATGGTAGAACGTGAAACGGGTAAGAAATTAAAATGCCTTCGATCAGATAACGGAGGCGAGTATATCTCCAGAGAGTTCAATGCCTACTGTCGAAGATATGGCATTCGACATGAAAGAACAGTCCCACGCACACCACAACACAATAGAGTGGCTGAGAGGATGAATCGAACCATCATGGAACGAGTCAGAAGCATGCTCAGATTGGCTAAGTTACCCAAGCCATTCTGGGGGGAGGCAGTTCGTACCACCTGTTACTTAATCAACAGAGCACCATCGGTACCACTGAACTTCGAGATTCCAGAAAAGGTATGGTCTAATAAAAAGCCCTCCTATAATCATTTGAAAGTGTTTGGTTGTTTAGCCTTCGTACATGTATCCAAGGAGCTCAGACAGAAGCTCGATGCAAGAACTGTTCCATGTATCTTCATCGGTTATGGAGATGAAGAATTCGGATACAGATTATGGAAAGATCCCAAAGACCAAACATATGAAGACGCTGAAAAGACAACAATATCTACAAATCCCACTAGCAGTGCCCCAGATATTGTTGCAGACTCAACACCAAATGCCACAAGAAATGATGAAGTACCAGAAGAAGTTCCAGAAGCAGATCAGGAGGAAGAAAATGAAGAGATTGCTGAGCCGGGGGAGCCACAATCACCCATAGAAGCTACTATACCTCCTGGAAATGAAGAACCTCAGCTACGACGATCTGAGCGAGGTCGGATTCCGTCGAGGAGATATCCGGAATCAGAGTACACACTGCTTACTGATGAGGGGGAGCCAGAAAGCTTTCATGAAGCTTTATCTCATCCAGACAAAGAACGATGGCTGCATGCAATGCAAGATGAGATGAATTCTCTAGAGAAGAACAAAACTTATGAACTGGTCGAACTCCCAGACGGAAAGAAGGCACTGAAGAACAAGTGGGTATTCAAGCTCAAGAAAGATGGAACAGGAAAGGTGATACAGCACAAAGCCCGATTGGTGGTAAAAAGATTCCTTCAGAAGAAAGGAATTAACTTTGATGAAATATTCTCACCGGTGGTAAAAATGTCCTCAATCCGCGTCATCCTCGGATTAACAGCAAGTCTTGATTTGGAGCTTGAACAGATGGATGTGAAGACAGCATTTCTTCATGGAGACTTGCATGAAGAAATCTACATGGAGCAGCCAGAAGGGTTCGAGGTTCCAGAAAAAGAACACCTCGTGTGCAAGCTCAAAAAGAGCTTGTATGGCCTCAAACAAGCACCAAGGCAATGGTACAAGAAGTTTGACTCCTTCATGGTGAGTCATGGGTACAAAAGAACCGCTGCAGACCAATGCGTCTACTTTCAGAAACTTCCAGGTGGAGACTTTGTTACATTAATGTTATATGTGGACGACATGTTGATCGTCGGAAAAGATGCAACAAGAATAAAGCAGCTGAAGAATGAACTATCAAAAACCTTCGATATGAAGGACTTGGGACCAGCTCAGCAAATCTTGGGGATGCACATTCGTCGAGACAGGAAACAAAAGAAATTATGACTGTCTCAAGAAAAATATGTTGAACGTGTGATCCAAAGGTTCAACATGGATAGTGCTAAGCCAGTTAGTGTACCACTGGCTAATCACTTCAAGTTGAACAAGAGATCATGTCCCTCATCCAAGAAAGAGATAGAGGACATGGCGTCGGTACCCTATTCTTCTGCTGTAGGAAGTTTGATGTATGCCATGGTGTGTACAAGGCCAGATATTGCTCATGTTGTAGGAGTCGTGAGCAGATTTCTTTCCAATCCAGGGAAAGAACATTGGGAGGCAGTCAAGTGGATTCTCAGATACCTTAAAGGTACTTCGAAGATATGCTTGTGTTACGGGGGAGCTGATCCAATCTTGGAAGGCTATAGAGATTCAGATATGGCCGGAGATCCTGACAGTAGGAAATCTACATCAGGTTTTGTTTACACTTTTGCAGGGGGAGCTGTATCATGGCAGTCAAGACTACAGAAGTGTGTTGCGCTATCCACGACAGAGGCAGAATACATTGCCACAGCGGAAGCTGGAAAAGAAATGTTGTGGCTGAAGCGGTTTCTCCAAGAACTTAGGATTGAGCAAAAGGAGTACAAAGTACACTGTGACAGTCAAAGTGCTCTGGATTTGAGCAAGAATTCAGTGTACCATTCTCGAACGAAGCATATCGACATCCGCTATCATTGGATACGAGAGGTGATGGACAAGCAACTGTTGAAACTAGTGAAGATCCATACTAAAGAGAATCCAGCCGACATGTTAACAAAAGTGGTCACCAGAGACAAGCTAGAACTATGCAGAGACATAGTTGGATTAGAAGCTGTCTAATTACTTTTGTTGTTACTCCCTTTCACATGGGATGGAGGGGGAGAATTGATGAGCTCATGCATGACATGCATGAGTTCTAGAATTCTGCTGAGCTCATGCATGACATGCATGGCTTCCAGAATCTCTCCCATGTGAATGCATTGAGAGTCAAATTAGTTAGGCACCTCCAATTTTGAAAGTCAAAGGAAGTAGCCAAATTTGATTTGAATTTGTATGCAGAATTTTCCCTATAAATATAGGACGAATTCTGCCTTGTAAAAGCATCAGAGAGATTCCAGAGAGAGTCCAGAGTCTAAACCAGAGAGTTTAGGATTGAGAGAGAGAGCCAGGAGAGCTCCAGAATTATTTAGGGGAGTTTTTGTATAATTCTTGTATATCAATTTTCTTTGTGAATACAAGTAGATTTTCTCCCAAATCTCTGTTCTGAGTTTGCATTGCATCCCAACACAAAACAAAATGAGCAAGAAAAGCAAAGCAATGTAAAGCAATTAAAACTTGTTCTTCATTTGAATATGCAAAGACGAACAAAACTACGCACTGTCAAAGGGTTTTGGCCCTCTTTCCTTTCCTAAAAGCATACTTATTTCCATAAGTAAGGCCAAAACTGTTTAGCAGAAAACCACACAAATTTTTGCTTCTTTACATATATAATATATTTGGCTAAAGAAAAAAAATCCAGGAAATAGTTAAGAACGAGATAGTCGCACCATTGAGCAGGGAGATTCATGGTGTTGTAGTTCTTTGAGACATTTGTTGTGTAAATTACAAACATATTAAAGGTTGTTTTATATCATGGTTAACGTCTTGTAATGGAAAATTTTGTGTTAAATTATCATAAAAAGTATCAAAAAGCAAGAGAAAGAGATCATTCAAATATTAAATTGATAAGTGGGGGCAATAAGATCATTATATGCACTTTAACATAATTCTATTAACTGTTATTGATGGAGAGGGGAGCTACATGGGTTTTTTATAACCAAATAATGTTAAGTAGGATTTCATAAAACCTCAAGGGAAGTCTATATGGAATTAACCTAATGGATATTCGAATCAAACAAGCACAATCATTTACTAAAGCAAACCCACTACAATAATAATGATATTTTAAACAAAATAAGATTGATAAAATAGCTAGCAATGGAAACAAATTAGAAGGGAAAGATTAGTTCAACAACTAATACTAAAAACAATAAAATAATATGAATAAAGAAGACTATATTGATAGTCATTAGAATAATAATACGCCTACAACCCACTTATAACCAACTTTTCTTACAACTTGAGTTGGTAAAATCTTACGAGATATATAGTTTTCCTTATCTATTTTTCTTTTTTCCTTCTCCAATGAATTTTTGCCGACTCAGGTTGTAAGAGGAGTTAGTTATAAGTGAGTTATAGGTGTAGCATTGCTCTAGTCATTATAACCTTTTGAAAGGCACAAGAAAGTCCCACTAGAATGAAATTGTTAATGTGAAGAGCATGAAAAACATATCAGGAGTATGTGAACTGCCGTAATATAAAATTAATCTTACTAGATATGTAGCTTTCCTTATTTATTTTTCTTTTTTTCTTCTCCAATGAATTTTTGTCAACTCAGATTGTAAAAAGAGTAGCATTGCTCTAGTCGTTATAGCCTTTTGAAAGGCACAAGATAGTCCCACTAGAATGAAATTGTTAATGTGAAGAGCATGAAAAACATATTGTTCCAGGAGCATGTGAACTGCAATAATATAAAATTATGCCAAAAGCAAATTAGATTATGGTCCAATATTTAAAAAAAAACAATAGCTAATATATTATTATTAGCTTTCTATAGCCATATTTGATTTCAAGTTACATTGCATGGGATTCCAAGTCGATAAGTTTCAACTTGACTATACTTAATTAATACATTAAAATGACTAAGAAGTTGAAGAAACCAATTCATGCGCTAATCACAATGATGTCAATGATGACATTAAGAAAATAATTTATTAAAACTTGAAAAAAAAATCAATTGAAGAAACCAAATGTTAAAGCTATCATATTCATAGCTAGCTAATGATTCTATTTTATTCTAAGAGAAACTAATGCACTTGCTACGCCAAGTAAAAAAGAAAAAAAAAAGATATCAAGCCAAATTCGAGACATATCTAGATCTTACCCATTTGATTATACTAAATAAAAATAATAAGTATCTTAGAATTTTCAACAACAAATAAAATACACATAATATAAAAGGCTTCTTGAAAGTCCATAGGATTAGACTTTCCAATGACAAATAAAGTACACAATATTAATAAGAGATGTCGAGAAACGCTAAGATAAGCATGATAAGATGTTAAGTGAACTTGCTAGCTAGCTCTTGATTTGAACTCAATATAAAAAATTCAAGAGCAGCCTTGTTCGTTTTAGTCTGAGAGCTATGGGTCTCATAGAGGACACTAATAAAAAAAAAATTGGTGGACATTAACCAAATGTACAAAATATTAGAAAAAAGAACTAAAATAAAGAAAACCTAGAGCCTGAAAATTTTTTCTGATGATAAAACCTCTCATGGGTTGGAACTTCTCACTATGGCTGCTTAATTCCATCTTCTCTGCAAACCATTAACAAATTAAGTGAAATTGATGCCAATATCAAATAAATAAACTCGTTTGGAACTATATATTTCAAAAAAAAAAAAATACAACCTTTTGCAAGAGGATACAAAAGGCATATAACATTACCACGCACAATGACTGCTAACTCACCAAGTATTTAAGCTTGGTAACCTTCTCATGCCTTTATGCTCAGTATAAAGGACTTCTACAAATTAAATGTGGAGCCAACTCAATGGATCAAAAGTGAGTTGCAAGTCCTACTATAGTCCAGCCACTGGATCGATATAACAGAAATTTTGTCCGTCGGATTAGAGCTTTACTCTCAACAGCCAATCTAACGGCTCCCATTAAAGTGGCTATTTTTTGAAACATTTACCAGCAACCTGATGAGCCGGTTATCTTCAACCTTGAAGACATGGATGTCCTTCTCTGCACAACGCCTGGACCCGATTTCTAACTTCTTGAAACATGCAACCTCACAACTGTAAGTCTTTTTAACAATAGATCAACATTGTTGTTTTCTTGTATTGTGTAGTTGAATTTGTGGGAGATTGTTATTTCTTAAAAAAATGAGAAAGAATACGGAACTGTTTGTGGGTTTTATATGAGATTGTTTGTTTGTTGGTTTTTGGTCTCTTTCAATTCAACGATCTTCTCCTACAATCACTCATAAAGTTCATCGCGTAAACCTTTGAATCCAATCATCCTCTTCTTCTCTTGCTTTGCACTGTAACAAAATGCAGAGACTCTGCATCAAGCTTTGGTCTGTAACCCTACTAGTACAATCAACCCAAAGTCTCTCCTCCTCTCATTGCCTCTTCCACTCTTCTTCACCCATTCATCGGCCCTTCCACCCTTTTCCCTCTTCAAGCAAATACAGTTCGAGCCCACTTTTCAATAACCCATCTTCACGAACAACCTGTCATTGTTCTCCCTTCTACTCAACATAGTGCTTGTTCTGAGTTTATAAAGAGGTTGTTGGTGGAGTTGGAGATGTTGCTTCCTCCGCCAATTGTTTTGCCTGAAAGATGGTTGGAACATATTGTAGAAACTGCTATTACATCATAGATTGATTCGTGTTTGTATCACAACTGGAGGGGTTTCACTTTATGAGGATCATTGTTGTGGCAGAGATCAAGTACCTACGGAGACTCTGCAGGTGCTCTTTGCTGCTCTGATAAATCTAGTGCTACAAGTTTTATTTTAATTGTTGTTTTGAATTATTATATTTTCTATAGTATTTTTTTTTTGGTTGTTGGATGCAGAGTATTTCTAATTGACATGCTGATTGTTATGTTATCTGATTGTTTGTGTATTTTACTGTTGTGCTTGAGAGTTATTCTAAGGGAACTGCTAAAATAATTGGTTCTAAGTACCGACATAAAAAAAAGTTGGATTTTAAGACATGTCACATCTTGAGTTTTTAGGATTCAGTATTTGTCATTTATCAACTCAATGTTTTATAACCTACGTTCCACTTGAAAATGAAACATTCAAAGAGCTGATCAAGATATGCCTTTCCTTTGTGTCCTGTTTCTTAAAATCTTACGTAGAACAAAGAACAACAATATTGATTCGTTTCCTTCCTTATCATGATTTCTCGATGAGACTATAAAAATTTCCTGTAAGGTCCATTTGTTTGATGAGTACCCATATACCATAATCTAGCAAAAAGGTTCAGAACGAAAGTTTGACATATTCACAGTTATGTAAGTCTAGCCAATAAGCTTATAATTGTCGCAAAATTCCTCTGTACTTTTCTTCCAGCACTTTTAATAGGCATACACATGTAAAAAGGATTTATCAGAGCACCAAAATTATTGATAAATGTCCTTAGAACACTCCATCTGACAAAATAGCCATTTTTTCTTTCATTTCTACTACATGTTTTTTTATTTTTACCCTGAATAGAATGAAGGAATGCACAAATGCCATATTTTCATGGTTTCACCTTTGTAGAATCAAGGTTGACTACATTTGATCCAAGTCATTATCATAAAATGATAGTTTTTTCCACCTTCTGATGTTTGAAAGAGAAAATGTGTTGGACGAGAAAATGGTGGCTTTGAGTTGGTGTCTTCCGCCATAATATTCTTTTCAAGAATTTCAGTGTGAAGTAGTAGGTCTTGAACCTGATATGCAGTAACAGAAATAGACTTCTGTTCATTGTGAATTCATCAAAGAGCTTTGGATTGTGCTTTTAGATAATTGCACTTGTTTAGAGCTGAAGAAAATTTTATTTAGGCATAACCATAAGAAAGAATTTAAAAACATTGTGATAAAACAAATTTGCTTGTTTTAATTTCTCTCAGTTGTTTTGCGACTGTGTATGTTTAGTGTGTGTGTTTATTTGCATATGCAACTTTTGTGGTGTTTATTTTTGCAGATATTAACTAAGCACAAGAATGAGGTTTGGTTTGTACAATTTTCTAATAACGGGGAGTACTTAGCCTCTTCATCAAGTGACTGCACAGCCATCATATGGAAGGTAATGTCCATATGACAAACTGTGGTACTGCCTATGAGAAGTATTAAGTGAAGTCTGGTTTATGATGCTTTGATGGCAAACTTTGCTATTTTAAAAATCGATAAGTTGCATACACCCATAAGCAATTCTGATAATGTAATTTCAAAGTGTTGGGTCTAGATTCTTAATATTGCTTTTTGCTGGTTATGTTTTATTTAAGTCATCTGATAATGTAAATAGAAATGTTTAAGGGGTATGTATTATAGATTTGATGAACCCCTTCCTGTAGTAGGTAGTTGTTTAGTGATACAAATGATTGTTAAGGACTTAAGATATGACATGTTTATATGTTCTCTGATTTGTATGTCATATTAACTTGTGACACATTCGAAAAAGGATTGTCTCCCAAGTATAGGAGTGTCGAAGTAATAAACTCGGTAAGACCGGGGTCGATCCACGAGGAAGGGGATTTTAGCGCTACAAACTATAAGTAAGCAAATATGATGTGGATGATTCCAAGGGATGGCAAGATAATATCAACAAGTATGAGTAAAGCACAAGTTCTTAAATAATAAATGAGAATATCACAAGAGAAATTAACACAATAATAATGAGAGCTAAGGTTAGGGGATCCGCCCGTGATATTTCAAATAAAGATAAACAACTCATTTTAGTTATATGAATTATATTTGCTTCGTTATCAATATTTATACCACTTCTTGTAAATGGGTTCAAGCATCCAATGTGCCAATCTCCATATGTCTATAACAAATCAAGGCTCCTAACAAGATTCATGTCGGTAAGGAAGAACCATACGACATCTAGAAAGGATCTAAGCATTTGATGTGCCAAGGATTGTCGACAATGGATCAAGACCTCCACTTTACAAGTGGTGTCAAGATTGATTAGAGAAATAAATATAAATCATATAAACAATACAAGATTATGATTATTAAGCACGTATTAAAGGGTTCGAGAATCCTTACTCTCATATCAAGGGTTTCACCCTTTCACCTTAGCAAGAGAGAAATTAGAAAGATATTATAAGAGAAAGAACACAAATTGTAAGAAAAAGAAAATTCATTAATAACACACAAGAGAGAATAACAAGAGATACACAATACAAGATCCCAGTTAAGGCTAAGATGCCCTAATGGGTCACAAGGCACCTCTATTGATACATTCAAGGGTAAACTTGTCAAATTACAAAGGAATAATTATCAAATATTAGATGCACCAACTTTGACAATTGTGGTAATTAGGTGAACCGTCTTTGACCACCGATTTTGACCTTGAATTATTGTGAATTTTAATCACATGTCTTCATGAAAATCGTAGATATTTCTCTCAGCTTTCTAGAACATCTTGATTCATACGATTTGGATACGTATTCTGAGAGATATGTCAAAATACTAAGGCATGGTCAGGCTGGGCTAAAACTGTAGATGGGTTCACTTCAAGCCCATTTTTGGTCCACTAAGAGCCCGAATTTGATGATACTTCTGAAATACAATCTTGTAGATAATTTAATCAGCTTTCCAAAACATTAAGATTTGCACCATTCTGATCTATAAATAGAGAGCTATGCCCATTTTACCAAACCTGTAACAAAACCAAAATTAAGAGGAAGTTAATTCAAATGATGTAAAGACTACAAATATGCTTAAGTTGAGGAATTTAATGACACTATTAATGCAATATGATGAATTAAGCTCTTATTAAGCATATATATTTAAGTGTTCATCAACTTGCTAGCCATATTACCACATAAACTTTAAAGTGATTCACTTTTCTTTAATTCTACTACTACGTGCTGGAAGACGGTTCGCTGACATTGAAACACACACTTCGAAGACATCGAAAACCAGTTTCCTTTGTTGCATGGAGCCTTGATAACTCAAAGTTGCTTACATGTGGCAATGGGGAAGTTCTCAAGCTTTGGGATGTGGAAATAGGTATATGCAAGCATACATTTGGAGATCATGGCTTCATTGTCAGCTTATGTGCTTGGTTTCCCAACTCAAAGCGACTTGTGTGTGGCAGTTCTGACTAGGGATGGCAATGGGGCGGGGCGGGTCCGGGGCGGCCGGTACCCAGCCCCGCCCCGTTCAAATTTTTTTTGCCCCGCCCCGCCCCATTGCCCCGTTGCGGGGCGGGGCGGGGCGGGGCAAAAAAAATTGAGGGGATCCAAACCCGCCCCGCCCCGCCCCGCAACGTTTATATTTTTACAATTACATCCCTGTAATATTTATATTTTTTACAATCTCATCCCCATATAATATTTACATATTTACGAAATTAACAACTAAAATACATCATTCCATTACAAATCCAAGATTATCAAGTCAACAACAATTCAACAAACAAAACAATTATAAGTTACCAACAAGTACATGACTACAACAATAATAAACACTATAAGTAAACATACTCATAAAAATAAAAGCATACCAACACAAACATAGAAACAAGTAAATAATGAATACTGTCAACACTTCAATATAGGTAAACCAACAAGTTCATAGCACACATTAACTTCTTATATCTAACACTCTAATGAAACATTCTCACAATCACAAACATGTCATTGAACTTCCTCATTCATCATCCACTGTTTCCCCTCCAACCATCTCTTCTTGAGGAATTATACCTAAAAACATAATAAGTAAATTAATAATTAGATAAAAAAATTAAATAAATAATAATAATAGTCAATAAGATAAACTTAATATTATTAAGAAAGTGAAGCATGCATTACAAAATATTATAGAAACTTCATGCACTTAGTTTAGCTTGGCTATCTGCTAGTTGTCATAAAATGTGGTTCTTTGTTATGTGATTTAACTGTTATGAAACTGTTATGTACTGGTAACAAGCCACTGACTCACTTGTTGGTGATTCCTATTTTCATAACTTCATGCACCCATTTTTTTTTTTTAATTCGTGATTCCTATTTTCAATTTTATGATACTGTTATGTACAGACTCACTTGTTGCAAGTTCTCAATCCATAGTTGTCCAATGAAATTGAAAAGTAGACAAGTATTGGATGCAGCAATGGAAGCACTGATAGATATGAGGTGCTTAATCATTAAAGCAAAGCATAAACAATGCAACAATCATATTAAAAAATATGAAGAAATATAGCATCATTAAAGCAAAGCATAAACAATGCAACAATCGGAGCTACTTTGGAAGAAGCTCATTATCAATTTCGGAGTTACATGAATATTAATACTAATGACCGATTTGCCAAATTAGCACTAGGATTCATATGTAGAATTAAATCTCTCAAGTTAGAGCCATCAGTGACAAAAACCTCAATATTAATATAAATATACAATAGATCACAAATATCCTCCATACATACATTGCATAACAAATTTGACTCGTTTCTCCACTAAAAACCACTAATCTAATCATGTTACCGAAGCTGATAACATGAATATAAAATCTATATACACTTGAAAGGGAAAGCAAATCAAGATCGGCATCGCCGCCACGCGACTTCTATGGCTAGATCTGTGCCTGGCGTAAAGCTGGTGCCTACCATCTTTGAAAAAGTTTCAGACTTCATTCCCCATCACTTTGATAGTTACGATTATGCGCGATGAAAAGGAGAAGAAACAAATAAGCTATGTGAAAAAAACCATTTCGTCCACAGCATTAATTTTTATTACCATTACCACCCACACACAACAACATCCACACAAGCAGAGTACCATTACCACCCACACACACAACAACATCCACGCAAGCAGAGTACCATTACCACCCACACACAACAACATCCACACAAGCAGAGGCCCATTTCCATTTTCGTAAAAACCATCAACACGATAGGAGTTGTATCAGCAAGTTCAAACCATTACAAAACCATTACAAAACCATTACAGAATTAATTACTAAATTTGGTGATTGTAAATAATAAAATCTATTACCGATGCTGGAACTGTTGCAGCCGTGGAAGTGAGCTGGCCGAAAGAGAGGAGGCTGGAACTGGTGGAGCCGCGGCGGAGTGGCTGTGCGAGAGCGGAGCTGTGGAGGGGTCGATCTCGCTGTGCGAGTGCGACAAATAGGCTGTGCGAGAGCGAAACTGCGGCGGAGTGGCTGTGCGAGAGCGGAGCTACGACGGAGTGGCTGTGGAAAAGTGGATCTGCGGCGGAGTGGCTGTGCGAGAGCGGAGCTGCGACGGAGTGGCTGTGGGAGAGTGGATCTGCGGTGGAGTGGCTGTGCGAGAGCGGAGCTGCAACGGAGTCGATCTTGTTGTGATGCGGAGCAGATGAGAACGCGAGAGCAGAGCTCCGGATGAGGGTCGAAAGCAATCTCTGAGGGCAGAGATGCTGCGGAGGAGGGCCGATCGACGGAGAGAGCCGACGAGAGAGAGAGACAGAGAGGATAGAGGAGAGGGGCGTTTGGGTGAGTTAGGGTTAGGGAAAAAAAAATTTTTCTTTATATAGGTTAGCAAAATTTCCAGGATATCCCAATATATCCAAACGTGTCACAATCACCCCTAATAATATCGTTTAAGTCCTAATATTTTATTTTTTATCATATATACTCTTATACTGTGCGGGGCGGGGCGGGTCGAACGGGCCTAAGTGCTAGACCCGGACCCTGACCCGCCCCGTCCGGGGCAGATTTATTTTGCCCCAGACCCGCCCCAAAACAGTTTTGGGGCGGGTCTTGCCCCGCCCCATTTGTCCGGGGCAAACCGGGGCCCTGGACCCGACGGGGCAAATTGCCATCCCTAGTTCTGACCTTGAAAGGGGTATCTTCATGTGGGATTGTGATGGGAACGAGATAAAAGCATGGAAGGGAATAAGGATGCCCAAGGTTTCTGATCTTGCTGTGACACCAAATGGGGAAAATCTTATCAGCATTTTCTTAGACAAGGAAATTCAGATACTGAATTTAGGGACAAATGCTGAGAGAGTCATTTCCAAGGAGCACCCTATTACATCCCTTTCAATTTCAGTTGGTAGAAATTGTATTTTGCCTTTCATTGTTTACAATATATAATATTTATTAAGATGAAGTGTGGTAAAAAATTTTAATATTTCTTAGTAAATAAAATTTATAAAATAATATAGTGTTTTATAAATATATATCGATATAATATATTATACTAGCTCTATTGTTTGTTATTGACATATATAATAATACAATATTGACTTTTTTTCTTAAAAATATAAAATGCTTTTATTGGATAATTGTGAAAGTATATAAAAATAATAATATTCTTCCCTATAATTATTTAGTTTACAAGAAAAAAAACTAGTACACAATTTAAATAATAAATTTGATTTTCCCAAATATTATTTGTAGGTTCCAAGTTAAGGACACTAAGAGTAAAACATTTGAAAGCTCAAAGGCATTAATGAAAAATTTTAAAGAAATAAATAGCATTAATTAATATATTTAGAGCAATGACACATTAAATTACTTTATATTAAAATAAATAAATTAAAAAATGTTATGAAAATAAATATTAATTTGTATTACTCAATTAATTAGTCAAATAATAAAATATTTACTTGTATAAAAGAATTATAATTAATTAAAAATATATCTAAAAAATATTTCATTAATTACTAAAATAAATATATATTTTATTGAAAATAAATAAATAAACACTTATGCCTTTTATTTTAATAAAATGAATAATGAATTGATTTACCATTTTCAATCATGTCATTATAGTGACAAAATGTTTTAATTTACATCACCATAATTAATTAGTAAAATGTGATTACATACTAACCACTTGTATTATATATTATGTAAATAATTTGTTTGACTTTTTTAAAGTTTACTTATGATAAATTTTAGCAAAAAAAACATGAAAATATCTAGCACTTAACTTTAGTATATAAAATTTGGAACTGTATTCAAATTAAAGTCATTTGATTAATATAGTAAACCGATAAATAATCATCATCATACTTCATATTTAAAAAGAATTATATTACACCTACAATCAATTTACAACAAATCAAATTAAATAATAGAGAAGGTTGGCAGGTCATTGTATATGGCGAGGGGTAGGGATGTCAAAATCCCAGCGCCGGGCTGGGGACATCAATCCCCGGCCCTGGCCCCGGTATATCATTTAATTACCCAGCCCCGAAAAATTCCCCGGAATTTCCGAAGCCAGGGCCAGGCTGGGTAATTTCATTCCGGGTTCGGGTATATTAATTACTCGGAATTATCCCCGGATTTTTCAATTATGTATTTTATTTTTAAAAAAATGTACTTATATTTGTTTTTACGAGCTTTTACCCAAGCGGTAGATGTAGCCTGGTGTGTGGTACTCCCTGAACATTCTTGCACATGTAGACTAGCTGGACGTACTTTTTTTTTTCATCCTCTATAATTCTATTATCTACAATTCAAAAAATGTTGCATTTCCAAGCTCTTAACAACTCCACCTCTATCAATGTTTAGACATCCTCTATTGTTTATAATTCACTTGCCATTTGCTTCAACCTGCAAATACAAAGTCGTTATAGTTAAATATGATGCAAAAAGGCAAAAAAAACAAAGGTAAAACAAACAACCTACCAAAACGGTCGACAAAACTCGACTTGCTCGATAGAGCTCGACACGACTCAACATGTAAGTATCAAGTGTCAGATGATGCATCCGACACTCGATGTCTTCGAAAATATACTGATATCGAGTGTCAGTTGTGAATCCGACACAACATACATGTATGTGTCGAGTGTCGGATGATGCATCCGACACTCGATGTCTTCTAAAATAAACTGATATCGAGTCTCGGTTGTGAATCCGATACGACTCGACATGTAAGTGTTGAGTGCTGGATGATCCGACACTCGACATATACATGTATGTTATGCTGGATTCACAACCGATACTCGATATCAATCTATTTTCGAAGACATCGAGTGTCGGATACATCATCCGATACTCGACACTTACATGTCGAGCCGTGTTGAGCTCTATCGAGTGCGTCGAGTTTTATCGAGCGTTTTGGCAGGTTGCTTATTTATATTGTCGTAAATTAAATAAATGAAATAAAATGTATTTTTATATTTATTCTGGGCCGAGGCTGGGCCGAGAAGCCTAGTCCCCAGCCTCGGGCATTCCCCGGTATTACTCTTCCCATCCTCGGCCAATCTCCCTGGAAATCTGGGCAATTCTCTGGCCATCCGGGTACCTGGCCCCGACCAGATAATTTTGACATCCCTAGTGAGGGGCTCAATATTAGATACCGAGCTTTGTTTACATCTTTTATTGTATAAAATATAAAATTATATCTAAGTGATTTTATGAAATACTCAAATCAATAAATTGATTACTTAAAATAATTATAAGTAAAGTGCATATGTAAAACTATTTCAAGCTAACTAAATATGTGTGTGTGTGTGTGTGTGTGTGTGTGTGTGTGTGTGTCTATATATATATGTGTGTATATATATATATATATATAATTTGGCCTAATCAATTAAATGCATATAGAAGAAGTTGTACATTACAATTGAATTACTACTAAATTTAATACCAATTTGTTTTTACATTTTGGATAAGATTAACTTAAACTAAGATATCATACTTAAATAAATTGTATAAATTAATTCAAATTATGATAAAATGGGATAAAATCAACTAAATATGAAAGTTATTTAATTATTTTATTACATGTAGTATATATTATATACTAAAATGTCAGAAATAATTTAATTTAAAATAAATTTTGTTAAAATATTGATTATGTTAAACTAATTTCTTTCCATTCTATTGTAGCGTTAAATTAATCAATAAATTACTAATCAATCAAATTATGTATGGCAAGAATGACTTCATTTATGATTTTTACTTGGGTTTTTACAAGTTTTGCATATTAGTTTATGACTTTTATTTGTAATTTACAACTTTTGCATATTCGCTAAAGGACAAATTTGAAAAAATAAACAGTAAATTGGCTATAAAATGAGAAACTCAATAGTGTCGGTTACGACTTTTTTAAGGCAATTCTAACTTTTATAGTTTGTTTACGACATTTGCACTCTCATTTACGACTTTTCAAAATTTTAGTTTTCGACAGCTTCAAATGAACAGTAATCTCGTTTATGATTTTTACAGGGTGTTTACGACTTTTGCATATTGGATTACGACTTTTATTTGTAATTTATGTCCTTTCCACGAATTTGTCAATGGACAAATTTGAAAAAATGAATAGTAAATTTGGCTATAAAATGAGAAACTCAATAGTGTTGATTACGACTTTTTTAAAGCATTTCTAACTTTTACAGCTTGTTTACGACATTTGCACACTCATTTATAACTTTTGAAAAATTTAGTTTTCGGCGGCTTTAAATGAACAGTAAATTCATTTACGATTTTTACTTGGTGTTTACAAGTTTTACATATTGGTTTACGACTTTTATTTGTAATTTACTACTTTTGCACATATTTACCAAAGGACATACTTGAAAAAATGAACAATAAAATTGGCTATAAAATAAAAAAATCAATAATGCTGTGTATGACTTTTTTCAAGACATTTTCAACTTTTATAGCTTGTTTATGACAATTGTACGCTTGTTTTCGACTTTTGAAAACCTAAGTACGGCTCTGGATGAACAGTAAGTCAATTAATGATTTTTAATTTATGCCATTTGCCTCTCCTCAATTTTCTTTTATTTTTATTATTTTTCTTTCTATTTTAATTTTTATTCTTGCTTATTAGATTACTTTGATAAAATTAATTTTAAATATTTTTTAAATATTTATATTATTCTTATTAATTTAATTTTTTTCTTCCGTATTAGATTACTTTGTTAAAATTAATTTTAAATATTTTCTTAATAATTACATTTTTTTATTTAATTTTTTTTGCATATTAGATTACTTTGGTAAAATTAATTAACTTTCAATATTTTCTTAATATTTATATTTTTCTTATTTATTTAATTCATATTCTTGCATATTATATTACTTTGGTAAAATTTACTTATAATTTTTTTATATTTAAATTATCTTCATGTTAATTTATCTTTATTCTTCCATAGACAAATACTTTGGTAAAATTTAAAATTCAAACAAAAATAACATCTACTTTCTTTATTTTAATATAGACTATATACTGAATTGATTAGGGAGTATTGCAAATCATTTTTTCTTATATAATCTCAAATTACATTATTTTAATAACATTACTAGTACATCTGTTCAGGACTTTTGTATGAAATAGTGAAAATTTTATTATTTTTTATTTTTCTCTATTATGCACATACAAAATTACATGTCATATTTAGTATGTTTCGAAATACATTAATTTTTTTTTGTTTACAAACTTTTATTGTTTCATTTGTTGATTTATTTTCCTTTTTATAGTTATTCTTTAACAGTTGTAACATATTATTTTGGATATAATATCCAATTTTAATTTATACAAATTTAATAAAATCTATATACTTAATTGCTTCAGGTTTATTAGAAATAATTTATTTTCTTATAATATAATTTACAATTTTTCATATTATATTATGTTAATAGAAGAAATATTTTTTTAATTAAGTAATAATATTTTTTTACAACTTTAAATATTAATTTTTTATAATTTAGTAAATTCTACATTCAGAATTGTGGGCTATTAACTTTTTCATAACATAATATTGTATTATGTTACTACGTATTATTTTATTTTTAATATAAATAAAATTTCAAAAAATATAATATATTCTTTTTTATTTTATAAAATTTTAAATGAAGGGGGCGGGAGGGGGGAAAGGGGAAGGCTGGAGGGGAGCTTTCCTTAACCAGTTGTGCTACCGACTGTTGCCCATTTCATTTTTTCGTCTTTTATTGTAGATGGCCGCCAAATGACAGCTATCCAATGCCTCTTGCTACAGTATCTACTGTATTGAAACAGCAGATGTATTGAAGCTAATTCCCCAAAGTTGCAGGGCGAACGCCCACATGATACAAAAGAGAGCATCCCGCGCAAAGAGTCAAATCATCGTAATAAAAATTGAGAAAAAATAAATTGAAGTACACGCTCCTCTTTTAATACGAAATTATGAGTGCGAAACAACACTCAAAACCTTCAAAAATGTTTTGCAAGTAAATTAAAGAAAAGCTTGCCAAATATTCAATCAATTAATTAGTCACTAATAGACAATTCTTATATACAGTGGCGGACCCAGGATTTTGTCAAAGGGGGGGCACCTTAATATTTCTAAATTTATATAATTTTTTTTCTAAACAATACAAAACAGAAAACTTATTGAAAATTGAAAAAAATACACATTACTATTCAAAGGAATTTTTTTCAATTTGTACTCTTTTTATAAGAATCAATTAATTAATTTTCAATGTAACAAAAGATATAAAGAAAAAGCAATAATTTATATCAAAATAAATAAATAAATATTAAAAAGGTTTACATAAATTTTATTTGTAGAATACATTAAAAAGAATTAATTATAGTGAGTGACGATATAACTTACTTGAAAGGAAGGATAATTAAATATGAGTCTTGTATAACTGTGTTCAATTACACTTACTAAAAAACGGGTATATGATTGCCTGCAAAATAAAAGCAAGATACTGAAAACAATAAAAGTGCAAAACTACATGAGAAGAACATAAAAAATTTGCTTAAAATTTCATGTATAAAATAAAATAATAAAATATTAAATATAATAAAATATAAACTCACTTGGTGCTTGTCCTTTGTACCAATTCGGAGGGTAGAAGAGTAGAAGGGATAGGGTAGATGGCAAAGTGAGTGAAGAGGCGGCTGGGGAGTTTAAAAAATGAAAAAAGATGTGGAAAGTCAAAGTAGGTTTTATATTTTTAATAAAGGGATGCATTGTAACTTTTAAAACTTAAGGGACTATTAAGAGATTTTAAAATTCAGGAGGGGCCCGGACCCCCTTGGGTCTCAACATGCACCCGCCACTGCCTATATATATATATATATATGATCACTTATAGTTTGGAATAGGAAATGGAGCTATATTTTATTGTTATTTTTTTTTTTGGCTTTTTTAATTTGAAATGATAACCTTTAACTATGATGAAAAGGGAAAACTTGGTGTTCCAGCAATCAACTCTAGTCAATGACCAACGGAAATTAAAGCATGGGTTCTGTCGTAACATGTGTCTTCAAGTGAGTTACAACGTTAATTATTATGTGCCAAGCGCTTCTAATGGAAAGAAGTGCTTGGCGGATGAGAGTTACTCCGAGAATGATTGAGACCTTTATACATTCAATGCATTAACCAATTTCATGTTGTATACTGTTGTCTCGATGCTTTGAGACTTTCGTTTCAGTAAGTACATTATTTTACTTTTTTTTCGTTGTATATTATATTATATTACATTATATCATATTTTATTATATAAGAAACTAATAAATGGTTTTTTTAAATAAAATTTATAAATAACAATAATAAAGATATGAATGCACGTATTGTTAACCTACTTATCAAACATGTTATGCGAATAGTTAATAATTAACTTGAAAAAATTTGTATCCTAAACTAGTAAAGCAATATACAATTTAGAAATATTATTATTAGAGAACTACTTTAATATATAAATAATCATGAATGAACCAATAATATAAATAATTTAATGCTACTGTTAGTAATATTTAATCCATGAAAATAAAAGCTGTTATTATTATTTTTTTTAAGAATTGTCTCTTAAACACGGTAGTTTGCATTTAAATTAAACCTCCTTTTCAATATTAATTATTTAGACACGCATTTTGTTATGTTATTCTAGTAGTTCATGCATTGGTCATCACATCAAAACAAATGTTTGTGGCATGAAACATACGCAATAATTAGATAATGACAAATTAGAAGTCAAACAATCTAGTGCTAGAAGGATATAAATTATGGACATACGGTACTCCATTGATGTTATGCGGTGTATATGGGCTTAACGGCAGTCATTAATTATCAATTTATCCACCATCATTTATATGCTATGCATTTAACCATCCAATTTCTTAATGAATGTGATAATTTTGATATTTTAGAGGAAACTAACGAACAGCATTAGTTATTTTGTATTTAAATTTTAGTAATTAATTTTTATGAAGAAAAGTAAATCTACTATCTGTGTTAAGATTATATCACGTGTCATGATATGTGTTAATATTTGTGGCATTGCTGGGTGGACAATGTTGTAAGAAAAATAAGAAGTTCAATATTTTGATTCCTATTTTAGTTTATTCTGATATTATTGTAGTCAGTCAAGAAAGTTTTAACTGTATATGATTTCTTGGATTTTGTTTTATTTTTGGTAGCATATTTATTTAACTTTGCTTTAGGAAGACTTTTTTTTCCGGTTCTTTTAGCGAAAGATCTAAAATAACGAGTGTTTTCCTAGTATATATTGTATGCAGGTTTTAGAAAGAATCTTCGAAAGATTTTGGGAAAACCATCATGCAATATGGAAAGATACTGGATGTGCAACTATATAAGAATAAGTTTCATTAATCTCCAATTTTGATACAAGTTGTTTCAGGCTTCATTAGCTTTGTCTTTGATAACTTGTATTGTGTTAAGGTTTTTTATGTTCAAGTGAGTTAATGGATGCTCAAGAGGGCTTGAGTATTTATTTGGGAAAGTTGCATAATAGTCAAATGAGACTTGAACTGTTGGGTAGTGAAATATAGGAACGTTAGAAAGTTGATCTATTAGAGTTGAAGTTTTTGGAAACAGAGTGTAAATTACAAAGAAAAGTGAGTGAGAGAAAATGGAATTTCTTCTACATAATTGTAGTCGTGAACGATCTAATGGATTACAGCTTAACTGTCCGTAGATTTAAATTGGTTATAACCAAACCATGTAAAAATTTGTTGTACATCTTTTATTTTTTCTTAGTTACATTGGACTTAACCACATACATGTTATCCGAAGTAACTAGATTCTAGACTTCAAAATTTTCAATATGATAAAATGGAGAGAAACAGAAAGATTATAATCATCGTGATCAAAGCTGTTGTTAAAAATCCTTGTATATTCACATGTTAACTGATAAAGATCTCGCTGAAGTAATCAGACTCCATTATGTGATAGTATTCCGCGGAATATCCACCCGTGCCAAGATCAAGTTTGCATTGTTCTTTTTGTAGGCCGAAAAAAAGGGTAAATTTGCAATGTTGTCTTGAAAGCCTAAAATCATAGCTGAAGAAAGTTCCGTTTAATATAAATAAGGATTCGAATTTTAGTTAAAAACCTTGAAGTTTGAAACCAACCTAAACTTGAAACAAAAAAATATTATATTTGAAATTTTAAACCAAACATTTTGAAGCCAATTACCAATACTTGAAACATATATTATTATTTATTTTTATTTTATTAAAGATAAAATCAAATTTAAAACCCTTGACGAATTTTTGAAACCTAAAATACAAGATGTAAAACTAGTAACATTAAAGCTAAAATCAATGTAAACTTAAAAACGGAAAATGTTATATTTGAAACTTTTAGCATACAATCAAAACATAAATTTTTTGATGACTCATTAACCATCTCAACCATTAAATTAGATAAGATTAATGACTAAGATATTTATATCAATAAATTGTGTTCAAAAATCTCGTCTGTTAAATAAAACATAACTCTTCATTTTAAAATAACTTAGAAACCTAAAATATTTATGATATAAATTAAACTTGGATAGTAAGATGTAAAAGCTACGACTTCAAACTTGAAAATATCGGGTACGGTCTATATAGTTGAAATATTAATTATAATAAAATCTAAAACTTTGTTTTTCATGTTTTTTTTAAAAAAAATATTTTCGAAATATTTTTATCATTCGATTCCCTTAGATTATTTATCTTATCAAAACAATAATTTTACACTTATAAAATTTATACATAATCAATTGCATACTAACATTACAATCGATGTAAGTGTAACATTACTTGTTATAAAAAACTGGCATCTAAGCAATCGTGTGCATTAAGTTTAATGTATGAGAGAAACATATATTTTAAAAACGAGGAATTCGTGGGCCCCTGTATGCGCACATATCAAATGAACCTTGACTGTTAATTTGACATATATATTATAAGCATACGGGACTTTACAAATTAATTAGCGTACAAAGCATTCTGGTAATAAATTAATTTTCTAGCTCTCGTTTTTTGTAATCGCATATCTTGGAGTTTTTTTATAATAAATCTGTGTTAGCTAGATCTAAACTAGTTTGACAACAAATTTGTACATGAGATAAGGTCAGTTTGAAGGATGGTATCAACACCAATTCTAAATGAAAGGATGAAATTCCGCTACAAAATTCAATGATAAAAAAAATTTTATGAAAATTGATTTTGATTTGTGATAACTTAAGTCTTTAAGATCTTTATTGCTCAAAATATTTTTATTTACCATTTGTTAACTTTAACAGCTAAAGTTATTTTTAAAAGCAAAACAAAAAAATTATAGTTTTCTTTTTGTCAAATTGCTCATTTCACATATTTTTAAGCATATAAAATTGAAGTTATTATCTAAATAATTTTTTGGCCCTAGGATTAATAAGTGTGGGTAAAAATATCAGGTTTATCTATATAAAAGGAAACAAATGTAACACTCAAGAAACTCATAATTAAGTATATTTAAAGATATATAAAAAGCCAAACAACTGCAAATATTTATTAGTTTTTCCTTTTTTTTTTCCATTCAAACAAAAAATATATGAAAATCTTCAAGAAATCTAAGTCCATTAAGGTCATGCATGCATATATATATATATATATTCAAATAAACAACATTTGATTCCATACATAATTGTTGACATATTAAAACAACACAATAACATAAACAAGCACACATGACTTCTGTTTGAGCCTATGCAACTGGCGATGGATGATATGGAATCGGAATTAGAAACAAATTATCTTTTCTCGCAGTTGTCAAACCAAAGCACTCCTTCATATCCAAATCTTCATGCTTCATTCCATTAGGTTGTTTCCAGTCGAAGTGGTACAGTAACATTGCTAGACAAAGCTCGACATTGGCCAAGCCAAATGGAATTCCTGGGCAAATCCTTCTTCCAGCACCAAATGGGATGTATTCAAAGTGAGTCCCCTTAAAGTCGACAGAAGAATCAAGAAATCTCTCAGGGTTGAAGATTTCTGGATCAGTCCAATATTCTGGATCTCTTCCAATCGCCCATGCATTAATCATTACCTTGGTTTTGGCCGGTATGTTGAATCCATTGAGCTCACATCGTTCTCTACTTTCTCTTGGAAGTAAAAAAGGAGCCGGAGGATGGAATCTCAAAGTCTCTTTTATTAATAGCTTTAAGAATTTCATTTCATTAATGCATGTTTCATCAACATTCCCATTTCTATTAAAGATTTCCCTAACCTCGGCTTGTGCTATTTTCATCAATCTCGGATTTTTTATCATCTCAGCCACTGCCCATACTATTACCGTAGAAGATGTCTCACTTCCAGCAGAAAAGATGTCCTGAGAAGCAATTTAAACTATTAAATGGAGATAATGGATAACATGCATGACATTAAGTTTACCACTTTAAATTTGTATAGGTGTAACTTGACGTTAATATAGAAGTCTTTTATATCTCCCCACATTTGTATTTAAACATGGATGGACCAAACCTCATATATCTCAACAAATCTTACAAGTGAGTCAAATAATTCCCTTCAGTATATATACCTCACTATGTTAAGTAACCACCTATTCTTAATAAAAGCTTAAACAATTATATTAGAGTTCAAAAATAGTAACTAAGTTTACCAAATGATTCAGGCCAAACCCAAACCCAAATACAAAACAAATAGAATGATCCAGGCTCAAACACAAATAAACAGATAAATACACACAAGCCTTAGCACACGTTCGTGAAGATTAAATAAGGAACAGTATCTGGGACCTCGAATATAGATTTTCACTCTTATATAAAATTCTTCTTCATTCAAACCATATTTTAAGTAAAATAACGCATAGCACAGAGGATTTTGGCCGGAAATTTCAATTCACCAATTGAGGAGGCAAGTGATGAGATGAATTTATGCATTGATCTGAGGATGTGCATGAACACAGCACAAGAATTAAAAAGTACTTACAGTGATTAGCGCTTTGATGTTGTCAGTAGCTAAGGGAATTTCAAAATCACCTTTGTCTTGAAGTTTCAAGAGAACGTCTACCAGATCTTCATCTTCTTCACGCGGCTTGTGCTTATGTTCGTAGATAATTTTTTCTATTATTCTCTCCTGTTGTTTGAGCAACTTCTCTACTTGAGACTTGATTCCGGTGATTGATTGGAGCAATCTAATAGAAGGAAACAGATCGACAATACTAAAACCTGATGCGAATGTGACAAGTTCCTGGACAGCCAACATATACGCTTGTTGGTCTTCGCATTTTTTGCCGAAGGCTGCCCTTGCAGTGATCGCATATGATAGTGAAGAAATTTTCTTGGTAAAGTTAATCACTGATCCTGCTTTCGAAGCGATTACATCAACGAGATTGGAAACTTCTTCTTCTCTTATTGATCGGAATGATTGAACTCGTTTCACGCTTAAGAGCTCCCCTATGAAAATTTTTCGTAGCTGTCTCCAGTAATCATCGTATGGCGCCATTGCTAAATCATTATGACCATAAGTGACAATACTCATTACAAGGCTCTGAGGCCTTGATGCAAAGATAATGTCGTGGGTTTTCATCACTTCTTTGGCGAATTCAGGAGAAGAAACAACAAGGGTGGAAATTTCCCCAAGTTGTAGATGCATAAAGGGTCCATATTTCTTGGCCAAGTCTTAGCCTATGATGGGGTAGAGAGCCAACAAGCTGATGCAAATTTCCAATGAAAGGTAATTTCAATGGCCCTGGAGGTAGTTTTGAAGATTGACAATTGGTTTTGAATTTCATAACCATGAAGAGGATTAGAAGAAACATGAGAAGGATTGAGAAGGAAGGGAATATGAACTCCATGATTGATGAGGTAGAAGATGGTGAACGCCAAGAAAGATTACACTATTAGTGTTCTTGAATCTGATCTCCTTAACACACACACACATAATTAGCTTAGCTGGAAGGAATTATTTTGGTGGTCAGGTCAATTTTAATGTTCAATTTCCTAATCATGGCTTCAGTGATCATGACTATTAATTTTAATAGAGTAAATTAGTCCTTTCTTGGAGCACCTGTCTAACTCATGGCTCAAGTTGACGTTTTAACGATTATTTTAAAAGATTTGGAATAAAAAACTCTTGGATTTTTGCAATGTCTTCCAAAATAATTTAGGTTTGAAAACGCTATTTTACTTTTTTATTAGCAAAACTTATCCTGATAATTTCGTATACCAATCATAGTTTTTGTTTGGTACAAGCGTTTAATTTCACTACTAAGAAAATGATTATGAAAATCTGATATATGAAAAATAAATAATACTGTATTTGGTTGCTCGTTGGAATCTTTGTTTTTGATTACTATAGAAATTAAATTATTGTATTTAGTTACTCATAGAAATGTGTTAATTTTATTTAAAAGATGATTAAACTTTATAATTAAAATTTTTCTAATAAATCAAGAATTCTTATTTTCTTTTTCATATTTTAGTATAAAATAAAAAAAATTCTAATTTTTGAAATATTCATCCAATCAAATTCCAAATAATTAAAAAATTTCCAACAAAACTATCCAAAAATTGACAAACACCAAATCCCACATCCAATAAAAAAAGAAACAAAGAAATTGTTTGTCTAATTTTTTTACCAACAAGACAGAAACCCAGAAATAAATCACATGACCACTGCAACTAGGGGTGGCAATTGTGTTCGTAGGTCGTATTCGTGTCGTATCGAGCTGTGACACGATAAAGATTGACTCAACACGAACATGATCCGTTTATTATTTGCATCATGAAGGGTCAACACGAACACAACACAATTATTAAACAAATAACACGACACGAACACAACCTTTCTAACACGATTATAACACGTTTACATGATTGACACGACTCATTTATAGTTACGACATGATTATGACACGATTACAATTTTGATACGATTATTACACGATTACAATTTTAAATGAAAAGGTTATAACATAATATACAAAATTAAACAAAACTAAATACCAAGAAATAACAAACTTCAATATTTGATTTAGGAAATTAGAAATTAAAGTTGATATGCCCAGTGTCCTTCTAATTATATTAATATAATAAAATATTATAATTTTGAATTTGTATTGCTTAATATGTGTAAAAATTATAAAATAGTATTTGTGTCAATAATCGTGTTTTAATTTTTATTCGTGTCAATCGTGTTTAATATATATGTGTGTCCTAAATGGATTCGTGTTATAAATGAACTCGTGTCATAAACGGGTCATGTCATAATCGTGTTCGGGGGTTGACGGTACTCAACACAAACACGGTATGATTGTTAAATGGGTTGAAAATTTCGACACAAACACGATTCATGCAAACCCAAATACGTAAATTTTCGTGTCATGTCAGATTCGCGTGTCGTGACCCAAATTGCCACCCCTAATTGCAGCCCCTCACGGCCACTACAAAATAGCACAACACACCACTCGAAAAATAAAACAAAAATCACAAAATCACCACACAACCACCACTACATGCATCACCTACAGCCACCACCCCTCCAACCAACACCACAAAACCATCGATCCATCATCCAAAATCCTCGTTGTTGTAATCCGGCCTCAAATATATATATATATATATATATATATATACACCACCACTGTCCAACATATGTGACCTCACTAGTTTTGGTTACTGCTATTGCTGCTATCCACTACAAGCCCTACTAAGATAGAAGTAGGAGAGATAGATAGAGAGAGAGAGAGAGAGAGAGAGAAAGAACCAATTTCTGGGTTTGGGTTGCTAAGAAGTCGAGACAAGGGGAAGAGAAAGTGAAAGACACAGATAGTTTAAAGGGTTTTTATTTGAGTTTTCATGGGTTTTGAGTTTGGGATTTTGGTTCATTAATGTTGAAATGGGATTTTAGAAGAGAAGAAGGAAAATTAAAAGAGTGAGAAGGAAGAAGACGATTTCTTGATGTTGAAATTGTTTTGTTGATGTCGAAATGGGATTTTGGTAGTGTACAGTGTACTGATTTTGGTGGAGATGGATTTTGCTTTCCCATTAATCTCAAACTCAAACGATGAGAGGGGTTCACATTACCCCTCTCAGCAATCATCTGAAATCCATGGAAGAAGTCATTCCCGGGCTAAAAATAGTAAAAAAATGTCGAACATGGAGTGGGTTCAGCACTGGCTCAAGGGTTATTTAGGCCTAAGGTGATATTTATAATTAATGAGGTTATTTGTATTTAATTAAAATAATTATAAATTTAATTTTTGTAAATATATTTTTATCTAAAATCAATTTTTCTTGCCTTGTGAGAGACAACATTATTAATCAAATCTTTATACTTAAGTTTTTCTAATATTCTTTTTCAATAGACAATAAAGAGTGGCTTATCAAATCTATATTTCAAATATAATTGATATCTCTCAATTTATTATCAATGTTTCTCTATATTCCTAGATCATATATATTATTTAGATTAGATATTTCAATAAGATTTTCAATTGAGTGATTTTATTCAACCCCCCCTTTCTAACTCATTAGCCCCCACTTCAAAATTAAATAAGGATAAAATTGTAATAACAATATAAATAAGATAATTAATATTAAGGGAGTTGACTTAACAAAAACTCTCATTCTCCTTATATATCTCTAATTTTTTTCCCTATTTTCTCTTGATGTGACATGATATTTATCATCTCTTTCAAATTTTTGTGTTTTCTTAATCCCAAATTAAATACAATTCAATTATCTTTCTTTCGTTTTAAATTTCAACCAATTACATAATTGTATATCTAAACACAAAAACTAATAGAAATTTGATTGATTAGTTTGTTGATATAAATTTGAAGAATCTAATAATATAGAGAAAAATAATTGATTAAAGTTAAAATCTTTAGACAATTTTTTTTAACCTGTCATGTATATTTGTATTTAAATTTGCAAAATGCAAATATTTAAAAAAACTTAGAAAGAAAAGAGTCAAATACCATTAAGCTTAAATGATAATTTAATTATAAGTTAGATTGAAGGGAAAAAAGTCAAACATCATTAAAAAATATTAAACAATAATTAAATAAGTTTACCTTAAATATATTTGAAATTGAATATGGATAATTAATTAAGTTTACCATAAATATATTTGAAATTGAATTAAAAATTCTCTAAATTACAATTTATTTCTATTAAATCAGAGATGGGAGATAATGAGGAAAAAACTGGGGGTTGAATAGAACTACTCTTTCCAATTTCTTCATTTATTTCATTTTCCTTCATTTTTTTAATTATTTTCTTCACTAGAAAGAGTAATGTTACATGTTTAATTATCATTATCTTCAAGATTATCTTTTTCTTGAATGGATTCTTTTATGATGTGTTGATCTAGCTCAATTATTGAATTTTTACCAACATTATTTTTATTGATTTTAAAAAATTTATTAAGAGCTCCTTTTTCAAATTAAACTAATTTTTCTAATTTTTTTTCTTAAGTTTTTCATATCTTAATTCATATTTTCTAGTAGCCATTTTTAAGACTAAATTATTAATTAACAATAAGCAAATGCAAAATAAAATTAACTACAAATAAATAAATAAAATAACAACTAAAAAATATAAATAAATTAATAATATGGATAATAATCTAAAATTAATAAAAAAATATTAAAACATGAAATAATAGAACCTGAAAAAATTGAATTCAACTTGGTAGAACAGAAAGCTTAAAGAAAGATCACCGCACTATGGCTTGGAAATGGAGAAATAAGAAGAAGAAGAAGAAGATGTATGGTAAAAGAAAGTGAGAGTTGTGAACTTAAGAAGATTGAGAAAATGGAAAAAATGAGAAAGAGAATATTAAGGAATCCTATAAAAGTAAAATAATTTTTAATTTTTACAAAAAAAAAAGGTCTTTTAGGGCACGTTTGGGAGCGGGACAAAAGGTGGGGTTCGGACAATTTTTTTAAATTCTATCCTAGACCTTGTCTGGTTCATTTTGAAGGGAAATGGGCAAGGACAAAATGTTACCCCCAACCTCCCTTCAGTCCTGAATTTTCGGGGCTTTGGAGACCCACCTCTAAGGCAAGTCTTTGGAGTCCCATAAATTTGGGACTCCACTTTTTTTTCTTTCTTAAATAAATATTAAATAATTTATATTTTAATTAAATAACAATGTAATAGTAAATAAATAATTAAAATATTAATATATAAATATCAAAATAGAATATATAATATTATAATTTTAATAAATATTTAAATACAATAAAAATTTCTATTATCATACCATTAATAATTATCTTAAATAATTTACATTAAAATAATTTTATTTTACAATTAAAATTATAACAAATAATAATAAAAATTAAATAAGTAAAATATTATAAATAAATTTATTAATATTATTACATAAACAATTATTATATAATTAATAATTTAATGGAATTATAATATTATAAATATGATATGATAAATATAAATATTTTATATTATAAAATAAAAAATTAATATAATATTATAAAATATTTAACAAATAATTTTGAATAAAAATTAAACAAGTTTATGTTTTAAAAATAATTCTTTAAAAATTATCATATAATAATATAGTCTAGTCTCATATTACACCAAATATAAGATAGTACTATATATAGTCTAGTCCCAAATTATAATCCTAATCCAGTCCAATCCACTCCTAATCCATGTCCTAATCATAGTTCATTCTAGTCCCGACTCCCAAACAAGGCCTTAAGTTACAAGTGGGCCTATTCCGAAAAAAGAATGGCCTATTCTAAAAAAAGAATAACTTTGAATAAGATTTGTCTGATGGTTGGCCAAATATTATTCTATTTTATTTATATTTTAACAATGAGACGGGCCTAGGTTGCCGCAAAATTATGATTGTTAATAAATTAATTATATTAAAAATAAAAGTAGAGTGACTGTGTTTGCGGGCGGGTGGAGTTATTTATCTGTCTAAAATATTTTTAAAAAAATTATAAAAATAAAATTAATATTATATTTTTTTTCCAAAATTTGAGGCCTTCCATATTTTGGGCCCTAGGCAACCGCCTCAATTGCCTAGGGCTTGAGCCGGCACTGAGTGGGTTTACGTTTCTCATTCTTATGAGGACAAACCCTCGTACCAAACAACCCCTCAGGATTTCAGAAACAAAGAATGAGGCCCAAATATTAAGGTAATTCATGACTATGAGCAACCAGTTCACCAAAAATAGGGCTACATCAGTAAAATATGGACTCTCACTCTCAACATATCGCTTGAATCATCTGAACTCTTAACATGTTTGTAGGTTATCAAACAAATAAAAACAGATCATGTATAATTTTCTTACCCATCCTAGGTTTCAAATATTACTAATGTCAAAATCTATTAACATTTAACATACACCCAATTGAATATAGGTGAAGCAGCTGCATTGTGAATATTATCATTTATCTACTAAGACTATAGACCCTTTTTGTATAATTCGATAAACTATTGTATATAATAATGAAGAGTGTAAATTAAGGTTAAGTCATGTAGGTGAAATAGATTCTTAACATGATATTAGAGCCAAAATTGATGATAAAACAATCACAAATTCAAAATTTCTCGTGTGTTAAATATTAAAAAAAACTTTAAGTTTTACGAGCATTCATTGCTTTCTTAACCCAAAAATTTTGATTATAAGTACCTATTCATTGGTTGATGACTCATCTCTAGTGACTAACATTTTACAAATTGAGTTTATTGATAAGATAGATAGATTGATTAATAATTAATAAGCCATTTGAAATTGCACTTTGATAAAGGATTGGATTAATTAATCGTTCATTAAAAATATAAAAGGTTGGCTTTCTTTTGAAGTTTGATTAGAGCTTTGAGTTGTGTTATTGATTGCTATGGTTATAGTATATTGCTTTATTAGTTTCTTCGATGATTATCTTGATTATCTTGGGTTCATGATGTTTGGGCAATGAGAAAAAAATGGAAAGTGAAAGAAAATGCGAGAAAGTAAAAGAAAAATTATCAAGTTTAAGTATGGATTACAAAAATGACCCTGTCTGTGAAAATTTGTATGCGATGACCCTTTATTGAGTGTTAGGCACTGTCAGATGATATCGGACATTAGACAAGATCATAGTATTCAAATTTTCAAAAAAAAAATGGTTATTTATCAAAGAAGTTCCATAATTTGAGTTATTTTCTCAATTTTCTCTGAAAAATAAAATGAAGCTTCATATATATTAGAATGACGAACACTCAATTATGACCCCAAGAGAGAGTGTTTGAAGCTCCATAATGAAATTGTTGCTTAATTTGAAGTTGCCAATACTGACCCATAGAATTTGTAAAAAAAATTGGCCCATTATAAATTAATTTGGGCAATTTTTAAAACAAATCAATCTATGAAAATTTGAGCAATTATTTTTTGAGTAATTCTATTCAACCTTCATTTTTCATCTCATTAAAACCCACCTCTTATCTAACAGCGATGTAATTGTAATCTCAAATATTTTCAAACAATCTCTTGTCAATTACTTTCCCTATTAAATTTTAATTATTTTCCTAATAATCTTAAATTTAGTCTCCAGCCTTTTCTCTTAAGTTTAATCCTTAATCAAATTATTATTTGATATATTAATGGCATTTGAATGTTTTTCTTTTCTATTTTTGTAGTTCTTCAGTTGAAGGAATTATATATATAAAAGAAATAAATTCATGGTAGGTAATCGATTTTTCCCTTTTCTTATTAAATTCTTCAAATCCATATAAACAAAATAATCAATCAATTTTTTCTTTTTTAAGTTATGGTATTTGAAAGGGAAAGTAATGGTAAATTATTTTTTAAAAAAATGTGTCAATAGTATAATAGTATGTGGATAATTTGGTAATGGAAATTAGAAGCAAAGATAGTTGGCCTCTGATTAAAATTAGATAAAAAACACCAACCGAAAAGAGACATATATGAAGTTAGGCGTGAGTTGGAAGTGATGAAATTGACATGGTAAGGGAAAATAGTGGAAGAATATTAAAGATATATGATGAGAAACTAGGAGTTTTTTTTTTTTAAATTTAAGTCAATCTACTTGATCTTACTTATAGTATGTATTATATTTTTACTATAACTTTACAATTATTTAATTTTAAGATGGGGTTTAACAAGATGAAAAATGAGACTGAATAGAACTATTCTTAAAGTTTTTCCTATTTAGGACAGGAATGGTAAAGAGATTAATATATTCTTATTATTCATTAATAACATAGAGGACAAGCCCTCAGTTTGTTGTTGTTGAACAACAACATGCGAACTTCTAAAGTAACTGAAATTTCCACTTTATTGATAGAAAATGTTTCTTCCTTGAGGACGGGAATCGCAGAGCTCCTTACATGTTGAAAAAGCAGGTTGATTCGGAGGCCAAGTGGTGCACTTTGAGACAACATCAGAAATGACGGTCGGCCTACCTATAATGATCATATGCATTTTCTGGTACAGAAAGGAGTGTAATGTGAACAAATCTTTACACCATTTGCTTGGCAGGCTCATCTTCTAATAATATTAAATGGGTCAATCATATTACATTTTAGGAGGAGCCTAACTGTAAGCCCACAATTAATTACTAAAAAAGTTATCACTATCCCCTAATTATTGAAAAGGTAATTAATTATAATTGGTCTCCGTTGTTACTTTAATTCTTCATATAAAGGAGATGTTGACACATGTTTTGATCTATTTGTTGGGAAAAAAAAAAATCAAAGAGTGAGTACGATGAGCCATGACATAAAAAGAATTTTTACATTAGCCTCCTTAAGGTTTAGTTATTTTTAACAAAATCTAATAATTTTGCAATATAACTTTGATATAGCTGCACCAAAACTACCGTAACTAAGTGATTGAATTTTTTGTTTATTTTTTAATTCATCACTTTTGTAAAAAGGTGAACTACTAAATTTAAAAAGTGAAAATTAATCATTTTTTTATCAAATGTCCGAAAATATAAAAATATCTAAATTACCCCATATATATAAATTAGAAATTCACGTCTGCTACTGTTTTGTGAGATGATGTGTTGACGTTGGTGTGGGGCCTAGGGATTACGTGGCGAGGTTTTGCTCGTTAACGTAGTTGTATAGAGAAAGCGTAGAGGGGGAATGAATGGGGGAAGGCGAGGTTTGTGATGGATGATGATGATCACCGGGCTGTTGCCCTAAAACAAAAGTGATGTGTTGAATCATGAATGTGATGATGGTTGACGTGTCGAGAATACAGGGATGTTTGTGGACATCATATAGACACGGTTTCAGAATTAATTTTCAAAATATTATTAAATAATTAAATAATCAAATTAACAATAATGATAACTTCATTTTTTTTTTTTGTGAAACAAGAGACATCTTATGAGTTTAGAAAAATAGAAGATATAGTACACACAAGTTGCTTAATAAAATTTAAAAAAATAAAAATATAATTGTGTATAGTAAATTGTTAATAATAATGAAATGAGAGAGAGTTTTCAATCAAAAAATTATTTTTTAATATAATAATTTAAATAAATTAATAAACACATCGATAGATTACTACAAATAACCATCTAGCCTATGATATTCACTACAATATATTTAATTTAATTTAAAAAATTTTATCATATATATATATATATATATATATATATATATATAGTTTAACTTAATATCAATAATATAAATTTTATTTATTAAGGTTTGTATTAATTATATTATCTTTTACTATTTAATTTTTAAGATATATAATACACAAGTTTTACTTTTTAAGGACAAAGATAAATATGTCTATTTTAAATCATAATATTCTCTTACCACTTTTTTTAAACAGTATAAAAAAGGAAAAACAAACATATTAATTAAGTCATTAGTGTTAAGTGTTAAAAAATGATAAGTGAAAAAAAATATAAAAAAGTGTTAAAAAGAGAAAAACAAACACCCTGTAACTGTAACCCCACAATTAATTACTAAAAAAGTTATCACTACCCCTAATTATTGAAAAGGTAATTAATTATAATTGGTCTCCGTTATTACTTTAATTTTTCATATAAAGGAGATGTTGACACATGTTTTGATCTATTGGTTGGAAAAAAAAAAAATCAAAGAGTGAGTACGATGAGCTATGGCATAAAAAGGATTTTTACATTAGCCTCCGATTTGGTTATTTTTCACAAAATCTAATAATTTTGCAATATAACTTTGATATACCTGCACCAACGCTACTGTAAGTAAGCTATTAAATAGCAAATGATATAATATTGAATACATTTATCCAATCCCCTTAAGTTTGATAAATTACAATAAACCTTTGAATATTTTAAAAACCATCAAATAACTTTTTAGTATCTTTTACCAAATTCACATCACCTAACTTAAATACATCTAATATTATACAAGCACAACCGTCAGTACTAACCAATCGATGAAGAATGTTTATGGAGATTTGATTTTTTTTCTTTTCTTGGTTTGTTGTTTTTTGTTTAATTCATTAAATATATATACACATACATACATACATTCATACATGTATGTATGTATGTATGTATGTATATTTATATGTACATGTATGTATATATAGCTAGCGAAACTATAGTAACGTTTTATCTCTATTCCTTATACTTTACGTACTTCCCAAACTTTAGGTTCTTACAATTTTGATAATCTTTTATCTCATTTATGCATTATATATTTATTATTTATTTTATTTTACTGTAATTTTATAAGTTGTTTTCTAATATTCAATCTATATGTTAGAAACTAATGTACGTTATGTTCCTTTGATTATTTATATATAGCTTTTTTTTCTTTCAATTAATAAAATTTGCTCGTATCGTTGAGTTTTATCAAAGAATTTTTTAAAACATTCTCAGCTCACCCAAAAAAAAAAGATTTCAGTTATACTACTGCGTCCATCCAACATGTCCCAGTAGGACTTGTGTTGACCTGGAAAGATCTAAAAGACAAATTAACGCACGATATATATACAAGTGCAAGATTATTTCCGTTCATATAATTAATTAATAATAAGGTCTTAACCTATAATAAACCCACATTTTGCACACCTCTTTTCTTCCATTCAAATTGACTTTGAAACTACATTGGTACACCACTATAATAAATTTCATCTAAAATGAAAAGCATAGATGGTTAAAGGTTTTTTTTTTTAGTACTTAAATGCATGATAAACAATGTGCTAATTTCAATCTCATTTGATAGCGAAAAACCCTTTTGTAATGAAGTACTACTAATTTTTTGTGGAATATATATGAAGATTGAAATGTAAGTACTATGTCTTATAACCTAGAAAAGGAGAGACATTTATCTTCACCATCATGATTAGTTATCAATCAAAACGATAGGATGATTAGACATGAGAATTAGATTTGGAAATATAACTCTAGTTAACAATTTAGTAGCGAAGATACCCGATACTTGGGAAAATTGAGAAAATAGACAAAATTAGGGACCCTAGTTGAAATTTAGATACATCCTCAAAAATTTTCATGCCATAGACACTTTCTTGACAAAAAAACCCAATTACCCTTATTTATTCAATTTTTTTTCAAAGCTTTATTTCTTTCTCTTCAGACGACAGAAACTCATCTCTCTCTCTCTTCAGATTTGATTTAATTTCTAGGGGATTTGAATTCGAGATTTGAGTTTCCGAAGGATTTGTGAACTTATTTAAAGATAAATCGAGTGTTATAATGTGATTTTTGTGGGTTAATACGTGTGAAAACCGATGAAACGAGTTGTGAATCCAGTGTTATATTGCGAAGAAGAAGACACTCAACACTCGAAAACAACCTGTCGAGTTGTGTCGAGTATTTGTCGAGTGGTGAAATGTAGAGTGTCAAGTGTTTGTCGAGTGGTAAAATGTCGTGTGTCGAGTGGTGAAATGTGTAGTGTCGAGTGTCGGATATTTATCGAGTGTCGAGTGTCAAGTTGTGTCGAATACAAGGTAGTGTCAAGTGTCAAATTAATGTATCCTCGAAAATAGACTGTTATCGAGAATCCGACACGACTAGACACGGCTCGACACATATGTGTCGAGTGTCGAATTGTGTCGGATGTAAGTAATGTTGAGTGTCGAGTTGTGTCGAGTGTCGAGTGTCGAACGCGCAAGTCTTCGCACGATATATAGCTCAAATTTCTTTTTAGTTCCCATAGTTTATAATTTGACCATTTCATCCCCGAAAAGAGTGTTGGATGCAAGTAATCAGATGCAAGTAATTTCAAAGGGTATTTGAGTCTTTTTGTTAAGAAAGTGTCTATGACATGAAAATTTTTCAGGATGTGTCTATTTTTCAACGAGGTCCCCTAATTTTATTTATTTTCTCAATTTTCCCAAGATACTTATCAAGATAAACAAGTTCTTCCAAAATTTAATCCAAAATTTTAGGGGATTATAAAAATAATAAAAAGTGGAAGTGGTCGGCAGTACAGACTAGAGACAAATTTAAAGTGTGTTTGTTTGAAATCAAATGTGAAAGGTCTATTCGAATCTTGATGACAAAAAATTGAACATCCATAGTCGACGCCTACAATTTGGGGAAACCGAGGACCGAGCCCTAAAACTTAACGGTCAAGTGCCAAAGATAACAGTCAAAGGGTAAAAAAGTATACTAATAGAAAAAGCCGCGGAATATAAAACTCAGAATAATTTTATTAATTTTTATACAATTATATTTTATTATTTTAAATTTTTTAATAATTTTTTCACAACAACACTTTATTTTTTTATTTTATGCTCCTTTTCCGTCACGTTTTACATCCACTACTTACATTTTTGTTGTGACATTCATCTTCTTTCACAAGAAGGATTTTTTGTTATAGGTGAAGTTTGTACTCATGCGTTATGGATGGTGAAGAATCCGACAATGTTGGCAATGACTCACTCTTGTCAATGACACACGAGAAGCCACAGCATTTAGGGGTCTTGCTTTCTTTTGGTGGCCATTGAATGGAAGACTTTAATTCTGTTTGTTTACATGGTTTTATTGTTTCTTTATTTCCAATTCATTTTATGTTTCTTATAGAATGCTGTGATAAGTGTTTGAATCCTTATATTGATTACTTTAAAATCATCTAGTTAATTTGCAACACCTTCAAAGCATCATTCATCTAAAATGAATTCTTATTCTTCTATCTCTCTCTTTTTTGCTATCTTTTTAACACGTATTACAAAATATATATAACTAAAACCTTTTTCTATTATTTATATTCTTGAAGAAATTGTATTATCAAACGATTTTCTTTTTAATACATAAATGTCTAAAATAAAACTATAAATTAATAACCAAAAGAACCTTATGAACCTTTTCTTTTTGGTAATCCTTTCCTGTGGATATTGTTCTTAATTTTTAATTTTTTTTCTAATAATGTTTAAATGGATAACATTTAAACTATACAAATATTATTTTAATTAGGATGAAAAGGGCAATCTTGGTATTTTGGCCGATCAACTCTAGTCAATGACTGACGGAAACGAGTTCCATTCCACACAAGCTTCACTTTCTAAGAAGGGGACGTCCGGCCCAATATTGTTGACCGAGACTTTAGTTGTTGTATGAAATTTCTACGTAGAATAATTTTATTATTGAATTGATGACATATATAGTGTAAACTTTCTTGAGAAAAAGCCTTCATTTACTCTGTGAGGAATCGTTAATTAATTTCGATTAATCATTTGATTTCTATGGGCCGCTGTTGTAACTGCTGTTTGGTGTTCATTCTCATTGCTGGTTTGGTATTCATTCCGCTTCTCTCCCTCATACCAATCTTATCATCTGGGGTTCCCGTGAAACACAATATTGTGACTGCCACAATATCCACTTCTATTTTTCTTGTTCCCTGCCTGATTTGCAGAAGGAGAAGAAAAAGAAAAAACCGTGAGAGCCAAGGTAATAAAAACTTAATTAATTTCTCAAAGCATACATGCATGATTTGAGCAGTGATAGTTATTGGTTTTTGTTCACAAATCAGGGAAGGATTTGATGCTATTTGATCTGAGTTTGAGCCTCAGAGTTGATATTATGGAGCTTGCTCCGGTAAATAGGCGTGAAAAATTTAGTGAAAAGGCAATTAAACTACCATTATTCAGTCTTGCGAGTGTTTGTACTGCAACCAATGATATCTCAACAACAAAGAAGCTTGGGGAGGGAGGTTTTGGACTTGTTTACAAGGTAAGAATAATTAATTTATTTCCGTACCAGACATGTTAGATTGAAAACTACTGTTAATAAACAATTATATTTCAACAGGAATATTTCTCTATGTTTTCATGGTGTACTGCATAGAGGAGATGAGATAGCTGTGAAAAAGCTTTCAGCAAGATCAGGACAAGGATTAATGAGTTAAAAACTGAGGAAATGATAATAGCCAAGCTCCAACACAGAAATCTTGTTAGACTTTTCGGCTGCTGTCTTGAAAAAGAAGAGAAGATACTCATCTATGAGTACATGCCAAATAAGAGCTTGGACTTCCACCCTTTTGGTTTGTAATTAGCTTATATATACATATATATTAGCTTATATAATATATATATCACGTCTACGTGATATAAGTCTGATAATTATACGCTACCCATTGGTCAATTCCCTTTCCATTGGTTTGTTGAGTCTGATTAACAGAAAATGGAGAAATCATATGAATTAAGAGATTACACCACCTTCATGAACATTCTAGAGTGCGAATTATTCCAAGAGAGTTGAAGCCTGCCAATATTTTGTTAGACAAAGACATGAACCGAAGATATCTGATTTTGGGATGGCAAGAATTTTCGGAGAGAACCCGATACAAACTATCACTGGGAGGGTAGGTGGGACTCTGTAAGTAAATGAAGGCTCTAATTCAAATCCAAAATGTAAAATTCACCCACATGAATTACATAATATTCATGGATCTATACTAACTTATCCTGTGTTGATTTACAATTATACAGTGCAAATATGCCTCCAGAATGTTTCAGTGAAGGAGTTATCTCCATAAAATATGATGTCTTCAGCTTTGGGATATTGTTCCTGGAGATTATAGGTGGCAAGAAGAATCCTGCCCATTTCACTCTTCTCAATTATGTGAGTGATCAAACCTACACCCGCTGCACTTCTGTTGTATTTACGTATAATTTATTAGGGGATTTATTACATATTCTTATGTTTGAATTTGATTACTACCAGATATCTAATACAATATTATTAATTGGTTTGGATTATGGTGTCCAATAAAATCCAAATCAATCCTAACTTTATGACTAATTAATCCAATAACTTTATTCATAGAAATGACGAAGCCAATCAGCATGGCCTTTCACAATCTTGTCCTCAAGATATGCACATTAATTTTCAGCTCAATTTCTAGTGAAATTTACGGCCAAAATTTTGTGTCTGTGGATGTGAAGGCATGGGATATGTGGACAAGCAACGGGGCATTAGATTTTATTGACCCAGTATTATGTGAAGACAGACAAGATAGACCCTCCTAGCAAATGCTGCTAAGATATGTTCAAATAGCACTCCTTTTGTGTACAAGAAAATGCAGAAGATAGACCTTCTATGTCTGAGGTTGTCCCAATGCTTACCAATCCAACTGCAACATTACATCCTCCAAAACAACCTGAAGCCGCTTTTCAGAATGAAAGAGTTATTTCCGATCCACAGCCATCTCTCAATTTCATAACAAATTCAACTCTTGAAGGCCGATCGTAAAGTAATTGATCATAGATATATCCTTAAATCTTTTCGGGCCAGTGAGCTGCAAGTTTTGAGTGAGTACCATGGAGAGTTGGATGAGAATTATGAATGTTATCTCATATCTGTAGCATTTTAAAGTTTTAGTACATATTTGACTGTGATTTGTAATTGTGAATCATATAATTGCAGCTATTTCCTCCGTCCTTTACTAGTAATCAAGATCTCAAAACCATATTCAACAATCCAAATAAAATAACATTACTTGACGGTTCAGCAAGTTAAAAACAATTAATAATTAACACTATTCAGGTAGTGTAATCCACAATCAAGTCAATCCGTCATTGCATCTAGTTAACTTTTATGATGAAATGTAAGTGTTTGGAAGCGCCTAACAGGGAAATTAGTGAAGAAAAGTGAGAAACAAAAAAGAAGAGAATAAGCTATTTAAGCCCAAGGAAAGTTGACCTGTAAGCTCAGATAAAGATTGTATGGAGAGGTAGTCAACCTTTTCTTAATTCAATTTAAGGTGAATACATAGACCATTAGACTCGTATGTTCAATTATGGTCATCCATTAAATATGACATGGCATCATCTCAATGTATCATATAACCTTCTACCATATTCCTCAATTGAATCATATTTTTTAGATCTCGACCAATCTGAAGCCGCCACGAGACTGTTAATTAGGTTATCATAATCCACCAATTATGACGCGGTAATGCAAACATGCAATTTGTGACTCACCTCAAAACTTATGGTTCAACTACTGAGGCAAGTTCTAACTACTGAGTTAATATCCTTTCAACATAGCTCTTTAGTGGTATTTGGACTATAGCATCTAGTGGATCATGATCTTAATGTAGTCTATTGAAAGATACAAAATTGGCGTAGAGAAGTATTTCTGTCTTTTAATTAGAGCTTAAAATTTACCATCTACAAATTGTATTTAAGAAAAAAAAAATAACTTAATGAAATTTTAAAATTAAAGGGCTATATAATTAATGTGATTTGTTAAATGGGGTTAGTTTTTTAAAGAGTTATTACCATAGACCTTCCCTACCTTTTGACTTTATTTCATAAATATGAACCGAAGATCATAATAGTCATTTCAACCTTTTAAGTCTTTAATATGAAGCTGGTGACAGAAGGATTCGAACCCAAGACTTCTAACACTCTAGTCTGCCCTCAACCACCCAGCCAAGCTAACATTTGGACATTGAACTAACAACATAATGATATTAGATCTCTTATTCTTCTGCTAAATACACAAAATAAACTCAAAAACAATTGAAAACTGGTAGCCTGACGATTCGAACCCACGACCTTGGCTCCAGCATACCCTTAACCACTCGATTGAACTAACTTTTATGCATTGAATGAACAAAGAAAAAATAAAACATTGGTATTCTATAAGTACACTACAAAACACAATTTGTCATCTTCTTCTTCTTCTACAATCCATTTTTTTCTCCTTCTCTCACCAAACATGAACCACTCTCCCTCCTCATGTCATAACCAAAAATCAATTCCTTTATTATCCTCCTCCTCCTCCACCTTTCTCTCTCTAATTTAAACATTGTTTTTTATGAAATGGGTCTTAATTTCTTTATGATTTTATTTATTTTGATTAATGGGTTGTTTTTGTTCTTCCTTTGTTGGTGGTGGTGACTGAGTTCTTGAGGTGGTGGTGTTTGTTTCTGGGTTGCTGGCTTGTTGGCTTGCGGGATATTGAAGTTGGGGGTGTGAGCTGGATTTTAGATTTGTGGTGGTAGTGATTGGATTCTTTTAGGGGTGGTCTTGGCAGTTTCTTTCGTTTTGGGGTTCCTTTGAAATTTTTTATTCAATTTTTAATTGAAATTATTTAATTTAAGAATTTTTTAAGGGCATTTAAGTAATTACAAGGTATTTGGACGAAAAGATGATGTCATCTAACCGTAAATTTAACAGAAGGGATGTCTGTGATGACTTTTGTAAAACATAGGGACTAAATTTGTGAAAAAATGTAAACGGTCCATATTGATGAAATAAAGCCAAAAGGTAGGGGAGGTCCATGACAATAACTCGTTTTTTAAATAACCCCTTTTGGGGCCATTTTTTTAAATATGACCCCTTTCTTGTATTTGAGTAACTGTAACCTCTTTTGCGCATAAAAAGTCTAGATTACGCTTATTAGCAATTATGAAAAGAGGTGATGCAATACAAACATTTGCTCTCCAGACACTGACACCCCACACACCAAACTCAACAATTTCTCATAAACGCAACGTGAAGCCAATGAGTGAAGGTTGAAATCAAAGAAGTTGATCGTTGAGTCAACATTGAAAAAATCAAGATAATACTTAAAGCCTTGTTCATGGTGTTGATAACTATTGTTATCTAAAGTTAGGTTTGGATTTATACTTTAAATTTGTTTTTTTAATTATTTAGGTTTGATATCTATTAATGTGGACCATGTTTAAGAAAAATAAGTGTTGAAATTATGGTTTTTTGGTATAAAAAAGTTTTGCATGACAGTTTTCTCCAAACAGTCGTGCTGCACGACTTTTTTCGTAAAGTAGTTGTGCGACTTTTTTAAGTTTAGAGAAAAATGGTAATTTGTGATATCATGCATATTTACTTCAATTTTCTTACATTGTAACATGTTTAATTCCCTTCTAAAACCATTGTTACAATTTTTACTAATACAAATATTTTTATACATTTAGAATTTGAGTTAATTGTGTTGTTTTCTATTTGCCTTGCAGGCTTTAGTAAATGGATAATGTTCGTTTTCCTATTGTATATGATGGTGAATGGGTGTCAACTGACAAAGAATATTTTTTCAATAGTTGTAGAAGCAAAGATGTGACTTTGCCTATGTCAACAACGTATAAAGAGTTAGTTTATAAAGTTTCTGAAGTCACCAATAAATCATTAGCAGAAAACATCTTTTCATTGCAATATGTGTTAAGGGCACATATTCCACTTCCTTCATCAATAGTAGAATGTGATGATAATTTAAAATATTTCTTAGAAAAACTCAATATGGGCCCTTCAAATAGGATCCCCTTATGCACAATTGTTGAACCCTGTTCACATGAAATTGATATTGAAAATGGTATGGGTTCAAGGGAGGATAGTAACCAATTTCCCACTAGTGTTCCGCAACATACCCGGAAGAACGTCTTTATGTAATTCCATTCACTAATAATAAAGATGATGTGCTCGAAAAACCATTAGTTAATAATGATCTCGATGCTAGTCACGGGGATGATTTACAAAATTTTGATCATGTCCAATCACCAAAATCGCCTTCATGTGATATTTCTCAATCAAATCGTAAAGGTTATTTTCCTAGAGATAATGGGCTTTCAACTAATCATGATTTGGGTAGTAATTCAAATTCATTTGCAACTTCTAATGTTGAGTCATCATCTAGACTTTTTAATAACAACACTGATGTATATGTAAGCGCCATGTTCAAGAATTAGAGCGATTTGCAGAATAAGATTAGCAATTTAGAAGTAAGAAAGAACTTTCAGTTTATGATAAAAAAATCTAACAAAACCCTTTACAAGAGAGCATGTATAGATGAATTTTTTATGTAGTGACTTTGTGCTATGAAACTTAAGAATTGTGATCTTTTTAAGGTGACAAAGTTTTGTGAGACACATACATGTGCTCTTAATATTCTTGAGCGAGGTCATCGTTAAGCTACATCAAAGTTAATTGCTATGGGTATTCATGAGAAGTACATTAATATTAAAGTAACTCATAAGCCTAATGATATTAGACATGATGTAGCAAAAAATGTTTGGAATTCATATGTCTTATGGAAAGGCATGGCGAGCGTGAGAGCATGCATTAGAGTTGGTTTTGGGTTCACCGGAAGATTCATTCATGTTATTGCCAAGATATTGTCATATGTTAGAGAAGCATAATCATAGCAATATCACTAGTATACATACTGATCTACATGACCATCTCTTATATTTCTTTTTTACATTGGGTGCTTCCATACGTGGCTTTAATTAAAACTTGTATAAGGCCTATTGCTGCTGTAGATGGGACTTTTTTGAAGGGCAAATATAGAAACACCTTGCTTGTGGCTGCATGCATGGTGCTTGTGTGTTTCATATTTCACAAAACCTTAGGGCTAAATTCAAAGATATGGTTATAAGTGATATTTTCTTTACAACCAGCAAAGTTTATCATCAATATGAGTTTGAGGAGGTAATACAACAAATTGATGGTATCAACCACTGTATTGCATACTATCTACATGAAGCTGGGTATGCCAAGTGGGCTCGTTCGCATTTTGATGGCAGAAGGTATAGTATTTTGACAACCAATATTGCAGAATGCCTCAATGGTGTTCTTAAGGAAGCACGAGAGTTTTCCATTGTGAAGCTAATGGATCATATTATATCAAAAATGTTGCAAAAATAGTTTTGTACACGTAGGGAGGAGGCAATTAACATAACAACTCCATTAACAATATGGGTTGAAAAACAATTGAAGAATAGGCATGAGGAAGGACTTTCTTATAGAGTAGTACCAATTAGCCCACACGAGTTTATTGTTAAAGATGGATATTCAGATGGTCATGTAGACTTACATGCAAGAGCATGTAGCTGCTGAGAATTCTAGGTTGAACAGTTACCATGCAAACATGTTATTGCATTGTGTAGAGTTCACAACTTATCAGTCTATACTTTTTGTCATCTCTTTTATAAGTCTAAAGTCCTACTACCTGCATATGCGAAGGCCATCTATCATATTGGTTCGTCAGAGAAGTGGGACATTCTAGATGAAGTTGAGGCGTGTATAATATTACCATTGACAAAGTGTCGCCAATGTGGTCAGCAAAAGAAGAACCGAATTTCATCATTGGGTGAAGAAAGGACATTACATAAATGTGAGAGGTGTGTCGGCACAAGTCATAATCGGAAGACATGCCATTCAACGAATCCATTATCAACCCAAAGAAATCAAGAGGCTCCATCAAATGATACTGGTGGTATACATTTATTGTCTAAATATTGTCCGTATAATGAGTTAACATACTCACCATGTTTATAACTAACAATTGCTCATTTATTTTAATTATTTTAAATCATAATATATGAACTCCTACATGAAGGTAGTAGAGCAAAACATGCCATGTTGGGAGTGACCAGAATATGAATATGATAACAACCACATGTTGCTATTGCTTGTTAAAATCATTACTTGAAGAAATGCATGTATGTGTTGAATCGTTAGGTACGTTGGACAATGAAGTGGCTGATGTTATTGACTAATGACTTCGATGCTAAAATTTATTCTTAAGTCGTTCATGTATAATGACTAGCCATGCTAATGTAATACAATTTTATTTCTCTTACATGGTAATTATCTATAATATCAAGAAAAAATGACAAGAGTAAAAGTTGTAAACAAGACTACTGTATCGCACAACTATACTGTGTTTGTGCAAGTGCCCATCCACACTAGTAACGAGATGTGTGAATAGCATACAAATTTGCTCTATTATTTTCCACGACTATGTCGGCTTAGTTTAAGACCCATTCGTGCATCTAAATGAGTTGTGACATCTTGGACGACCTAATCGTGGAGTAAATGAGAAATTTATTAAGAAAACCGTCACCATTTTTTGCACAACTACTTGCATAATTCAGACATGTGAAAAAGGGAAGTCTACGTGTGAAAACCATCACTAGGTTGTGTAGTAAATAAAAATCTAAGAAAAACTATACTATGTGTTGCACGACTGGGTCGTGCAAAAAATGTGAAATCGACAATTTTGCATGACCCAACCATGCTACGTGCACGACCAGGTCATGCAAAAAAAAGAAATCGACAATTTTGCACGACCCGGTCATGCAACTTGTACGATCTAGTCGTGAAGTGAATGAAAACTTAAGAAAAACATTATGTGTTGCACGACCAGGTTGTGCAAAAATGTGAAATCGACAATTTTGCAAAACCCAATTGTGCAAAAAAAATGAATCGATAATTTAGCATGACTCGATCATGCAGTGAATGAAAAATTAAGAAAAACATTGTGTTGCACGACCTAGTTGTGCCACTTGCACGATCGGGTCGTGCAAAAATGTGAAATTGGCAATTTTGCATGATCTAGTCATGCTACGTGCACGACTAGGTCGTGCGACAAAGTGAAAATTGTAATTTGCCATGGCCTAGTCGTGTAGTGAATGAAAACTTAAGAAGAACCATTATGTTTTGGATGACCCAGTCGTGCAATAAAGTGAAATATGGAATTTTCATGATGCCATTATATACATTTGAATATTTTTTGCACAATGTTGTCGTGCTATTTTCGTGTAAACCTTCCTCAAAATAGAGAAAGATTCAAAAAATGATGACTCATTCGTCCCCATATAACACAAAAATTTTTCTTCCTTTTTCTTTTATCTGTTTTATAGAAGGAAAATGGATTACTGCCAACTTCAAATAGGACCAAAATCTCTAAAATATTCTTCGGAGTTCAAGGATCATGCGTTTAAAATAGTAAGATATAAACCTTTCTACCAGTTTTTTTAGGAGCATCTAGAGCATCATAATAGATATCAATCAACCGATAAATGTTCTCTCTCATTCATTCTTTATCAATCGCAAAAAATGTTAAATCGGCAATTTTGCACGACCCAATCGTGCAAAAAAATGAAATCGACAATTTTGCATGGCTCAGCCATGCAACTTGCACGACCTAGTCGTGCAGTGAATGAAAACTTAAGAAAAACATCATGTGTTGTGGTCGTACAAAAATGTGAAATCGATAATTTTGCACAACCCAGTCATGCAAAAAACCAAAATTGATAATTTGGCACAACCGACACGACCTAGTCGTGCAGTGAATGAAAACTTAAGAAAAACATTATGTGTTGCACGACCTAGTTGTGCCACTTGCACGACGAGGTCGTGCAAAAATGTGAAAGTGGCAATTTTGCAAGACCCAATCGTACGATAAAGTGAAAACGGCAATTTGCCACAACATAGTCGTGCAGTGAATGAAAACTTAAGAAGAGCCACTATGTTTTGCACGGCCCAATTGTGCAATAAAGTGAAATTTGGAGTTTTGCACGACCTGGTCATGTAGTAAATGACAACATTATATAGATTTGACTATTTTTTGCATGATATCGCTGTGCTATTTTCGTGTAAACATTCCCTAAAATAGAGAAAGATTCAAAAGACAATTTCTCATCCGTCCCATATAACACGAAAATTTTTCTTCCTATTCCTTCTATCTGTTTTATAAAAGGAAACTGAATTACTACTAACTTTAAATAAGACCAACATCTCTAAAATATTCTTTGGAGTTCAAGGATCATGCGTTTAAAAAAGTTAGATATAAACCTTTCTACCAACTTTTTTGGGAGCATCTAGAGCATCATAATAAATATCAATCAACTGATAAATGTTTTCTCTCATTCATTCTTTGTTAACCGAATTTTCATCTCTGAAACTCAACAATCGATCCATTATTGCATACCAACTATCAGCAACTGATCTATTATTGCTACTTGCATGAATAGGCTATGCAAAAAAGTGTAATCTTGCAAATTGCATGACGAGGTCGTGTAATTTGCACTACCTAGTTATGCAGTAAATGAGAACTTTATGTAAATCACAAATTTTTGCATGACTTTCTTGTATGACCTATTCCTGCAGGAATTGTCAACAACATTCTAAATTCACACTATTGTCACGAGTTCTTTTGTCAGAGGAAAAAAACTTGCATATAATTACCAAATGGATATTACTATTCAATCACTTATACATATATACAAAGACTCTAAAATAAACAAAGGTTATATGAATTTGCAATTACTCATGCCCTTGAATCAAAGACATATCCACAAGAGCATTACAGAGATTGAGAGGACTTGTAAGAACATGATGCAGGTTGTATTTCGATAGAGCGTGAACAAACTCAAAAAATAATACATTTTGTCATGGTTTGTAAAATGGGAAATGTAAACATGGTTTAACAACTCATTTCTACAATCTCATATCAAACATATCTGCAGCTAACTCCTTCCTATGGTTTTGAGCATGGTCTGATGACGTATATCTTCCATCGACTCACCTGCAATCAAAAAAATGAAGGTAGAATATAACAAAAACTCCACGATCTCCATTGCAAAAGAAAAAAAAAACATAATGGTTAGTTACTTGTTTATGATAACTTATGAAAAAAGGAACAAATTTGTTGATCATTAAAGTGACACCTTATCTGTTGTTGGGGAACACCTTGAACTCGAATGACTGGCCATGGATCCGTACTACCATATTGTTCACATCAATGGCCTGTATCAATAAAGGAACCATATGTGCATATGATGTCATTTGACTTTGAAATTCATCATCCGTCTACAGATTATGGTCCAAGTCATATACATCGATTTTGCTTTCTTTCAAGTTAACTACTCCCGACACTCAATGAATTTGCCCAACATTTATTGAAATGAAAACCTAAGAAGCTACCAAACACACAATAGCATTGGCACGTGAGACATTATCGCAAAACAAATATATTCATAGATATGAAATGGTGTTATTTTTTTTAACTCACCCTTTCAGTGGACAACCATGAGATGTCTTTAAATTTGGTTTCACCTTTAGCATATCGATGCATCTGTCATCCTGCTCAAACTAAAGTGGTTGTTGTTTTTCAAATAATGAGAATTTTGCAAATAAGATTTGTTGCACATCACACAAGGCAGTTCATTGAATCGATAAACACAAGAAATCATGATTTCTTCTAAATCACTTCATTATGATTTCATGCATACCTGAAAAAAATTCATTATTGCATACTGACAACTTTGATTTGCATATCTATGCCTGATGAACCGAAATGAAGTATCTATGTGCTATAATCATGAATACTCTTTAGTTCAAAGTATATTATAAACGATATGCACTAATATGTTGACTTCCATACATACCGAGTCAAACAACCAATCTCTAGGTTTGACGATAATTCTAAAGAACTTCTTGTCACCAAGAACTGGACCTAGTTCAACACCAAAAGAAAAGCAATGTAGGAGAACATGAATGTGCTTTTGACCCAAAGAAATATTTAAGTGAACGGATGCTTTAAAACCAAACATATAAGTAGTGCAAGGATGATCCACACTTACAATTTTCGATCATCTCCTTTGTTATGTGGCCAAGTATTCAATTCTTTCAAGGTCTCCTTATCTTTCGGTTTGTGTATTTTCAATCGATTTGTGTAAGGAGGTCTACAAGCTTTTGCATGTGTCATTGGCTGCTTACGCAAGTAAACCTTCTGTCTTTGACTTATAACAGTGACATCTGGTGGGGACATGCATGCAGGGGGGGCATCTCACGAATAACTCGTACTTGTTGAGGAGATGTCGATGTGTGGATATTTTTCTCATGTTTGGGTTCTGAAACTTCATTGACAACATCAACATCGTGAGTGTCAGTGTATTCGATGGCTAGCTCCCCTAATTTATTTTCATTATGGCACTCTATTAATGGAGTATTCAAAGAGTTATCAAAAACCTATAATCAATAACATAACATGAGATGCTGAATTTTTTTTTGTATATAACAAAAGAAATAAAAAAGCAAAAGTATTACTCACTAGAAAGGGAGAACTATTTTGCTATCTTGAATCTCCTTATCCAACTTGTAGAAAGGAAAGGATTTGATTAATCGAGTTCTCTATCCGATCAAGTCGTTTAGTGATATCATTCTCCATGTTTTGTTCTGTGTTTCGAAGATAGCCTATTTCACCCTCTATGTGGACAACCTTCTCATGCTATAAAACAATAGACAAGAGTAAAGTGTAAATGTACTATACAATAGTAAAACAATAAGGTTAAAAAGCAAATTAAGGAATGCTAAATATTACCATGCGATCTAATCGTTCCTCAATACTGGAGCACATAGTTGGTCTATGATGAACAGAGTCCCCTCCAGGAAGTGAAGTGGTAGGTGTATTGTCATTTTCTTTAGGAGGCGATGTGGCTCCGTCTTGTGTCATATGCTGATCTTTGACCCCCTCATCTAAAGCATGTTTAAGTGTAAACCTCGTTTTTATAATCTTTAGTTTTCTGTAATGCAAAAAGTGAAAAGTGTATGGCTTGGCAGACTCACCTGGTTGTGCATGGAAATGAGATTCACCTTCAACCTATGAAATGTACATAAATCAAAAGGTTATCAAATGTATTATACATCTTATTTGAAATCTAAACTTATATATTTCATATCTGACTTTGACAGAAAATGATTTCCTGCACTTCTTTATTGGTATGGTAACTTCTCGTAATCTACCTAAGAATGAATGCACACTCTTTTTCCAACTTAATTGCCAATCTAGGATTACAATGGTCAAATGTCTCATAAACCCACACCTATTAGACAGAAAGAAGATGTAATTAGGTTATAAGATATTAAACAAAGGACAACAAAAGGGAAAATGATATAACACATTTACCTGAAATGCATATGGAAACCCATGTAAGTTATAATGCTCTTCGTGTATGCTCTTCTTCAATTTCTTAACATTCCATTTGCTAGGTTGATCCTAAATGTTCTTTCTCATGCTGGCATTTTTGGCCCTAAGGATATGCATTGAACACAACGATATCATCAAGCAAATGAATATGATCTATCCTAATTTTAGTTGTTGGTTCTTTACCTAAAGATGCACACTCTAAGAAATACAACATTGGTAATTTTACTCTTAGCATGTCATCATTATCTAGGCTTTGTAGGAATTCCATTTCTAATTTCCTATGATCGAACTTAACTCTTCTGCCAAGTAGCCCATGACACAAGCCTTTTTCTTAAGGAATTTTCTTCCACATATCATAACTTGGGAAATTACCAAACTGTAAGCTAGTAATTGATGCAAACTTTCTCGATGAGAATGTTACCTTCTTTCCATTAACAAGAAAGGTCATTCCATCATCATCAATATGCACTTCCCTCAAAAGCATGTTATGGCAAATGCATGATGAAAATTGTATTTTTTGCATGCCTAAAAAATGGCCAAAGTATGAATCCTTAAACAATTTTAGTTGACTCTTCGATAGTGTACTCTGAATGTTGTCTAAAATGTCATTGATCTTTGACCTACAGGTTATCTTTGCAAAAAAAAAAAAATCTGTGTCCTTGATTTTAGGCTGCAACGATAATACCATTTCATTATTATTGAGTACTGTAATAAGTTCAAAGGATAACTATGTATAAGTATTTTGGAAATAAAGGGTGTTCCAACCTACCTCATCACCTACCATTTCTTCGTGTGGCTTTTCATCTTGTACAGTTATCCTTTCTTTCTGTGTCTTTCGTTTCTCCCTTGATACCATGCTTTGTTTCCCTTTCTTCGTTCCTCTCGCACTGGATACCTTGTTTTTTTTTCTCTTGTTTTAACCATCTATGAGAAAACCCTTTACATATAACAATGTATATCAATAACCTCTTTAACTAAAGATAGAAAACAACTATTAACAAAACTCAACCAAAACTGTAGTAAATGCCAGAATAATTATGCATATACAAAGAGAGAAATTATGAGTATTTAGTATTTGTTTTGTATGACACATTTAAAGATCAAATAATATACTTTATGCAATAATATACTTCTTATAGCTGACTTAAAGGATATTTTAATTTCTAAGTGTATAGAAAAGCATGCATGTTCCTCTTTTTCTACAATGAAATATTTCTTTAAGTTCGATTAGATAATTAAATCTTTATATTATCTCAATCCCCCTTTTGCTTTCTTTTTTATGGATAAACTTGCTAAATAAGCCTATACTATTTCTTTTTATATATAAAATTGCAATATTAATAGTCCTTTTTTTTGTTGGGTTTAACCTCTTTTCCCTTTGGGGTGTGTATTTCAATTCGATGGTTCAAAACCAACTAAAGAAATGTGACTTTTACTATTACAAGCCAGCATGCAATATTTCAAGGAAAAGTGTGTATCAAGAGATAATATGATTAGAAATTTAGATTAGAAATGTCAATGCACAACTTTCATTCCCTCTTGAAATTGAACGTGGCATAGAATGTTGCACTAAGTAATTGATTGGACGAAATGGGAACTGGAATTTTGCATAAAGAAACATGATTCAACAATTATAAGTATTTAGTCCTTTGTTTCTATCTTTAACTAAAACTGTAGTTTTGACATTTTTCTGAATTCAGGACAAGTTTATTATATATATTATGTTTAACAAAATCAAATACATACATACATACATACATACATACATACATATATACATATATATAGTGGCAGACCCAGGATTTGATTGAAGGGGCGGCACCATTAATATTTTACTATTATCATTAATATTTTAATATTTATAATTTATTTGATAAATTTTAATAATATGATAAATTTATAAAAAATAAAATAAAAATACACCTAAATGAGGGACATTATGACTATAACGACTTGAAATTTTAAAGAGTTCATTTTCTTTAAATTTGATGTCAATTCAAATTATCTCTCTATAACTATTCAAAAAAATATTTTATAACATACGTTACTTTTTATCTAAAAAATATAAACCAACGAAATAAAATAAAAAATCTCTTATAAATAATTTTTTGAAAATATATTACTATTGTTTAAATCTAATTGATGCAAATAAATAAAAAATAAAAAGAAAGACATGATAAAAATATAATATATGATTTTATTTCAAATTATAAGAAAAATGCAGACATTACCATATGCTAGAATCATCCATATACTCATTAAATTTGTACATTTTTAGTAACAATTGATTGAGAGTTTTTTTTAGACTATTAAAAAATATTTATATAAAGTGAAATATATAATTTATGTAGAATTAAATAAATAAAAATAGAAAACTAAAATTCTATTTATGAATAAGCTAATAAAAGTTAATTAAAATATAATATTAACTTATATTATTGTATTTCTCAAGTAGCTCAAATCCTTAAAAAAGAAAAGAGAATTATAAAACTTGAAATTGAATTTTTTTTTTTTAAGGAATGTAAAAGTGATAAAGCAAAGTAAGGGGGTATATTGAATTTTTTAAATTTGAGAGGGGGCCCAAGACCCCGGTGGTCGTTGTGTAGGTCCGTCACTGTATATATATAAACAAAAAAGCTCAGAGTACAAGCTCTAATACCATTACTAGGGATAAGGTTTACACAAATGATAGACTTACAAGAGACTCGGCTAGTATTCAGTGTCCCAATACAAAGCCATGGTATCCTTTATATAGGCAAAGCTAGGATACTATGCTAGGATGCTTCCTTTATATTATATCACACTACTTTACAACTCATGTCTTATCACTAACATCATTACACTGAACACCTGATGTGACATGATGTGATATAAAGTAAATAAAGCATAAGATGAGTCATGCTAATGTAATGATGTAATATTATCTTTATATGTGAGTCATGTAGTGAGGTGTCCAGTGTAATGATGTTAGTGATAAGGTATGAGTTGTAAAGTAGTGTGATGTGATATAAAGTATGGTGAGTCATGTAAAGAAGATTCCTTAGAGATAAGGAAGCATCCTAGCATAGTATTCTGGCTTTGCCTATATAAAAGATACCATAGCTTTGTATTGGGGACACGGAATACTAGCCGAGTCTTTTGTAAGTCTATCGTTTGTGTAAACCTTATCCCTAGTAACGGTATCAGAGCTTGTACTCTAAGCTTCTTTGTTTTTATGGTATCAGAGCTTGTACTCTGAGCTTCTTTGTTTTTATGGTATGATATAAAGTAATAAAGTATGAGATGAGTCATGCTAATGTAATGATGTAATATTGTCTTTATGTGTGAGTCATGTAGTGAGGTATCTAGTGTAATGATGTTAGTGATAAGGTATGAGTTGTAAAGTAGTGTGATGTGACATAAAGTACGGTGAGTCATGTAAAAGAGATTCCTTAGAGATAAGGAAGAATCCTAGCATAGTATCTTGGCTTTGCCTATATAAAGAATACCATAGCTTTGTATTGGGGACACGGAATACGAGTCGAGTCTCTTGTAAGTCTATCGTTTGTGTAAACCTTATCCCTAGTAATGTTATCAGAGCTTGTACTCTGAGCTTCTTTGTTTTTATGGTATCAGAGCCTATCCTCTCAAAAGGAGTTGAAAAATAAGGTTCAAAATAATAAAGTTCTCTTAGTTCGGCCCTGCCGTCGATTGAATTTTATCATTTTGATATCTTATGAATTTCTGAGTTAGAAGTTATCATTCAGTTGAGGCTATCCAGAGTGAAGAAATATAGATTGAGGATACTTTTCAGTTGTGGTGTGAATGCTCGAAAAGAAAGCTAAGGTGGCGTGTGAAAAGAGCTAAGATCCACAAGAAAAGTTATATCTATATTCTCCTTTTGTGGTAAGACCCTGAGAGGCAACATAAGGACAATGGATAACCTAGAGATGGCAAAGACTGAATTGTCAAACTCTTCTTCAGAAATTCTTTCTTCTTCTAGTTCGATCACAAACTTCCATTATGAAGCAGAGTATGAGTCAGATATCAAACCCAACTCTCTACAACCCTTTCATCTAGATCCTCTTAATCCTTATAAGTTCTATGATGTCAGTGTTCTTATTCCTAAACTAAAAGCTCTTGTTCCTTTTAGAAGTCCAAAACTCAAATCTGTGTATAAGTCCTCAGAAGTGTCAGTCTAGTCTATTTCTTTTAGTTCCTCAGAAACCTATCTTCCTATTATTTCTGCACCAGATATTCAAAGTTATATTTGTGAAGGCTACCATGGAATTCATCTGGGAGCAATTCGAATAGGATTGTAACCATTATTCCTTACTGGTAAAAATGTTACTTGTTTCATTGCTGTTTTAGATACTCATTGGCAGTCTTTTGAAAAAGCTTTGATATTAGCTGTTGAGGTAGGTCTTAATCAAGGTCATGTCATCATACAAGTTGAGCCTAACTTTACCATTGATATTTCCAAGCCTACTTTGCCAAACACTATCAAAGTCATGATCCAGTTACATGGATTAGAAATGAATCCTAATGAGTCAGCCCTTGCAATTCATCATTCCATGACCTATAAAGTCCAAACACATCTCTTTTCCTTAAACCACACAAATATGCCTATTACTAGACTCACTGGTAATGGTATAATCATTCAGCCTCAAACTTTCAAGCAAAATCAGCTCGTTTTTCCTCCCAAACGGATTAATGAGTATGAGCAGAGTAACAAACCTCAAACTGTTCATGATAAACCAAAAATAGAAAAGTTGTCTGCTGGCAGAACATCAATTTCTTTTCCAAGAGAATCAGTTCCTGTCTATCCTTGTGAAAAGTGTCAGCTGGAAGGCAAGAATCCTAGATCTTGCACTCATATGACCAAAACTCATTTCCTTTCTAGATCTCATTCAATGAGATATGGCGGATCCATAAATATGTTCAAATTTCCAGAAAATGATTTCGTCTCTAATGCCTCTGGAAATTATGTTGCTGGAAGCTGGATTGTTCAGAAGCTTGATCCAACAGAGTTCGGTCCTATTGAAAAGGCGGTTACTGGCATAATACTAATGCTTTACAACAAAACAAAGCATTAGAAGCTATTGATGAGCAGCAGGAGCAGATAAAGCAAGAACTGTTAGCCCTAAGGCTACATGATAATTTTGATGATAACAATACACATTGATTAATTGAGATTTACTAACATGTTTATCTATGTGCAAGAGTAAGATCATTGAAATAATTGTAAAATCAAGAAGAGGCTTATTAAAATGAAGTGTTGAAGCTAAGGAGAAGACTACATGTTAAAGGCACCAAAGTTTAAGAACAAGATTTTCAAATTTCAAACGAAACATTGACAAAATTGGCAGACAAGATTACGGTTTTTATGGTGGGCAGAAAATTTGGAGTTAGTGTCTTCACTTGATTAAGTTCATCCCATTTGCCTATAATAGGAGCCCTTCTCCCATGCATTCAGTAAGACAAAGAGAAGAGCAAGAGAAGCATTTTATCAAGCAAAAAAACAAGAGAAATATCAAGTCTAGAGAGTTTTTATACTCTTTGTCTACTATTTGAAGAGAGTTGTACTTTTGTTGTAAAAATTTACTTTGTTCTCGTATTGTGGTGAGAGTGAGATCTTCTTGTAAAGGATAAAAGTTATCCTCGAGAAAACTCTTTCCTTGGTGAGTTTGTTCATCAAGAAGAACTCTTGGTGTGGTGTTATCAAGAGTTGAAGGAAGTTGTCTTGGTGAGGTTTTTTATCAAGAAGAACTCTTGGTGTGGTGTTATCAAGGGTTGAAGGAAAAAGTCTTGGTGTGGTTGTTCATCAAGCAAGTTGTAAAGATTTCTACAACTTAGTGGAAAGCCTAGCTTGTGGAGCTAGGAGCCCGTGGACGTAGGCAAGGTTTGCCGAACCACGTACATCGAGTTTGCACTCTCTCTATCCCTATCCTCTTTACATTTACTTGCGCTTGTGATTGTTCTTTATTGCCATTCTCTTGATTGCATTCTATTTTCATCTTCTTCACCTTTGTTCTTAAAGAAAGATTTAAATAATTTTGATCTTTCAAGAAAAGTTTTCTAAATCCGTTTTTATAAATAAAAACCCAATTCACCCCCCTCTTGGGTTGCCATACCTGGGTCAACAAGTGGTATCAGAGCAAGGTTGCTCAATTTTTTAAATCTTAATCGATTTTTGAGCTATGGTAACTTTTAATTCAACTTCATATGTTGAGGGACTTTCTATCTCTAGACCTCCATTTTTTAATGGAAGTGATTACTCTTATTGAAAAACTAGAATGAGTATTTTCTTGAAATCTTTTGATTATGATTTATGGTCTATTGTTTTGGAAGGACCTTTTGTTCCTACCAAAATTGAAAATAGGGAATGCATGCTTAAAGAACCTAAAGAGTTTAGTGAAGATGATAAAAAGAAATTGAGTTTGAATGCTAAAGCTATGAATGTGTTATATTGTGCTCTAGATAGAAATGAGTTTAATAGAATATCTACTTGTTCGACGGCACAAGAAATATGGCACACACTTGAAGTAACTCATGAAGGAACTAGTCAAGTTAAAGAATCCAAAATTAGTATGCTAGTTCATAGTTATGAGCTTTTTAAGATGAAATCGGATGAATCAATTTCTGAAATGTTTACTAGATTTACGGATATTATTAATAGTTTGAAATCTCTTGGTAAATCTTATTCTAATGTTGAAATGGTGAGAAAGATTCTTAGGTGTCTACCAAAATCTTGGGAGCCAAAGGTGACGGCAATTCAAGAAGCAAAGGACCTCACCAAACTACCATTAGAAGAACTTATGGGTTCTCTCATGACTCATGAAATCACCTTGAAGGAGAATGAAGAAGATTTCAAGAAAATAAAAATATCGCTTTCAAATCTTCAACAAAAGAAGATGATGAGTCCGACGATGAAGGAAATGATGAAGATCTTGCATTCATCACAAGAAAGCTAAAAAGGATGATTAGAAGAAACCAAGGATTCAAGAAGAATTCTAGAAGGGAGTACAAAGGGCAAAGCTCAAAGCAAGATAAGAAAAATGATCAAGTCATTTGCTATGAGTGCAAGAAAACCGGGACATGTAAAGATGGATTGTCCTTACTTCAAGAGTCAAAACAAGAAATCCAAAGCAATGAAAGCCACAAATTGGGATGATAGTGAAGCTAGCTCCACCGAAGAAGAAGATTGCGAAGTGGCAAACATGTGCTTCATGGCTTTAAGTGAAGATGAGGTAAGTAGTCTAAACTATGATCCTAAACTTTCATATGATGAATTACTTGAAGCATTCCAAAATTTACATGTGCAAATTGATAAGAAAAACTTAAAAATCAATGCTTTCAAAAAGAAGTCAAAAATCATGTTATCTCAATTAGAAGAGTTGGTGGAAATAAATGAAGCTTTAGAAAATTGAAAATGAAATTTTAAAGCAAAAAGATTTTGAAAGTTTGGAAAGTCAAATACATTTTTTAAAAACTGAAAATGAGATTTTAAAACAAAAGGATTTTGATAAATTAAAGAAAGAAAATGTTATTTTTGAAAAAGAAAAATAATGACTTAAGAAATATTGTTGATAGTTTTACAAAAAGCACAAAAAATTTGAATTCTATGTTACAAAACCAAAGTGTGTTTTTGATAAAAGAGGTTTAGGATATAAAACTCATAAAAATCAAAAGTATTTTAAAAATTATTTTGCTCATGCATCTTCTAGGAATAATCCTAATCATTCATGTACTTATTGTAGAAGAAAATGACACAAAGTGCATTCTTGCTATATTAAGAAAAATCCTAATTTGAAACAAATATGGGTTCCAAAAAGGACCATAACTAACCCCCAAGGATTCAAGAACATTTGAGTACCAAAAAGTCGCTCTTTTAATGTTGATTGTAGAAACAAAGGAGTGGCAAACATAAGTGGTACTTAGATAGTGGATGCTCAAGGCATATGACCGGAGATGCCTCCAAGTTCTCAAGATTAATCATGAAGAAAGGAGGATATGTGACCTTCGGTGATAATGCCAGAGGAAGGGTAATCGGACATGGTGATATTGGTAACCCTTCTTCACCTATTATTGAAAATATTTTGCTTGTTAATGGTTTGAAACATGATTTGATTAGCATTAGTCAATTGTGTGATAAAGGGATATTTTGTTACTTTTGAGCCTAATAGATGTGTGATTAAGGATGTTAGTAACAATAAGACATTATTTGTTGGTAATAGATGTGGTAATATTTATACAATTGATATTGATGTTAATGATCATGTAGAAAATTGTTTCATTGTTAATCATGATGCTTGGTTATGGCATAGAAGGTTAGGTCATGCTAGCATGGACACAATTTCAAAAATTTCTAAAAATGATTTAGTTGATGGTCTTCCAAAATAAAATTTGAAAAGGATAAGATTTGTGATGCTTGTCAATTTGGAAAACAAGTGAGAACTTCTTTTAAACAAAAGAAATTTATTTCAACAAATAAACCTCTACAATTACTTCATTTGGATTTATTTGGACCATCAAGAACTCAAAGCCTTGGTGGAAAGTATTATGTTTTTGTTATTGTGGATGATTATTCAAGATTCACTTGGGTATTATTCTTGAAAACTAAAAATGAGGCCATACAAGCTTTTTCAAAATTTGCAAAAAGAGTCCAAAATCAAAAAGGGTATTCTATTGTGTCCATTAGGAGTGATCATGGTGGTGAAGTAGACAATGTTGCATTTGAAAATCTTTATGATGAAAATGGTTTTGAGCATAATTTTTCCTCACCTAGAACTCCACAACAAAATGGTGTTGGTTGAAAGGAAAAATAGGACTATCCAAGAAATGGCTAGGACCATGTTACTTGAAAATAATTTGCCAAAATATTTTTGGGCCGAAGCCGTTAATACCGCATGCTTTATAATCAATAGAGTCCATATTAGAGCTTTAATAAAGAAAACTCCTTATGAACTTTGGAAAGGAAGAAAACCCAACATTGGATTTTTTAAAGTTTTTGGATGTAAATGTTTTATTTTAAACACCAAGGATAACCTTGGAAAATTTGATGCAAAAGCCGATGTTGGAATTTTTGTTGGCTACTCCAACCATAGTAAAGCATATAGAGTTTTTAACAAAAAGACTCTTACTATTGAAGAATCTATGCATGTTGAATTTGATGAAACTAATGTTATTTCTTCAAAGAATTTAGATCATGATATTGTTGAGGTAGAAAGGCAAATCAAGGAATCAAGGCTTGATGAAAAGAGCCAAGATGAATTACAACTTCAACAAGAAAAGCTTGAGGAAGTAAATGATTCTTCCCAAGAATTACCAAAGGAATGGAGGTATGCAAAAGCTCACCCTAAAGATCTCATTATTGGTGAACCATCACAAGGTATGAGAACTAGATCTTCTTTTAGTAACTTTTGTAATCATTTTGCTCTCGTCTCTCAATTTGAACCAAAATCTTTTAAGAAGCCAAAAATGACAAAAGTTGGATTTTGGCTATGCAAGAAGAATTGAATCAATTTGAGAGAAATCAAGTTTGGAAATTAGTCCATAGACCTAAAAATCATTCTATTATAGGCACTAAATGGATTTTTAGAAATAAAGTAGATAAAAATGGCACCATTATTAGAAACAAAGCTAGACTTGTTGCTCAAGGATACAATCAAGAAGAAGGTATTGATTATGAGGAAACCTTTGCACCGGTTGCTAGATAAGAATCAATTAGAATGTTGTGTGCATTTGCATGTTATAAAAATTTTACATTATATCAAATGGATGTCAAAAGTGCATTTTTAAATGGTTACATTATGGAGGAAGTATATGTAGAGCAACCTCTTGGTTTTCAAAATCATGATTTTCCAAACCATGTTTTCAAAGTCAAAAAGGCACTTTATGGCTTGAAACAAGCACCAAGAGCATGGTATGATAGATTGAGCAAATTTCTCATTGATAATGGTTTCGAAATAAAAAAAGTTGATACTACTCTTTTTGTTAAAACAAAAAATGATGATTTATTAATTGTTCAAATCTATGTTGATGATATTATATTTGGTGCTACTAATGTCTCTATGTGTGAGGAATTTTTCAAGTGCATGCAACAAGAATTTGAAATGAGCTTAATGGGAGAATTAAATTTCTTCCTTGGACTTCAAATCAAGCAATCAATAGATGGGATCTTCATTAATCAAGCTAAATACACTAGAGATCTTCTCAAGAAGTTTGGCATGGATAATTCAAGGACATATAACACACCTATGGGTACATTAACCAAGCTTGACAAAGATGAGAAAGGAAAAGATGTTGAGGTAACAAAATATCGAGGTATGATTGGCTCTCTATAGAATTTGTTCCCACCGATAAATAATTAGCCGATATATTTACTAAAGCCCTTAGTCAAGATAGATTTTGCATAATTAGAAGAGAATTAGGCATGTTAGATATGTCTTAATTTTGCTTTAATATGATAATCTTTGAATGGTAGCATATGTTAAGGGAGAGAATATATTTAGGGGGAGTAGTTAATTTGATTACATTTTTTTATGATAACAAAAGGGGGAGAAATAGTTGGATTGCTTATATTCATAACAAGTGCCATTTTTTTTGTTTATTCTTTATTTTATTTTCATTCTTTATTTTAGATATTATTTGAAAGCAATCAATGGTTTGTCATCATCAAAAAGGGGGAGATTGTTAGCCCTAAGGCTACATGATAATTTTGATGATAACAATACACATTGATTAATTGAGATTTACTAACATGTTTATTTATGTGCAAGAGTAAGATCATTGAAATAATTTTAAAATCAAGAAGAGGCTTATTAAAATGAAGTGTTGAAGTTAAGGAGAAGACTACATGTTAAAGGCACCAAAGTTTAAGAACAAGATTTTCAAATTTCAAACGAAACATTGACAAAATTGGTAGACAAAATTACGGTTTTTATGGTGGACAGAAAATTTGGAGTTAATGTCTTCACTTGATTAAGTTCATCCCATTTGCCTATAAAAGGAGCCCTTCTCCCATGCATTCAGTAAGACAAAGAGAAGAGCAAGAGAAGCATTTTATCAAGCAAAAAAACAAGAGAAATATCAAGTCTAGAGAGCTTTTATATTCTTTATCTACTCTTTGAAGAGAGTTGTACTTTTGTTGTAAAAATTTCTTTGTTCTTGTATTGTGGTGAGAGTGAGATCTTCTTGTAAAGGATAAAAGTTATCCTTGAGAAAACTCTTTCCTTGGTGAGTTTGTTCATCAAGAAGAACTCTTGGTGTGGTGTTATCAAGAGTTGAAGGAAGTTGCCTTGGTGAGGTTGTTCATCAAGAAGAACTCTTGGTGTGGTGTTATCAAGGGTTGAAGAAAAAGTCTTGGTGAGGTTGTTCATCAAGCAAGTTGTAAAGATTTCTACAACTTAGTGGAAAGCCTAGCTTGTGGAGCTAGGAGCCCGTGGACGTAGGCAAGGTTTGCCGAACCACGTACATTGAGTTTGCACTCTCTCTATCCCTATCCTCTTTACATTTACTTGCACTTGTGATTGTTCTTTATTGCCATTTTCTTGATTGCATTCTATTTTCATCTTCTTCACCTTTGTTCTTAAAGAAAGATTTAAATAATTTTGATCTTTCAAGAAAAGTTTTCTAAATCCATTTTTATAAATAAAAACCTAATTCACCCCCCCTCTTGGGTTGCCATACCTGGGTCAACAAGAACTTCATGAGATACGCAGGAGACTGAAGAAAGTCCACAGGCTTACAGTCAAACAACTTTCAAATATTCATGAAAAGCCTCGTCCAATCAAGATGATTGTCAGCACTGGAGTTGATAGTGACTATTTTTTTAATCAAGTTCGTGAAGAGCAGCGGAGATACTTTGAGCAAAAGAAGAAAAAGAAGATTTCTTGGCAAAAAGACAAGCCAAGAAAGCATACAGATATTTGGGAAGATAGTTCTACAGGCAACAGTATCAAAGGCTTTTGGAGAAATTATGATATGCCTCTTGTGCAGCCTTGGCCTATTCATGCCTCTAGTTGGGATGATGATCAATCTGGTTCTACATCAGATAGATCAAACAATTCCTCAGATTCTTCCTCTTCCTCAGTTGCTGAACCAGTTATGATAGAGCAGCCTCATATCCCTGCAAATCTGACATATTTTGATACTACTGGCAGATTTAGACAAAGAACTCCTCAGTTCAAACCAGACATGAGCAGAGGAGAAACATCAGGAGTTTCTTCTTTAGCAAATGTTGGTGAAAACCAAAATCAAGAAAATCAAGAAGAGCTCGATGTTCAAATTCAGGTGCCTAACGCTCCAAATGTGAAAACTTTTTGGAATATTGATGGTCTAAAACTAGAAGAAAGACCAGCATATTTCGAAAAGATGCTAGCTTGGGCAGAAGGAGAAATTCAACGTGTTCCACATCTTAGCAAAAGAGCAGTCACTCTTCGACTTGTCTCAGGATTTCTTAGATCCTTGAGAAGATGGTGGGCAGATACATTTACTCTGGCAGAGAAAGAGTATATCCTTAGTCGTGATCAGCTATATAACGAATTAATCAGATATATGGTTGCTCATTTCTTTGGTACTGGAGAGCGAGAAAGTGAAATTGCTGAGAAAGAATATCTTCAGAACAAGTGCTGTGATGTTCAAATGCTTAAGCAATATTTTCTCAAACAAGAATCTCTCTACCTCAAATTTAACAAGCAGACGGATACAATCAAAAGAACTTTTGTTCTTAATATGCCAGGCCCAGTAACAGAGATGCTTGAAGCAAATCTGAAAGCAGATGGAATAACTGATCTTGCACCCTACAGCCTTGCAAGCTTATATCAGTTGGCAACAGAAGTGATTCAAACTCATTGTCGCAATCAGGATCTTAAAAAGCACATGAAGCAGATTGAGAAAACTTCTCTTGCAAAATACTGCAACAAAAAGCCGCAAGAATTTGGATGTTCTCATCTTTCACCTTGCAAGGGCAAAAAAGAGAAGAATTCTGAGAAGAAATTTTCCAACTCCTGGAAGCAGAGCATAAAAACCAAGTATCATTTTGTCAAAAAGCGAAAATTTCCAAAGCAATCAGGTAAATGTTTTATTTGTGGAAAGAAGGGACATTTTGCCATTCAATGCAAAAAGAGAAAGAAAGCTCCTATCAGACTTCTTCAACTTATCAATCAGCCAGAATTTTCAGATGATTGGTGTTACTGGTTAGATGATCCAGAGGATGCTTTGTTCTCAATTGAGGTCCAATTAGATGATTCAGAAGTCGAAACTAGCAGTGCATCTGAAGTCATCATGAACATTCCTCGTGAGGTGCCTATTGATCTTACTATGCAGTCTGGTCCAATTTTTCATCCCTATGTCAAAGTGGTAATTCAAATTTCTGAACAAGAACAAGTTGCTCTCTTTGCACTCATCGACACAGGAGCAATTTCCTCTATTATTCATGGCAGTTGTCTTTCAAAGTCTCTATTCATTCCTACAGCAGTTCATTTTTCAGCTGCTAGTGGAGATTTGTTTCAAAGTAGCAAATGCACTAGAGCTATTAATCTATTGCCATTTCATAAAAGGCATAGCTTTTTTGCATTTGATCAATCAGGCGAAGATCTCTTGCTTGAGATGGATTTCCTCAGTATTCTCTCTCCATTCACTTTTCATCATGAAGGATTTGCATTCACTATGCTTGATCCTATCACTCAGAACCCTTGTTCTTGTCTTTTACCGTGGATAGAGAAATTCCCCATCTCTAGGAGGGGTTAAAATGTCAAATCTCTTGCTCCAAAGTTCGAAACAGAGCACAAAGAACTTCCAAAATGCTGTGGAGATGTTCCAAACAAGTTTTGGTTACGAGAACAATACTTTGTTTCTCTTCCTTACAAAGATAATTGGGAGATGCCTCATGAAACAGCTTCACATCCAGGATTACCACATGATGAAGATCTTTGCAGAGAAGAAATCTCTGAGCTTCTCAAAATAGATCTTATCAGACTTTCGAAATCAGAATGGGCAAGTCAAGCTTTCTATGTCAACAATCGAGTAGAACTTGTTCGTGGAAAGAAAAGATTATGTATTGATTACAGAAAGCTCAATGACTGTTTGCGTGATATTCGATATCCTGTTCCAAGAAAGATTTGTCTCTTAAAGAGGATGGCTAATTCAAAGATCTATTCAAAGTTCGATATGAAGTCAGGATTTTGGTATGTGGGAGTCAAAAAGGAAGATCACTACAAAATAGCTTTCATCGTGCCACATGGTCATTACGAGTGGAACGTGATGCCTTTCGGTCTCAAGAATGCTCCTTCAGAATATCAGCATAGAATGGATGATGTGTATAAAGACATAATTAAATTTTGTCTTGTATACATTGACGATGTCCTTATCTTCAGCAATAATGAAGAAGATCATGTCCAGCATCTTAAACAGTTTAAAAGTTTAACTTTTGAGCATGGCTTGGTCTTATCTGAAAGAAAGATGTTCATTGGAATCCCAGAAGTAGATTTTCTTGGATTGCATATCAAAGATGGCTACACAACGCCAATGCCACATATTATTGAAAAGATATTCTTGTTCCCTGACAAGTTGACAAGCAGAAAGATGATTCAACAATTCTTGGGAATCGTCAATTATGCAGGAGATTATATAAAGAATTTAGCCAAATACACGAGCAAAATCTCAAGGCATATAAAGAAGAAAGCAGCAGCATGATCAGACAAAGCAACTCAAGCTGTGATTGATTTGAAAGAAAAATGCAGGTCTCTTCCTCCTTTAAAGATTCCTAACAAGGGATAACTCATCCTACAGACAGATGCAAGTGACAAATTTTGAGGAGCAGTGCTACTCGAGCAAGAAGGAAGCTACAGAAGAATTTGTGCATATAAATCCGGGCAGTTCTCAGACTCTCAACAACACTATTCTTCATCCAAGAAAGAGGTGTTAGCAGTCATCAACGCTATCAAAAAATTTCAATTCTATCTCTTTCTTGAAGAATTTGTAGTTGAAACTGACTACAAATACTTCGAAGGATTGCTTAGAAGAAGAGAAGGTGAAATTCCAGATCCTCAGCTTGCTAGATGGTCAGAGTCTCTTTCGAGATTCAAGTTCACTATTGGCTACATAAAAGGTGAATCAAACGTGCTAGCAAATTTTCTATCCAGACTAATTCTTAGACTAATACAAGTGATCATGATGGCTTCTAGTTCATCTAAGCCATACATTCTGGGTCGGGATGCTTTTGAAAGAAGGCAGGAAGGTCTCAGAAAAAGAAAACTTCCTCAAACTTTAGAAGATTATAGGGTTAATTCTAATTTGCCCCCTGAGGTTAGGCCAAAAGAAAATTAAGGACCTCAGTTTTTTGAAACTCAAAATTACCCCCTAAGGTTACTGTAGCACCGTTAGATTTAACGGAAAATGTATTAAATAGTAACTTAACGCTTTAGAAACCATTTAGAAAAGGGTATTATAATATATTTTACTGCTTATTAGCGTTAAGTTATTATTTAATACATTTTTTGTTAAATCTAATATTAGCATTAAGTTATTATTCAATACATTTTCCGTTAAATCTAACGGTTTAATACATTTCCCGTTAAATTTAACGGCACTACAGTAACCTCATGGGGCATTCTTAGATTTCAGAAAACTGAGGTCCTCAATTTTTTTTAGGCCTAACCTCAGGGGGCTGTCTCTTATACACATCTAGATGTGTATAAGAGACAGCCTTTATGATCTTCCATCATTCTGTTCTCTTTTGCCTCCAGAAATCAAAACAGATATTGAAGATCGGGTGTTTTATGCAAGTGACTATCCAGAAACATCAGACAAAACTTTTGGAAGAACATGGGATCTTTTATATCAATGCATGATGAGTTCTAGCACAGAAGAAAAGAGATTTCAATTGCTTTCTCCTTCACCAAATCCAGATCAAATTTTTGAGACGATCTACCAGATCTCTCCAAATTTTTATGTGGTCCATGATGAAGACACAAATTGGAGTCATTCAGTCATACCTAAAGCTTCTCCTCTAGGATACTATTCCTATTGGCTATTGTTCAACCTATATCCAATAGCGATGGTATTTGATCTTGTATTAATTCACAGGAGCAGAAGGTATAACCCTAATCGATGGTTTGATCGGATGTTCTCTCCAATCTTTGAAGATCTCTTAACGCTTACGCTCAAAGGTGGATTTCAAATTGTCCACAAGATGATAGTAATTTTTCAGTTAAGCGATATATGGGGAAGAACAAGAGAGCCATTTATTGAGCCAATTATTCATGATCATATGAGTGATGATATCCAGACGTGTTGGGAAGGATGTCTGCACGCAAGAAAGAGATTGGCAGAAGTCTATCAAATGCCGTTGTTATACTGCTGTCTCTTATACACATCTAGATGTGTATAAGAGACAGATATTGATGGATCCGCCATATTTCACTGAATGAGATCTAGGAAGGAAATGAGTTCTGGGCATATGAGTGCAAGATCTAGGATTCTTGCCTTCCAACTGACACTTTTCACAAGGATAGATCAGAACTGATTCTCTGAGAAAAGAAACTGATGTTCTGCCAGCAGACAGCTTTTCTATTTTTGGCTTGTCATGGACAGTTTGAGGCTTGTTACTCTGCTTATACTCATTAATCCATTTGGGAGGAAAAACGAGCTGATTTTGCTTGAAAGTTTGAGGCTGAATGATTATACCATTACCAGTAAGTCTAGTAATAGGCATATTTGTGTGGTTCAAGGAAAAGAGATGTGTTTGGACTTTATAGGTCATGGAATGATGAATTGCAAGGGTTGACTCATATATATATATATATCATAAGGTAATGCAAATCGCTAAGTTACAGAGAGGCAATCAAATATGTATCCCATTCATATTGCACAATTATAATCAAATTTATTGAAATAGTAAGGTATACAGCTTATCTATATACCATAAAGTAATGCAAATCGCTAAGTTACAGAGAGGCAATCAAATATGTATCCCATTCATATTGCACAATTATAATCAAATTTATTGAAATAGTGAGGTATACAGCTTCTTATCTCCTAGAAAGGACTTCATTGCTTATTTGTTTTCTGTATCTTATTTTATAGAGGTTTATTGTTTCTACGATTTTCTGATCTATCTATTTTTCTCTTCTATATTGTGTGAAAGATGCATTGCAACATTACATTGAATACCATAAACAACTTCGTGGTTACTATGGAAAAAAAAGTTACCATCGAATTAGGATGCTTATTGGAAAAGCTACTGTAAAGTGTGGATTGCTTGTAAATATAGGTTAGAAAATATGCCATCATAATACAAAATGTATTAATGCTTATTGGCCTACCTACTGCTAAATGTACGTTGCTGGTAAAGAATCTTATTATGTGTCATTTATTTGCTCTTACAGAATGATTGACATGTAATATATCTATATAGGACGCAGGTTGACTTTAACAATATGAACAATGGCATAAGACTGTAGTATTGACTCCTTAGTGACTAAGGAACATGTTCGATTAAGGTGTTGCATCAAAGTATGAACAAAATGGATCTATGTTTTTCTAATAATAAATCTTCATCTACCGAGACTTAATTGTTTCTTGTTTTTCAGCCTAGGGTTGGCAATGGGGCGGGGAGGGTCCGAGGCGGCAGGTACCCAGCCCCATTGCCCCTAAGCGGGGCGGGGCAGAGCAAAAAAAATTTAAGCGAATTCAGACCCGCCCCGCCCCTAAACATTTACATTTTTATTAATTACACCCTTGTAATATTTATATATTTTGCAATCTCATCGCCCTATAATATTTACATATTTGCAAATAACTCCATTCTCAATTTTTCATCATATTATTTATAATTATGATCATTTTTTAACAATAATAAAAACAATATATCTTCAAACTAAAATCAAAATGGTTGTGTATTATCATTTGATTTTATTAGTAACAATGTTACATACTCTATTAGAAATAATGTTAAAAGTGTATTATTGCTTGTAAACTAATTAATTGATAAATTTTTAAATAGTTGATAATACAATTAAATAATTTTTCAATAGCATGTTGATTTAATTTCGATATAATAATAGTAATAATATGATTGACATATTC
>SNVD02007070.1:0-180000 GCA_013180625.2 Boswellia sacra | reverse complement strand
CCAGGTCCTGCGCATGCTTAATCTGGATCAGGACAACTAGACTCTTGAGGTTGGTTCATCATTGCTAACGATTCTTTTGCTTTTTCTTTATTTGGATAAATTAAATTTTTGTCTAGGGGATGAAGTTCAGTACCCAGTCTGTTACTGCTCTCGAGATTAATTATTATTTAGATTTTAACCCTCTCGTTGGCCATCAAGTTCAAGTCAAGAGTAATCACTCAAATTTACTAAACTTCGCATGAAGTTCAAATAGCAAGCTTCATAAGGCTTTGTTTGTTACATTTTCAAAATTCTGTCTTCTAAAAACACATATTTTCAATGCATTTAAATCAATATCAATTATATATCATTTTTAAAATATAAAAAAATTTAAAATCAACTACATATTTTTTTAAAATTTTAAAAACAAAAACTTAAAAAATATAAGTAAACATAATCAATATTTTAAAGTTGTTGGTTGGTATTTAACAAAACGCTTTGAAGACTGTTAACCCCATCAGAAGGCGTACACGGTCGGGATTCCGAGTTTCGCCAAAGCCCACAACCCGGGCCCAGGCCCGCCCAGCCCAGTCTCCGAATCAGTCGCAACTTTCCCTCCCTCCCTCTCTTTTCGCCGCTGCATTGCTCGCTTTCACTTCCAGCTTTTGTAGCTGAGAAACTCAGCTTACTAAACCCGTAGACCGGAAGTACCGGTCACTGGGAAACAAACCTACTTCAAACAATTACCTTAAACAACGTTCTCCCTCTCTCTCCCTCTCTCTTCTGCTTCCTCATCGATCAATGGCCTCTCCTTCTTTGCTCCCGGTCACCGGTAATCCCTCAAACTCCAATTTGTACTGATAATTTTCTCTTATTAACTTCTTCAAGAAATTTCTAGAAACTAAAACGGATTATAAATCTTAAGTTTTACGCAATTTGGATTTAGTTGATAATAAAGGTGGCAGAATAATAGAAAATTTGAAATTGTTAAATCTGAAATAGAATATGTAGTTAATTGCTCATTTTCTTTTCTTTTCCGTGATTTTCTTAGCTGCCAAACAGAGGTTTCAGGTTCTGTCGTATGTGATATTGAGTTCTTGTTCTTGTAGTTGTTTTTGTTAGATTTCTAGGGTTTATCATTTTGTTTTTAGTGTATTTGGAAAATGTGTATTTTTGTTGTTGAAAGAAATTGTTTACAATTTTTTATAATAAGATAGAATCATTGTTTAATAATGTGTAACAAGTAAACAGTGTGTTAAATCGTGGTGACAAATTCGCTTTCTTTTGTAGTTGTTTGCTAGCAACTTTGATCATGGTTGTTGATATTATATTCAATTTTATGTTGTATATTATGTTATCAGGGGATTTCAGTGAGCTTCACTGTGGAGGAAGAAACGCCTCGTTTGAAACTGGAGGTATTGTGGACTTTGATGCAGGAGCTTTTACTTCATTTGATGTATCTCAATTCAAGAAAAGAAGGATCTCGTTGAACACCAATGCTTCATCGGGTGAAGTTTTGGGTAGGATGGGAGAATCCTTTCCTATTTTGCGATCCTCTGATTATTACATGGAACCTTGCTTGAAAGATTTGGCTAGATGTGAAGTCATAGATCCAGGTTATTGTAGTAGGGTCCCTGACTTCACAGTTGGACGGCTTGGTTATGGTTATGTGAAGTTTCTTGGCAACACTGATGTTAGAAGGTTAGATATAGATCAAATTGTGAAGTTTAGTAGGAATGAGTTAGTTGTGTATGAAGATGAAAGTTCCAAGCCTGTGGTTGGTAAGGGCCTAAACAAGGCAGCAGAAGTGACTCTGGTGCTAAAAATAAGATATCCAAGTTTAAAAGAGTGGCAGTTAGATGATATTGTGAAGAAACTGAAATACAGTACGGAGAGACAAGGAGCTCGGTTCATTTCCTTTGACCCTATGAATGGTGAGTGGAAATTCTTGGTTGACCATTTTAGCAGATTTGGATTAGGTGAAGATGAGGAGGAAGATATCGTAATGGATGATGCAACACCGGGCCGAGATTCTGTGGAGATGAATACTGGTGAGGTATCTGATGTGGATGAAGAAACCCCAATAGATCCTCTTGAACCTGAGCTTTCTCATTCTCTTCCTGCACATCTTGGGCTTGACCCTTTAAAAGTGAAAGAAATGAGAATGTTGATGTTTCAGGAAGAGGAGGAGATTGATGATTTCAATGGGATGCCTTTGCATCATAAACCCTCGTCTGGTAAAGGATACATAAGACCTTCTTTGCCGAATACCTACCAAAGAATGAGTCATAAATCTAGCCCACCTATTGCACGAAAAACTCCACTGGCCTTGCTTGAGTACCACCCTGGTAGCTTTGATTCAGACTCTCCTGGAACAATTCTGATGGTCCAACAGAATAAGGGCATGCCTGTAAAGAAAATAAAAACAGAAGGGTTTAAGCTGGACCTAAAGCATGAGACACCAGTAACTAGAAGCCACTCTCATAACATAGTTGATGCAGGTTTGTTTATGGGTAGGTCTTATCGTGTAGGATGGGGCCCAAATGGCATCCTTGTTCACAGTGGTCCACCTATTGGTAGTGTTCACTCTCAGGGAGTAATATCATCTGTAATCAATGTAGAGAAGGTTGCAATTGACAAAGTGGTCAGAGATGAAAATAACAAAGTGAGAAAGGAGCTTGTTGAATTCTCCTTTGATGCTCCACTGAATCTTCATAAGGAGTTGAATCATGAAACTAAAGAAGTTGAAGTTGGGTCCTTCAAGCTAAAGCTTCAAAAGGTTGTGTCTAATCGCTTAATGCTTTCAGAAATTTGTCGGAGCTATATAGACATTATTGAGGCAGAGCTGGATGTTCCTGGGATATCTTCTTCTGCTCGTTTGATTCTGATGCACCAAGTGATGATTTGGGAATTGATAAAAGTTCTCTTTTCAGAAAGGGAAAATGGCGGGCAACCAAAATCTGTGGCTGCTGACAATGAGGAAGACATGATGCAGGATATGAAGGAAGGTCCTCCAGAAGTTGACACGGATGCACTTCCTCTTATTCGAAGAGCAGAATTCAGTTGTTGGCTGCAAGAATGTGTTTGCCACCGGGTACAAGAGGAGGTTAGCTCCTTGGATGAGTCCAATTATCTAAAACACATATTTTTACTCCTGACAGGGCGACAGCTGGATTCATCTGTCGAACTGGCTGCTTCCAGAGGAGATGTGAGACTGGCTTGTTTGTTAAGTCAGGCTGGTGGGTCCATGCTGAGTCGTTCGGATATTGCACGTCAACTTGATCTTTGGAGACTTAATGGGCTGGATTTCAGTTTCATTGAGAAGGATAGAATTAGGCTTTATGAGTTGCTTTCTGGCAATATCCGTGGCTCCTTATCAGATGTTACAATTGACTGGAAGAGGTTTCTAGGGTTATTGATGTGGTATCAACTACCACCTGACACTTCATTGCCTATTATATTTCAAACTTATCAGCACCTTCTTGAAGATAGAAAGGCTCCACCTCCTGTTCCAATTTATATTGATGAGGGACCAGTGGATGAGGCTATCGATTTGAGTACAAAGGAATATTTTGACCTCTCATATTATCTTATGCTCCTTCATGCCAGTGGAGAGGGGAAATTTGGCTTTCTGAAGACTATGTTTAGTGCCTTCTCGTCAACACATGATCCACTTGACTACCATATGATCTGGCATCAACGTGCAGTGTTAGAAGCAGTTGGTGCTTTCAGTTCTAATGATCTTCAAGTTCTTGACATGGGACTTGTTTCACAACTGCTGTGTCAGGGGCAGTGTCATTGGGCCATCTATGTGGTCCTTCATATGCCCTCTCATGATGATTATCCATATCTGCAGGCTACCCTTATTCGGGAAATCTTGTTTCAATACTGTGAATCTTGGATTTCACAAGAATCGCAACGCCAATTTATCGAGGACTTGGAGGTTCCAGTGGAGTGGTTGCATGAAGCTATGGTAGGTCATTTATTTTTGCATAGTAGAAGTGGTTTCGTTGCGACAGAACATTTATTAAAACTTTTCATGTCATCTATTTATCTTGGTCAAGCATAAATATATTAGGTTAACATTCAACAAGTCAAAGCTTGTACCATTAGTCTCTAATTTTCTGCTTTGAGTTCTTATTGGATTCCTCTTTCAGCTTGATGACATGTTTTCTTCTATCAAATGCAGGCTGTTTATTATAATTATCATGGGGATCTCTCAAAGGCCCTAGAACATTTTCTTGAATGCGCAAATTGGCAAAAAGCTCACTCTATTTTTGTAACTTCAGTTGCCCATGCATTGTTTTTATCAGGTAATTTATCATGTCTGTTGCATGTTAAGTAATAACTTGGGCAATTTTGTTATTTCATATTTATACTGTTTTCTGGGAGTAGTCTTAACATGTTGCTAATAATAAAATCCCCGTTATAATATATAGTCCTTCATGTGCAAAGATGAATAATATATAACAGCCCAATCTAATTGAGACAAACTATGAGCTATCTGAAATTATTGACGTTAAAAATTGCAATTCGCTTGGACAGTGAGCAATAAATTAACTAAATCTTTTAATCGATTTGCTTCAGTTACTCTCTGATAATTTTGTTGCTTGATATGTTTTTCTTTTGAAATTCATCAAGGTGATCATTCAGAGGTGTGGAGACTTGCAACTTCCATGGAGAACCACAAGTCAGAGATTGAGAATTGGGACTTGGGAGCTGGAATTTATATTTCATTCTACTTAATAAAAAGTTCATTGCAGGGAGATGACAATACTATGAGTGAACTGGTAAGCAAACCTTTCATAACTTTTAAGGATACAATCTGAATGTATGCTATGTCTGGTCTCCTGATTATCAATATTTATATGAGTCACTGCTGAATGCATTAGTTTCACAGCTCAATCTCCTTTATTCTGTGGTTTCTTTCAGTTGTGAATTTGGGCCTGCATGTTTTAAACTCAATCTGAGCTTTGATCAGTTGGCATTGCTTGGGCTCATTTGCTGAAGTTGGACTTGAAATGTTAATAACTATCAGCATATGCATGGCATCGTGATTTCTAAATTATTGCATTGAATAATGATACTTGTCCTAAATCGTATCCTGAATAGTGTGTATTCAATTAATGATTGTCAAGTGGATATATTGATGATGTAACCACTTACTACATGATCACGTAATCCATTTAATAAATCTTCATTGTCATATCATTTGGAATGAGATTTGAGGTAAAAATTTTGGAAGTGTGTCGTTACTTTTATTGTATTTGCTCATGAACTTTGGTTTCCTTTTCCCCTTTTTTGACCTGAGTTTCAAGCTCGTCTTACAAAGAGATGACAAACCACCACACTGTTTTAGGTGTTTGCCTGTAGCTAGATCATACAAACTTCAGTAACTAATAAATTTAAGCTTTGCGATGAAAAGAAAATACTTCTCAATGCAGGTGAAATTTTTTTTTTTTTAAAGTTTTTTGCCAACTTTAAGCTGAAAGGATAGGCTTGAATAACAATGATGCCATTTAATATTGATGGACAGAGGATTCTTTGTAAAATTGATAAAGGGCAGTAAGTCTTATGCTGTTTAAAATTTTTGGCGATGGTAAATGTTAATTATAGTCATTACTTATCCTTTACTTTTTCTGTTGAGCTTAAATGGAAGTATTGCTTCTTTGCAGAATTCTCTTGAGAGCAAAAATGCTGCTTGTAAGGACTTCGTTGATCGTTTGAATGAGTCTTTGGCAGTTTGGAGTAGTAGATTACCTGTTGAGGCAAGGTATTTGCACTAACCCCAGGGCTTAGATTTTGTAAATACAAAGTACTTGCGTCTTTACACTTTATGGCCAAAAAATAATTCATTCTCTAACTCCTGCTATATTCTCTTGTGGATATAGCCCTGCCTAACTGATATCTTTTCAATAAAGCATATCAAATAAAAATTTCTGGTTTGTCCTACATCATATACTCAGTGATGATATTAATAAAAGTTACAAAGATTACCTCTGCTTCTGCGTCTTCTCTGCTTTCTGGTAAAGAAGCAGATGTCCGTTCATTTTCTTATACCCGAATCTTTTTTGTGATTTTCAAGTCCGATTCATAATTTTTTCGTCCTTCTTGAATCATCATAGCAATTTTCCCTTTCTTTTTAAGTGCCCATTATCACTTTGTCCAAAAGTTAGTTCTTCATATTATTATTGACTGGCTTACTGAAAAAATTATTACCTCACCCACAAGTATTTTGTGTATCATACATCTTATGAGTGTTTTGGTTAGATGAATATATCAGTATCAAAAGAAACAATTGAAACGTTGAACTGTTCAAGGCAATTGAGCCCTTTCTGCAAATACTAGCCAATAAGTTAACAATGTACAAATATGCATTGCAGGGTGGCATATTCAAAGATGGCAGAGGAGCTATCTGAGTTGCTGCTATCTAGTATCAGTGAGGGTCCGACTCGAGATGCTCAGCTTAACTGCTTCAACACCATCTTTAATGCTCCAATTCCGGAAGACTTCCGCTCAAATCATTTGCAGGATGCAGTGTCACTCTTTACATGTTATCTTTCAGAGATGGCATCATAGTTGTTACCCATAATCGTTGGGTTATGACTTCAATCTCAAATGTCTGGTATTACAATTTTGAGCATTTTTATTGTAAAGTATGTTCTTGTAGTCACTTCCAATGTCGCAGACTTGTATTCAAATGAAAAAAAATATCTATCAAACCAGAGATGGGTACTTATTTTCAATGAAAAACTAGCGTCAAAGCAGAGATGGGAAGCCTTGTGCCCTCAGACTTTTCTTGTGCCTCCATGCCTCTCGACTCTTTGTTCCAGACTTTCAGTAGCTGGATGGCCCGAGACATGCATAGGCTTATTATTGAATTTGGTTAGTGAGTTAATAATTTTAGATTGAATACATTTTTTTTTTTTACATTTGTAATAATTAAAAGTTAAAAATGGATAAAATCATTTTTTGTTTCAGATTTTAACTAGCTTTTAATATTATATCTTAAATTTATTTTGAAAATCTTTTCTTTTTAATAAATTAAAAGGATTGCTTACTTACGCCAAAACAAAGTGAAAGGTGACGACTGACAAGGTCCCCAATAACAAGCAAGGGAAATAATAAAAGTGATGGGAAAAAAATAGATGAAATTAGGATTAAAAAAATTTATTAACTAATTAAAAGCATAAAAAGTTAACCAATTCAGAAACAATAAAATAATTAGAGATATTTGCGTGCCAAGATCCTATTTCTTATAAGAAATAAGAATTCGTATTTATGATTGGACACCCATCAAGAAATAAATAATCATAAATCAACTAGAAAATAACACAAAAAAATTCTAATAAAAATAAAAAGTATTAAATAGAAAAATAACCCAACTATTCTGAAGTCAAATAACAATTCTTAATTTGTCCTATATAAAGAAAAAAAAAAATCTTCTTCTAATGGGGATGATCTGTAATATGATAGTGGGACGATGGAAGTGGAATTACTATTATTCCTGTTAAACTAATTTTATTAAAAGCGAATCATTATATATAATAAACAATAAATAAATAAATTAGCATCTAATTATTAATAATATTATTTAAAAAAGAAATAGAAGAAAACATAGTATAGTACTTGAAGGAATAGAAGGTTCACACGTGAAAAAGCATTGCGTGGATTTCGTTGTACAGAAAACAAGCGTAAACATAACTCCAAACTAAAACCAAAACAACCAATCACAACTCTCTTTCTTACACTTCCTTCACAGCGCCACTAAATAAACAATAATAAACAAAAACAAAAAAATAATAATAAAATCAAAAACCTCTCTCTTTTGCTCTGTAGAAATTGGCGCTACCTCTAGCGTCATCAAACTTTTTCGAGCGACGAAGCTTCTTCGTTCGCTCTTCCGAGGTTCTCTTCTTCTCCAGTTCTCTCTTTATTTCATAATCTTAATTGTTTATTTTCTTAGATTCTCTCTCTTTTGCTTTTTCCTCTTTTGTGTTTTGCTACTGAAATTTTGATTTTTTTTTTATTTGACGATGCTGTTGATGAAGATGCGTCGTTCTGCATCGAGGAAAACGGGTCAAACTAATTCCACCGAATCTCCCGATCTCTTTCGCTCTGGTACTCCTCTATTTTCTCTCTCATCTCTCGCTTTCTCATTCGATCTACTTATTCAATTCTATTCTCTGATTCGATTTTCTCTTTCTCAGTTTTTTTTTTAATTCTCGATTTTTACGAATTTGATGATGATGATGACTGTTATTTTGGTGGTGTTGTTACGTATCTATGATGTTGACAGTTAATTGTCTTGAAATTCAGAGCTCAAGCTCGGCTCTTTTGAATTCTTTTTTGATCAATGAAGCAGATTGCATTGTACTTTGTTTGTTTGGAATTCTCTTAGTAAATGATTACACAAGCAGATTGCGTAATTCTTTGGTGCTGTTTATCTGTTTTCGTTTGGTGCCGTCGAATTTAGCTATTATTTTATTCAAATTATCTGTGTTTTGCTGTGGTCTTTTTGCTTTCAGAGTGTTGTGCTGAATGAATGGGTTTTAGTAGCTGCATTGATGAGACTTTGTTACTTGTTTGGAGTAAAAAGAAGGAACTCTCAAGTTATAAAATTTACAAATTAACCATGCAAGACAGTATTATGTATTGAACCGATTGGAAGTCGTCATAGTAAAGCTGTTTATAACAGTCTATCGGCCATACCAGATTGGTGACTCCTTCCTGTCAATGCTTCTACTTTCTTCGTGGTCGAACACAAACCATTACACAAATATTATCAACTTTTAGGGTTTTCATGGTCTTTTGAACTTTAATTTTCCATCATCAATGTAGGAAAGCATATGATAAAATTTCATTAGAAATTTAATTTCTTTCATGAATATTAAAGAATGTTGCACATTTTGGTTGTGCTTGCTTGCTTGCCAATGGCTGCTTATTGAAAGACAACAATTGAACCACCAAGAAATTTTAAACTGCCAGTTTGACTTATGTGTTCCTAAAAATTTGGGGTTCTTCCATTTAGAAGTTCATTCTTTGATATCATGTAAATAGGTCTTAATGTGTGCAAAGAATTGCATACAGTGTAAACTTTGTCAAATCAAAAGGAAGAGAATGAATGGAAGGGAAAGTACTTTGTGTGTAATGGCTGAGAGTTGGTAGGTTAAAGAACAAAAATTCAAAGTCCATCTCTGTTTATTGTCATTCTCGTGGAACTTTTAAGGAAAAGGAATAACTCTGCCTGTTTACAATTTATTTATTTATTCGGTGATTACCCAGAAAAAGGATGTTTCTTTTGCATTGTATGTATGTTTTGAAGCGAAATCATAGCTTAGGCTGCTTTGGGCTTCCTTCCAAGAAGCTGAGATTTTACTACTTGCTAAAATTTTTGTGCAGATACTTTCAATTTTCCGTTTGTGTTTTATTTCTGAAGATACACTGCAAGTAATAGTAAGCAGTCATAATTGTATTTGACTTCGTTCAGCCTCAGGTAAAGCATCATCGAAAGAGATGGAAAGAATTGATAGCCTGTTTCATACCTATGCAAATAAGTCTTCTGGGATGATTGAGTAAGTACACTGATATATATAATTTGATTTATGCTTTGGTATTTGCATTACAATCATCTGTGAAAAATGTTCTGGGGAGGTGGTTAAGAGTTAAGATTGCAGTGAGATGACTGTCTAGGAATTGTAATAGTCATCTCTCTAGAATTTTTGCTGATCATTTCTGATCATTAAGATGGGAACTAAGTTGGAAATGGCATTTAAAAAAAAGGTCAAAAAAAACCTGTAGAAATGTTACTGGAAGATTTAGATAATCCAAGAGGAAGACCAAAAAGAGAAAGTTCAGCAAAATGAACAGTAGTCTTAATGGAACTAACTGGATGCTTTGCATGGTAAATTATGATATTTTATTAGAACATGTAATTTACTGTTTCATGACTGTTAAAAGAGAGTGTAGCTGAAAGGCGCAAAATTTTTCTCCAATATTTCTTTGAGAGAAAAAAAAAAAAACTTTTAGGGTTGGGCTTAGCAATAAGAAGCCCTTAACCCCACATTGAGGTTAAGGGGTTCAAATTCCCTTAGAACCATCTACTTGGGGCATATATGTATCACATGTTTCTCGGCTACTAAGCTTGTGAGGTGTGGATGTAGCTTTTAGTTTAGTAAATTGGTGAATAAGCGAAAGGACAAGGGAATACTGGGCTATTAAAAAAAAAAATTCTGTGAAAAACTCTTTGAAATTTAATGCTGATAACTGATGGGGAAACAGATTCTAATCAACTGTAATTGTTTTGCTTGTTTATAATAACTTCAAAGAAAAGTTTCTGTTGTGAACGGTAAGTGATTAATGATGATACCATGAACTACCTTTATAGCAAGTTAGGAAATATTACTCCCTTTGGAGAAATTATGACATAGCCATTGTAGATATATAGGAATGACATTTTTAAAATAAAAGAAAGAAGTAACAGAAGTAAAGCTTTATAATAACCGAGATGGATTATGCATAATCTACAAAATGATAAGTGTTATATCTTTTGGCCGCCTAATTAAATGTTTTTTAATTTTAATTCTAATTCTAATTTTTAATTTTTTTTTACTTGTTTATTTTCGGTGGAGTAAACTTTTGAATTGTGAATACTTTCTGATATTATATATTTAATATTTGAACAGCCCAGAAGGAATTGAAGCTCTATGTTCAGATATGGAGGTCAACCATACTGATGTTAGGATCTTGATGATGGCTTGGTTTGTTACATATATAGGCATTTAATACCTCTCTTTTTAATTTTTATTCTAAAGCTTATAGTAGAACTGATGGATTACACGTGTCAGGAAAATGAAAGCTGAAAGGCAGGGGTACTTTACCCTGGTAAGGAACATGCTTCGATATTCACTTTGACAGTTTTAATTTTATTTACAAATTCTTATTTCTATTTTATCTTAATCAAATGGGAATTTTATTTGAAGTTTTATCCTTCAGTTATGCGATTGGTTATCAATTTGTTTTGGCACAAGAGAAGTTTGGATATTTGTATAAATTAACTATTTTAGTAACTTCTATTTAGTGTAGGCTTGAATGGGATACGAATACATGTTTTTGCAATTTCTGGATTAAAACTAGAAGGAAGAGTATACATTTGTTTCAGTTTGAATCTAATGCGGCATTAGATTTCTTTTCGGACATGAAACTTTGGGAAACATTTTAATAGCTTGAATTTCTTAAAGTGTACCATCTGATGATTAGAGATTTATTACTCCACAACAATGGGTCTACTTTCACTTGTTTCTTTAGCATCGGACTTTCATTTATTTTTCCACTCTATTTGTGGATATGTTTGTTAGGCTCTTGGACTGGATCATATAGTGGTGTGGGATAGAGAATTCCTACAATATAGTTGGCTCGTTAATTAATAATGGAATAATTGAAGAGAACTTGTGTGTGGATCAACGGTAAGTTCTGGGCTAGGCAGTTCAATCTGAACACAACCGAATTGGGTGTCAGGTTAAATCTTTAATCTACGTTTACACAATTTTGATAAATTCTTATCCATTGACTTTGTATTGGATTAAGTCATTTTTTGGGTTTTATCTATGATTGCCAATCCAAGACAGATGCACTCTATAAAGCATGTGATTACCTACATGGAATATTAGTGCAAAGTTAATAGATATGGATTTATCAAAACTGTGGACGGATGCACTCTGTAAAGCATGTGAATACCTGTGTGGAACATTGGTGCATGAATAAATGGATAGTGGAGTCTTTGGATCTGCCTACTGTTTGGCAGCATTCCCAAGCCTGTCTACTACATAATGAACATTTTCCTAACCTTTTTGAAGTTGAGAGATATTCTTAATTTGATTTTTGCTAATTAAAAAATTTTTGAGTTGGAGCATCAATTTCAGACGGCATATTCTTAATTTTATTAGCATTATTACATGTCTGGGTGTGTTTGCTACTTCCTTGTCTACTAAAATGTTCTTACAATCTTTATTTTCATAGGAGGAGTGGCGTAGAGGCCTGAAATCCCTGAGGGCTGACACTGTAAATAAATTAAAGAAGGCCCTTCCAGAGCTGGAGAAAGAGGTGGAATATTTTTAGAGCCTTCCTTTCTGAAACTCTTTAATTTGGTTGGCTTCTTATATGTATATGATTCCTAATTGTGTTATAAAATAATGTAGAAGTACTGATATTTTCTTTTCACCTTTAAAAGGTTAAAAGGCCGTCCAACTTTGTGGATTTCTATTCCTATGCATTCCGGTATTGCTTGACAGGTATTATGATATTATGCTGCATGTAGTTGATTGCTGAGATGTTGCTTGTTTCTCTTCTTATTTGTGCTGCTTTTAAATTATGTACAAAATTTTCTTACAGAGGAGAAGCAAAAGAGTGTAGACATAGAGAGCGTCTGTGAATTACTGGAGCTTGTTTTAGGATCCGTATACGGAGCCCAAGTAGACTATTTCGTTGAGTATTTAAAGGTGAGTAGTTACTTGATTGTATGCCGTCAAATATTGTTACTGATGTGCTGCTGGATTCTTTAATATGATATGGTTAATACACCTGCAGCTCTTCTGGCTTTTCTGAACAAAGATCTCATTCCAATTTTATCTTCTGAAATAGGACACATTATGAGTTCAACTTCTCTCTTGTATGCTAGCTTACCTATGTTTAGATTGTTTTTACGCATGAACTTGGCCATTTTTTGTCTTAAAATCTTCGTTTTCCATAAAAAAGATAGCTGATTTCCTGATAACCTTAATGCAGTTTGATGTGTTCAGTCTGACCTGGACAATTTGATAGGCATAATACTAATGGTCTTAGTTCTTTGTCTTCATAACACTTCACATCCATTGAATTAAAAAATAATGATACTGACCATAAATACATCTTATATCATGTTTATCTTCTGAATGCAGGTTCAGACTGATTATAAGGTCATAAACATGGATCAGTGGATGGGCTTTTACCGATTCTGCAATGAGGTATATGGAACTTAATTGTTTCTGTCCATATGCGTAACTATTTTGCTACAAACTAGTAGTTTGGCATGCATGATGCATCTTTAATAGCGGGGATTGTTTAGATCTTTCTTTTTCAAGACATACACATGCATGCAGACTCTTAGCAATAAAAAGAATGTTGTCTATACTCTGATTTGGAATTTAGCTTTGCAAAAATGTGCCTTAAGATTTATAAATCACATATCTCCTTGTCAAGGCGAAAGTGCGAATATGATGTATGGCAATCTGTCAGATCTTATGTTGGCATGTGTCACTATTATGATAACCTGTGGGGTCTTACCTTTTGGAGGGTTCTTTATGAGCCAGTGGTGGGGGTAAGGGTATTGTAATTGTAAATCAACAAGGATGGCCACTCTTACAGCATGTTTAAAGAAGTGGCTTGCAAGGCATTGCTATGGTTAGTTCTGACATATATTAACTGTTTGTGCTTCATGAAAATAATTAATTTATCATTGAAGTAAAATTTAGAGGAAAAAAAATGATAGGAGGTGGGGTTTTCATGTCTTATGGTACTGTCTCCTCTGCACTTTAGTTTTTGCTTATAGCCAGGCTCTTGTGTTTTTGGCCTTCCATATATTTTAATCCTGTGCTGACCATTTAAATAATTTGACAGATAAGCTTCCCAGACTTTAGTAATTATGATCCGAATCTTGCTTGGCCATTGGTCCTGGACAATTTTGTAGACTGGATGAAAGAAAAGCAGGCGTAAACTCTACTTCTTTTAGCCAACCTGATTCTCAGCTGTAAACTGCCATTTTTAATTATGTAGGTGGAGTTGAAATCTTTGTTCTACATGTATAGAGGCTGCTTGAAATTATATTACTTTTTGCAGCAGTGCTTTATTCGTCAATCGCTTACGCTGTGATTGATTTATTTGCAGGACTGTTGAAACTACAGAAACCAAACTTCCCCAGCATTTTTTTTAATTTAAATTTTACATTTCTCTTTCACTCTCTGAAGAGTCTTCCTCAAACACATCAGCCGTGGCAGTGTATGAATATGCTTGAAAACAGATTCGAAGCCGTTACTGGTTATTGTTCTTGCTTGCTTTTTCCATGATGAATCATGTCAAGTCTTTTCAGCTTAAACTTTATTGTCAATAACTGTAACAATGGTTGGAGTTTGCATCTTTGTTTAATAAACTGCATGTTAGTTGCACAGACGATAGATGTTGTCATTGTTTGGTTATCGTTTCGAAAGTACTAAACAATGTCCTTACTTCATTTTGCTTTTTGACAGAACTGTAACAAAAAATAAACTAACCAAATCCAAAACACACTCACGCAGATAGTCAATCGCTTGCTCACTCTTTCACTTGACACTCAATCATCAGTCTCTCAACAAGAAACCCAACACTAACTAGAGGAAAATAATTCTTTATTTTTAATAATTAATTTATAACAAGCTTAAGAATTTAAATAATTTAGATATTTAATTTATGCTAGTAAAAACATATTGAAATTTGAGTCAAATTAGAAGAAATCAGCATTCCTAAATGAGTCAAAATTCTTAAATATTAAAATCTTAATCCAATTAAACTCAAATAAACATATGATAAAAACAACCTAATAATTTTAAATTGAAATATTCTTGTACTACTTCACTTTTATTCTATTCTTAAAATTAATTTGAAAATCCTGTCAATTTGTCAGCATTCTATCAATAGTTGCTTTTACCATATTCTGTTATTTTTCTCTTGAGCAAACCTGTGCCCAATGTCTTTGCCTTTGCTCGTTTTAGCCAGCAACCCTTCTGCTTTAATCATCAAATCTCGCGCCTTGTGGGCACTATATGGTCTACTAGGTCGCTTCACTCTGAAGCATTGTTTTAGAAACATTGCTGAATACGGGCTGCAGTTTCCCGGACGCTTGCTCATGCTGTGTTTCTGCAAATGTCAGTTTCCTCACATAATTTGTTTGTCTATGCATGTCAATTTCCAAGTGATTTGAACCACACATGTGAGATTTCTGGCCGAAAGAGACACTCACCGGTGAAAGCACTTAGTATCCAAGTTATATACCTCTTGGGAGCATATGATTTGGAATGATATTTGCAATGATATATGTGCACATGTTTTTAGCTATTAGAATATTTCACAAAACTGAATTTAGGTGTGGGTCACTTGATCTGGTTTGTTTACTTTTGGAAGGTTCCCCTTTCGTTTGTTCTCTTCCAAGCTGTTTCGTTCACTTATGAACAAACATTGAAAATGATATTTTCTTGTCCCTGTCATTGGAGTAAATGCTAAATCGCGAGTAATTTTATGTCTGTAAAGTTTAAAAGTTTGATATTCATTATTGAATATCAAATTATAATATAAATTAAATGATATTTTATTATGATAAAAAGTCTCCATTAAATTGATATATGTTATAATTTTTATTATATAATATGGCGCAATAATATGTATTGATCCGAAACTAATCATAGAGACGTTTAGATTCGTTATCTTTCTTCATAGATGTAGACTGAATTTGGTGCACATGACATGGCTAGGGCTGTGCACGTGCTTTGTTTTGTATAACACCACGCATTCTTGATTCGTCCTCATACTAGCTTTGGTTATCTAGTTTGGGTTGGCGCCAAGCTAAATTCGTCAAGTCAATGAAAAACTTTGCTCAGCATTCTTGGAGCACAGTGTTTGGCAAGAAATAAGCCAACTTTTATTATATTTTGGAATTTTATATTAGCTCAACACGTGTCTACCAATTCTAATTTCAAGAGCATGATTGATGACGAGATTTGCAACCCACCCATTATTATCATCAGCCACATTGACCAATTAATGTTCTAAAAAGTTTAACCTCGATCATAGGCTTTTTTATTTTTTTTAAATTGAGTTAAAAAATGAATAGACTGCCACTTCTCTCTGTTGTCATTTGTCTTAGAATGTTGAGCTACACCAAGGAGAACAAACTGAAGAAAAAAGCTCAAATATTTCATATCACAGAAGTGACAGCCATTGAGAGTTGGAACCGTCCTCATGTGTCATTCTGATATAGAATATGAATAAGAATTAAATAAGTAAATAGTTCAAAGAACCAATTAAAGCGATAACATTACACCGGATTTTACTTCAAAAAGTAAGAAGCAAGATTTCTTTTGCATAATATAAGATGAAACTTCATATATTTGCAAAGGATTTGAATTTAAAATGTCTTCTTAAGATTATAAGTTATACCCATTTCTCATTTTTTATCATTGAATCCGGTTAAATTAAAGGTCAAGATTTACTTTTCTGCCAGTTGAATTTTTTTCAGGAATATTATAGACCATCTTTTTCAGGGCATCTCTTCTACAAGGAGTGTAAATCAGTCTCACGGGAAACTTCCAACTCTACAGAAGAAGAATAACTTTAACTTTCCCACTTTACCACTTTAAATCGCCTTCAATCTTGTCACCGAATCCAATTATAATTATGTTCACATACTGTTTAGATGTTGCATTATTGTGTGAATGAAAGATTTATCAAAGAGAGGTGACATGTAAATCAACATTATGCTTAGTTTTGTCGTTCTGATCTGGACAATACAAAATCTGCCAAGGCCAAACAGTTTTGCTACCAAAAATGATGTCAAATTGGATAAATTTTGCAGAGACACAACACCAATAAGGAATAGAAGCATACACATTTACAAATATGTGGAGCATGCCTGCAAAGTTTCTCGGCAAATGTTAGCCTCATAGAGGAAGAATCACCAGGAAAGAATGAAAGAAATAATTAAGATTTTCGCTTTTGTTTTGTCTTTTGCTTTGTATTGCCACCCTTTTGATTCATTGACCAACTTGAGAAAAATGGAGAGGACTCTTCTCTGTAACAATATGATCATCAAGATTATGAGGAACCAAGAATCACAGGAGAAGATGGAGCAAGGGCACGCCTTGTTCTACTTCTACCACGAACTGCAGTGCCTGATGGGGATGATGATGAAGATGAAGATGAATTAGAAGATGTAAATCTGTTCGATTCACTAGTCAATTTTTTCTTCTCGCCTTCACAAGCTTTATTATCTTCTATTCTACGATGCCGGACTATTGTCGAATTTAAGGTTGCTGGAAGAACACAATTGCAGAAAAATCCTGCAAATGACATCATAACGATAAGCATATATATACAATCAGTCAAGCATCACAAACAAACCCAGAACTGCAAAAATATGAAAACCAGAACCGTAATGGTACGAACTCAATTACATAAAAAGAAACTTAGATTGAATTCATAATTCTTTACAAAATGGTAATTTAATTTGACAAATTCATGTTTGGTTTCACTAATGTTCCAACTTAACAAATGAATTGAGACTATAATGCTCAAAGAAGGAATTCAGAATTCACTTCAAACCAGAAATTTCAATCTAAATGATACAGAACAGTTTTTTGTTGTGTTACATAAGCAATTCAATAATTCTAACTCCAGAAATGGATCTCTAACAATTTAACCAACAGAAAGTGAAATTCTTTTATTTTGAACAACTGAAAACTGCAAAATTTATCATGGCTTGCACCAACAAGAAGAAGAAGAAGAACTATTGGCAACGAAACTTGCTCTTACCGATTCGGGCGAGGCGATTGACCCAGCTGGGGATTGGATTTCCGGTGAGTCTGAGACAAGCATCATTGCAGAAATGATTGCAGTTCTTTGTGATTAAATGGTATGCATTTCCTCTATAATCTTCTGCCAACTCCTCCATCACCCTCCTCACCTCTGCAGGCCCCATATCAGTTTTACCAATCAAAATTGTCTTTCTAAATGTAAATCCATCACACTGTTTCGGCTCCCCCTCAAAAATTCCAGTCGTTGGATACTCATGAGCTCCAAACGCATACTCAATACCATGAACTGCATTGCATTCAACACAAACCTTAGCAGAAAGGGGAAAAAAAAAAAGAAAAAAAAAAGATAGAAGATTCTGGATTTCTAACCTCAATTGACTAGAACATTTCCCTCCCAACAAACCCAAATCAGAAAAAACTATCAAAAATTCAAAACTTGAACTACATTATATTTTCTTGCACATTCTCATTAAGCAAACAGGACACAGTGAACACACTGAACTACTGAGTTTACTTATTCAAGCTTAACCAGATCCACTCCATTAACAAGTAACAGAAAAAGCAGAAACACTAACAACGCCTCAAAGATTGACTTTTTACAACAAGAAGCGATCTAACAAGGTGAGAATCAGATCTAAAACAAACCCAGAAAGAATCTAGACAAGATTTCAAACGTAGAAGTTCTGAAAGTACCAACCTTGAACACCGGAATGATACACTCCGAGACCAAGCCAGTAAGCATAGCCATTAAAGGGTGTCAAATCATACACATTCAGGTACACTGGCACTGATCCTCTATCTTCAAAACTTGAATTTTTTCTACACAACATTTTTGCTTTAAAAAATTTTCACTTTTTTGTTTCTGTTTTTCAACTTATATGAACCAAACCAGAACCACCACCTTGAGCTATAAATTTCAAAACTTTGACAATACAAAAATGATTGTTTGGGTCCTTTTCAACTCACATCAAAATCAAGAAAATCAAATCAAACCCAGAAAGGAGATTGTTGAAAATATAATAGTGAAATTATTGACTGATTAAACTATGAATAAGATTATTATAATTTTGAAAAATCTGATAAAGAGAATGAGAATCTTCTGTTAATGGGCACAAACCGGCGGCAAGTTGGTGCCACACCGGTATTTTAATTTATACAAAAGTTTGTTTTATAACTGTGGAGCTGTACAAATCAAGGCTTGGAATTGATTGAATTTACAGAAATGCTAACATGTTGTGAGATTGTGAGCTGTTTTGAGAAATTTTTTGAAATTGTTTTTGGGAGAAAGTAACGTCGAGTCATTATGGTACACAGTGGAGTATGATATTAAATTATTGTGATGAGCTATTAGTGTTGTATTTTTTAAAGGAAAAGGAATATTTCATCATTATCATTTTAAGTTACACAGAAGCTAAGTGGGTCCTTTCAGATGAGTTCAAATATTATTATTATTATTAAGAGTATTAATTTTGGGTTTAAAATTAATCACATTCTTATTATTATTTATGATGAATTATATAATGGGTAATATTATAATACTAATTCAATAATGTTTCCATATTCGTATAAATCCTAGATTTAGAAAATTTTGGTATGTTAGCTCTTTTATTATAAATAATTTAGCTAAATTAATGTTAGATTTTTTTATTATATATTACTAAACAAGCCAATTAATATTAAATAGGTTGATAAATTTATAAATTTTTTTGTCATATTAGCCATTTTTATATGCAATCAGGTATTGATAATGTGAAAGTGTGAAACTTTTTTACATTAAACGACAAAAAAAAAATTAAGAACCATAAATAAAATAGGTAAGATATGACAATGTCGACACATAATATATATTACTTTAGCAAGATTTCATTTATTGATACCAACCCTTTGTACGTGAAAGTTGAAATTAGATAACTATTTTTTATTTAAGTTTTATGCAAATGCAAAATTTAATAATTTTACATTCTGTTCAAAATAAATATTGAGTTTTTGAATTTCTAAGAATTTTTCTTATGAAGTTTGTTGAAAATTCAGTATCGATTTTGTTATATCTATTTTCAGAAAATCTTTACCACATAAAATATTTGGGAAATCATTTTGATCGGATCATTAGATGTATTTAATGTTTCAAAAGTGAAAGGAAGCTTATCATATGATCCCTTATTTTTGAGTAAATATTTAAAACAAACTAGATTGGAATACTCATCGGAAGAATAAACTTTATAATAAGAATGAATAATTTGGACCTTAGAATGTGGTGATTATGTGAAGATGGTTTGCTCTTTCGAGGGCAGCTTTCCATGTTTATAGGTGGGAATGATTTGAAATTAATAATTTGAATTGTAATCCTAAAAAGCTACACTATTAATGTTATTTAAAATAGATTAGTTTACCCTTTTCTTTTCGTTTTATATTTCAAATTTTGAATATAATAAATAAGAGAATATCATAAACCATTGTTAAAGTTTGATCAAAAGCACAATTAATTTCCTATAATAACTTTTGCTTTCTCATAAAACACCCACATAAAGATTGTTTGTTGCAAAAGATCAAAATTGATTCTCTGCTTAATATTTGAATTAATATCTACAAATAGTATTATTAGTAACAATTTGTTTATCCCATACATATGTAATAATTTTTCGTATATAAGAAAAATAACCCACCTTTTATATTAGAAAAATAGATGATCTTGATTCTTAACCGAGTTGTATCTTATTAGCATTCATTATTGTTGAGTTTCAATACATAATTTGAGAAAAATGTGTGACTTTGAACTTACATGTAAACCTTTTTTTGACTCTATAAATTCATAATTTTGTGGTCTAGTACCATTAGAAAGTGTATTATAATATGTAAAATAAGGAGCTCAAATCCTCTGCAAGATTACAATCTTCTCTCTCTCTCTCTCTCTCTCTCAACATAATGATGAAATCAATTTTTTAGAGCGAATAAATAGAACACAATATTTTGATAATCACACTACTCTCAATTCTTGATCATGAATACAAATAGTACATTTTTGACGAATACTATGTCTCTATTGATATTTTCATCATCCTCAAATATCATTTTCATCATAATAGTATGTAAGATGAAAAGTGCAAAAATTTTCTTATATATTGTGCTGAATTTCCTCATCTAACAAAATTTTTCATGCAAATTTAGAAGTTCATCAAAATATAGTGCTCAGAGCCTTGTACTTCGATTAGGGTTTGTTAACTTTCTATTATATATATTTATGGTAATCCAAGCCTTATGTATATATATACACATACTTGTAAAGGGATTAATTTGAAAGTTGCAATTTAATTTCCTTGTGTCTCCAAATTGTAATGATAAAGCAGGTTTTAATTGCGAATTTCTAAGTGGGTTTGTTGGGTTCTGAGTTCTCCTAGACAATTTGGAGGATTTTGAGACTCAGAATTTTGGGCGTGGATAGAGCTTGCTGTGCTTCCCCTTTGCAAGTTCCTAAGTCTTTGACCCATTTCTATGCTTTATTTATTTCAAACAAATTGTTGCTTTTTATGATTGTATTTTTCAAGCCTTATTTTTCCAAAGTAAATATTAAACAAATGGGAAATATACTTTTTTAATTGAATAGTAATCCTAGCAAAGAATTTCATTTAGAGTTAATCAATACAAGTGTTGAATATTTGATCAAAGAAATTGATGACCATTCCTAGGATGATTACATATTTGACAAAATTAGCAAATTTTGGTTGGGGTGGTTGCCGAATTAATTCCATAATCTTATTTATATTCACATTTATAATGTAGTTTATTTTCACATTTATAGTGTAGTTAATCCATTTAATGTGTTCTTTACTTTTGGTATCAACTCTGCCCTTTACGTACACATATACATTAAAAAAAAAAAATTATAAGACAAATATGGGGAATGTTAGTAATGCTTGGGGTTATATGTCTCCATTGTCATAAAATATAGCATAAAAAGTACCAAATTATAATACGAATTTTGAGTGGTTGGTTCAATGTACCTTCAACAGTTGAGTTTCGTTACAATATGTATAAATTAATACACTATGAAAATAACATATGTTAAATCAGTTTAAATCATATTGATCTAATAACTCGAACATTATGATTGGTTTGTATACAAAATGGTTTTATATATTAACACTAACCTATGTATATATGAGATTACCATATCTGTACCATACCATTCTTGATATATATTTTGCAATAATAATATTCAAATATTAATAATTTTCAAACACTTTATGAGAAATGAGAAAAGAAAAACACAAATTATGTAGATTACTTTCATAAATTATTCATATATCTATTAGGTAGAGAACTGGTTATAATAAACTAATTAATTAAACCAAGTTCAAATATATATTAATCATAACTTCACTTGCATGCAATTGTTAGAAATCTAGAGTTAGAACTTCCAGGAAAGTGGAATCAAATGGGAATTTGTATGTATATAGAGAATTAGCTTCCAATTTTTTCAAAAGGATTATATACAATATCTTTAATGTGGTCATATAATTTTTTATTTTACTTATTTTCGAAATGAAAAAAGAATTAAATTTAAGTGGAAATTAAAACCATTTAAGATAAGAAAAAATTATAAAATTATAAAATTTTCTTATTGTTTTGTTTTAAAATAATATCAAAGGTTTATTTATTTATTTATTTTTAGGAATTTGGGAACAAGAAAACTGTTGTTAATTTTTTAAGGAGCTTTGGGAGTGGTTGAAGACATTCTAATATTCGTAGGCTAGTTTGGTCACCTAACTTGGGCCCAACTTTGTAAACACTTGATATGAGTTAAGGTCAACTTGTTTCATTCAAATGGCCCACATCCTTTTGGGTGGGCCGGTGGGTCCAACTAGATTTGTCAAATACTAATACCAATAATGGTATAATATTTAAAGTAATATTGCAAATTCGTTTCAAGAAATTGGCAAACTTAACCAACTTTTGGGGCATAAATTGAAAAGTGATCAAGCTCATTTTTGCCTTATCAAGTTTAACCAAACACACTAGCAAAGTGGTAAATAAGAGTTTAACTTAAGAGTTGGGAAAAATCACCAAAATTAACTTAGATGATGTTTTTTGTAGTCTTAAGCACATCTAAAGAGATAAATGGAGGATGGGTTGTAAGTGATGAGTGTATATAGTTGATAGGTGTTAGTCACTTACTACTACTACTAGCATGTTGGTTCACTTGGTACAGCAAAAATGAATTTGGTCACTTTTGACATATAACCTGGTGTTGATACTCGATTTTGTCCAAACCTAATGGGTCAATGACAAAGGCCCAAACATACTTGAATTTAATATCTGTTACAAAAAGTCCATCGCATCACAATATTATCAGTACAACATAATCAGTAAAACACCTCTGAACTCATAATCTAATAACTCAAAATGTATAAAGTCTAGCTAGCATCTGTTTGTAAGCGCGCTAGGTTTCAGTATCTTCTATCTATACGTGCTATCTATACAACCTGTCTAGCTCTACTGGGTTATGGTTCATGGCATCTTAAAGTCTAGGGACAAATACCAAGGAACCTTTTAGAATCTATATCTAATTTGCATCTTAAGTTGTATCTAATCTAAATCTGACTCAGGCCAAGTAGACCCAAGCCACCTATAGGGCTCTCTAGTGGGTTGTGGTTTGGTTGGTACAAACAAGTGGAATGATGCTCACTTTAGTGAACCCAAAACCCACTTGGGGGGTATTTTGGCCACTAAGGGATATTTTGGTCATTAATAATTTGGGATAAAGAAGGGTAAGATGATAAAAAAGGGTTTGATTAGGATTAGAGTCCTCTAATGCATTATCCATACATTATCTCAAATATCTATCTTTAATAAATAGCCTTTAGTTATTTATCTCATGCATTATCCTACAATATTTATCGTAGACAAATACTTAGACATTATCCCTTATTATCTAGATAATTAGAATATTATCATAACTATTATTCTTATCCTAGCCAAGCTATTATCCATTCATCAACTATAAAAGAAAGCTTAGGCGTTACGTTTAGGGCATCAACAATCATTCAAATCATTCAGCAAATATACACAAAGCCTTAGCTTAAGTCATTCACACATTTCAGTTTTAGATTGCAACTCGGTTAGAAAAATGATTCTATTCCTCCTTAGTCAGTAGCAGTATTCCTTCATGACCCAAAATACTTCCCAAACACATCCTGGTTTACATACATCATATTTAGCCTAAATGCAGTCATCTATCATATACTAAAGCTCCGGAGTCTAATCTAAGGCATGTCCAGTAGTTTGGAAATCCTTCCTTATCAACATCCTAAACATGTCTATTATACATCTAGTTACATACAAACTGTTCAGTCACATTTGTGCATTTTGAAACCTCCTAAAATCATTCATTCTGTCGTTCTAGAGTTAATAAGCATATGAAAATGTTCCCTCGGATTTGTATTGATATATAAATCGGTTCCATATAAGGAGAAATTTGTGTCAGTCCAATTAAGCCATTACCATCTAGATTCAATACCCAAATTAATGGTAAGCCTTTTAGTCCCACCATCGCTCATTTTCTCTATTTGCTCCCACCGTCACTTTTCCTCCATCGAATTCTTGGCTTGTTTCCTCATGTGGATTCGCCATCAAATATCTGTAACATAGCGTTTTGATAAGGAACGAGGTTCCTCAAGTTAAAAGAAAGGGAGGGAGATGTAGACAGAGAAAAGGGGAGAAACAATAGAAGAAATTTAGGGAGAAATAAAGTAAAATTGAGGGAGAAGACAATCTTTTGACTAAAAGATCAAAAACCCAATAACAACCAAATCTCAAAATAACATAACTAAAGGCTCCTATTTATAGGACCTTAAAGTATAGTTCCAGTAGAAAATAAAATCCCATTAGGAAATAGAATCATAATCCTAGTTTAACTAAAAAATACCAAAATTAAATCCTAAATAAAATAGTAAACTATTATTAAGAAAATAACTCAAATTAAGATTACTCCCAATTTAGGAAGTCAAAATCCCTAATAATAGTCAAAATCCCTAATTAATTAAAATCTCTAAAATATAATTGAAATCCCTAATTTATTCCTAATATGTCCTACATCAATTCTCCCCTGCTTGAAAGAACTCGACTCCTGGCGAGTTGTCAAGGAGGAAATTGTCAATACACAAGAAAACGCCACGTCTTGCCTTGCACGATCATTGGAAAGCCATCAATCCACATCTTCGCTTCATGACGATCCAATATTGGAAGCACACATGATAGAAAAATTATTGATGCTTTAGCGGCCTTTGATATTGGTAGAAAAACAGTAATCACCATGAAAGACTTTACCGTTGACCTAATAGAAGACTTCACCGTTGACCCAATAATAGGAGTAGAAGAACCCAAATATGAATCACAACCTATGAAATCAATTTCTTAAATGATTTCATGAGATTCTTCACGTGTAGGCTCCACATCATCATTAGAATTTATCCTGTCCTCGATCTCAATATCACCTCTAGATTCATGCCCATCCTCAAGATCAATCTCGCTTGCTTCATCATCTCCACTAGAATCATCATATTCATTCTCATGGTTCTTAGGAGTTGCACCTAAGATCCCTTGATTCCTATGTTTGGTAGATGACTCCAAATTAGAGTCTTGTTTTGTGAGAACGGAAGCTTGTAAGGCTTTTAAAGTTGCTAATATTTCTGTCATTCTATTTTCGACTTTATTTTTCAAAGCATCTATCCTAATGCTTGTCATATTTTCTGAGGCTTGTATCATTAAAAGTACTGAAGTTTGTAATGAAGGACACATTGTAGATATCGACAAGAAGAGTATGATGGTGGTCGTGGTGAACAGTACCTACGGTGAGCAGTAACTCCGGTGAACAGTAATTCTGTTGAACAATACTCCGGTGAACAGTGACTGTAACACTTTTTTTTTTTTTAATTGAAGGGGTGATGTGATGGAAGATGAAATTAAGGCAAAGTAAATTAATAGTGGTGGGAGGTTTAGGGTTTATGGGTTGAACAAAAAATTAAAAGATAAATAGTACAAGAGGGGATCAAAACCACGCTTTGATACCAATTGATGAGAAACGAGGTTCCTCAAGTTAAAAGAAAGGGAGGGAGATGTAGACAGAGGAAATTGGAGAAACAATAGAAGAAATTTAGGGAGAAATAGAGTGAAATTGAGGGAGAAGATAATCTTTTTACTAAAAGATCCAAAAACCAATAACAACCAAATCTCAAAATAACATAACTAAAGGCTCCTATTTATAGGACCTTAAAGTATAATTCTAGTAGGAAATAAAATTACATTAGGAAATAGAATCATAATCCTAGTTTAATTAGAAAATACTAAAATTAAATCCTAAATAAAATAGTAAACTATTTATTAGGAAAATAACTCAAATTAGGATCACTCCCAATTTAGGAAGTCAAAATCCCTAATAATAGTCAAAATGCCTAATTAATTAAAATCCCTAAAATATAATTGAAATCCCTAATTTATTCCTAATATGTCCTACATCACGTTTCTTGATCGATCAACAGTTTCAAGGTGACGTGGACCATCTCCTCAAATCCAGGCAGAAGTCTTGTATCGCAAAGATATCTCAAACTTTACTCAAGATGCCTATGCTCATCAATTCAGATGCCTTTATTGCTTTACCAGGTGGCTTTGGCACTCTTGAAGAAATTTTTCAAATTGCCTCTTGGGCCCAACTGAATCTCCATCAAAAACCCATAGGTTTGTTGAATGTCAAAAATTTCTTTGATCCTTTGATAAGTTTTGTTGATGCAGCTGTGGAACAGAATTTTATCCCTCATTCAGCGAGAAAGATCCTTATTTCTGCCACTTCTGCTGGTGAGCTACTTGACAAATTACAAGAAGTTGAGTATGAACCTGACCCAGCTAGTACTCAAATTAATTGGGCAGGAGGGCAAAACAAAAAGTGCAAATTGGATTTGAATCTCCGTTTGTAATTTTTTTCTTCTTGTCCTTTTATTTTATTTTATTTTTAGCATGTTATTTTATGAGTCTTTCAGGTCATCTCTCTTGAATAACAGAAGCTTCAGGTAATGTCTCCTATACTTTATCTCTCTACATTTAAACATTGAGGACAATGTTTCATTTGGTTGGGGGGGAAGGATAGTAGACATAAGTGTGTCTTGAAATTTTATTTTTTCTTGCAAAAAAAAAAAAAAAAGAAAGCGAGTTAGTAATTAGATTCAGAGTGCGGTGTAAGGAGTTCAAATCCTCTTGAGACGCATTCTGGGTCAGGAATGGCAGAGTATGGAGGACCAGTTTGAACTCTTGAAACCCATTCTAACCAATTTGTCATTTTATTTTGATCTTGTGAACTCATTTTAGCTAACTTGATATTATTTAGTCTTGATTTTTGAATTTTATAACAAGGAGGTCTTATTCATTTCACTTTGAATTATTCAAATCTATGAACTCTCACAACCTTATCATTTAATAAATTGTGTGCTTATGTGCTCATTAAGCAAGTATCTATGAATCTTTCTTCACACACACACATACCTTGATGTATGATTGTGGGTGGTGAAATGAAATATTGCAATATTTGAGTTCTTTTGTTTTGTTTAGGAAAACAACAAAAAGAAGGGGAAAGTTTTAAAAAAAAATGAAAAAAATGAAAAATGAAAGAAAAAAAAAAAGAAAAAAGAGAGAAAGCAATGGTGGATAAGTTTGGTCTTGTAGCCTCCTTAATTCGAGCAATTAAGCCCGAGGGGTGCCTTAACACCTAATACCCTAAGACCAACTGGTTTGGGAGCTATTGGCCCAAAGCTCGCTACATGGATTAAGGAGAAAGCTTAATGGGATTGAACATTGCACTATCCATAAGTTTCTAAGCAAAAATAAAGCATCGGCAACCCGAGTCGTTAAGCTCGTAGGGGTGTCTTAACACCTAATGCCCTAAGGCCAACTGGTCTGGGAGTCATTAGCCTAAGGCTCGCTACATGGGTTAAAGATGCATTCTTTCAAAAAAAAAAAAAGAAAAAAAAGAAAAAAATGTATAAAATGAATGAATATCCCCTACCTAAGGTTGTTAGCCTTAACAAATACTAGAACCGATATGGCTTATTTCTAATAAGCCCCATAGTCATGTGTCAACTGAGCACAAAAAAAGGTTTGTGGATATCTTGACTGAAGGGTACATGAGTCATTTAAAAAAAAAATCAGTTGAGAGTTTGTTTATTTGGATAAAATCAAGGAGAGTGCAATAATGACCACCTTGGATGTAAAATTCTATAAATCACTTCTAAATAATAACGCTTTAATTGCTAGGGACTAGCAATAAGCTAGTTGGGGGGTGTGATGAACACTTAAATATGCATGTTTAATAAGAGTTTAGTTCATCATATTGCATTAATAGTGTCATTAAATTCCTCAACTTAAGCATATTTGTAGCATTTGCATCTTTGGAATTAATTTCTCTTAATTTTGGTTTTGTTACAGGTTCGGTAAAATGGGCATAACTCTCTATTTATAGATCAGAATGGTGCAATTCTTAATGTTTTGGAAAGCTGATTCAATTGTCTACAAGATTGCATTTCACAAGCATCATCAAATTCGGGCTCTTAGTGGACCAAAATTGGGCTTGAAGTGAACCCATCTACAGTCTCGGCCCAGTCTGACCAGGCCTCAGTATTTGGACCGTATCTCTCAAAATACGTATCCAAATTGTGCAAATCAATATGTTCTAGAAAGCTGAGAGAAATATCTACAACTTTCATGAAGACATGTGATTAAAATTCACAACATTTCGATGTCAAAATTGATGGTCAAAGTCGGTGCCTAATGATCCCAATTGTCAAAGATATTTACAACTAATATTTGACAATTATGCCCTTGTAATTTGACAAGTTTGCCCCTGGATGTATCTATAAATAGAGGTGCCTTGTGACCCATTAGGGCATCTTGGCCTTGGCTGGAACATTTTGGCTTTGGCTAGGATCTTGTATTGTGTTTTGTGTGTTTATGTTATTAATGAATTTCCTTTTTCTTGCATTTTATTTTCTTTCTATTATAATGTTCTTCTAATTTCTCTTTTGCTAAGGTGAAAGGGTGAAACCCTTGATATGAGAATAAGGATTCTCTAACCCTTAATATGTGCTTAATAATCTTAATCTTATAATGTTTATTCAATATGATTTATATTTAATTTCTTAATCAATCTTGACACCACTCGTAAAGTGGAGGTCTTGATCCATTGTCGACAATCCTTGGCACATCAAATGCTTGGATCCTTTCTAGATGATGTATGGTTCTTCCTTACCGACACGAATCTAGTTAGGAACCTTGATTTGTTGTAGACATATGATGATTGGCACATTGGATGCTTGAACCCATTTACAAGAAGTGGTATAAATATTGGTAATGAAACAAATATAATTCATATAACTAAAATGGGTTAATTATCCTTATTTGAAATATCAAGGGCGGATCCCCTAACCTTAGCCTTCATTGTTATTGTGTTAATTCCTCTTGTATTTTAATTATTCTATTGTTTATGAACTTTTTATTTTATTTACTATGGTAGGTTCTACCACCTTATGAAATTGTTCTTTAATTTACTATGGTTGGTTATACCACCTATTTCCATGGATGGTTTTACCTCCTCTTGCTTTTTGTTTTATATTTGAATGGTCGGTAATACCACCTACCATCTTACATACTTGTTGATATTATCATGTCACCTCTTTGAATCATCCATATCACATTTGTTTAGCTTATAATTTGTAACGCTTAAATTCCCTTCCTCGTGGATCGACCCCGGTCTCACCGGGTTTTATTACTTCGACATTCCTATACTTAGAAGACAATCCTTTTTTGGATGTGTCAGTTAGCTAATCAATTTCCTAATATTTAGTCATCGTAACATGTAAATAGTACATTGAGCTGATAAAAGAAATATTCAAAATATATAAGATGAAAAATGCGGAGTATCACTCGCGTTTTGTGATATTACTCATAGTAATATATTTATATTGAAAATGTGGTATGTGCATGATTTTTAGTCAAAGTATTTATTTAATTTTTAATTAATTTTTTAAATTTATTTGAGTCGAATAGTCAATATAATTTGTTGATAATGTTAAACTTGTTCTAGACCAGCTGTTGGGTAGTTCAAGATATGCTGCTACATAGTATGGAGATATTTTGCACTTAGTGGGCATATGTATCTCACATTTTACAAAAGAAGTTGTTAGGTTGTATTATATTTAAAGCTAATGAATAAAGAGTAAGAGGACGACCTGAATTCCAATTAGTTGATGATTAGAGTAGGCACTCAAATAAGTTGAGATATTTAACTATTACATTGTTTTCCTTGTTAAACTAAAAATAAGGAGAGCAAAGCACACAACCAATGGCTTAGTTGTACCAAAGTGGTATCAGAGCTTAGCCATGGATTAAAGGGTGGAAAAATAGGAGAAAACCATGAAGACGTACACCGGGCAAGAGGAGATTTTACGGCAATTGATAGAGACATTGTACAAGCTCAATATTCAAGTGGATCAGATTGCTAATCAAACAGATGAATTAGCACAAACTCCATTACCTATGGGGGTGTGCATGGTACCCCATCACCCGCCCGAACCCGACATACCCGCTATGGTATGGTGGAGGTAGGGTAGAGTATAAAAAAAATATAGGGTGTGGTATGGTATAGATTTTCAAAATCTGCCATCGTATGGTATGGTAGGAGGGTATTTTTATAAATACCCAAAAATACCATACCATACCCTACCTCTTTTAAAAAAAATAAAAAATATGCCACGTGTCAGTATTTAATTGGTTACATAAAATATTTTTGTATGAGTGTTATATACACTAGAAAGGTATATAATGAAAAGTTAACCCTAACCCTCTTATCGTTTTGCCTTTTGCTCTTTGCTTTGCCGCCTATCTCTTCTCTTCTTGAATCTACCGGCCATCTATCCCTTCTAGTCTTAGACTCTTAGACCACTAGTCCACCACCATTGACAGCAACTTTAGCTACACCCACCAAGCACCGCGAACAGCAGCTGCACCAGGTGATTCTCGTTTTATTTTTCTTTCTTTCGAAGATAGATTTTTGTTAAAATAGCTGCACAGGTTATTATCAAATAGAGCCTAGTAGTTTATCATGAGCAGCAACATAATCTGCTACTACTGCTTGCGTATTTATTTATTTTTAGAACGATGCTGATTACTTTTAAGTGTGTTAGTACTCCACTACTTTGCTTGTTACGTGTCACTGAACTTGTTCTATCGGCCAATTTTATTTCTTTTTTCTTATTTCTAGTGCATGTGGTGTGTGCTGGTGGTGTTCGCATGTGACCATGTGTCTGCTTGTTTCTGGCCGAATGTTTATGGTTACACATCTTCATTCATTGATGACTTTGTTTATCTCCTTAGGGAGTCTATTCTGTTAACTTTCTGTCTGTGATTCCTCATAAATTGACTGCTTTATGTACGAATACTTTATTTCTTTCTGGTTGTCCTGGTTTTCAAACTGACTTTTATGCGAACTCTGCATTTGTAATTTTAAGGTGATCGTGGAGAAGGCAGAAAAAAGTGATATACCTAATATAGATAAGAAGAAGTAAGTACAGTTTATACTAACAACTCTGTATACTCTTGTTTCATTCTTTTTGGCTTATTATGACCTTCATCAATTCATTTAGTCATTTCAAATGAAAATTCATCTGACTTGAAAGTTAGAGAATAGATAAGTAATCTGGACATGGATAAAGAAGGGAATGATCCTCTGCCTTCCTGTTTAATCTCTATTATATAAGGTTATGAGGATATACGTACGGAAATTCCATTCAGTTTTGTGTGACATATCACAATGTTTGAGGAACTGAGATATAGCTTTCAAGTCAATGTTCTTAATTTCGCGTTACAATAAAATGAGGGAAAAACATGTGTTTTTGTAATAATGATTGTGTTTTCAGGTACTTGTTTTTTTTTTCTCCTATATCTTGTGTTAACACTTGAGCTGCTTATTTTTGTAAACAAAACTGTAATAATCTCATCAATTTTATGTACTATTCTCTTACTGTTTTAACTGGTTAAATGGCCATGTCAACCTTCAAAGTATGACAGCCTCTAAGTTTCTTTTTGTTTGTCATTATCTTAGCCACCATTTTTATTTTATTTGGAGCGAACTACAGGCTATTAAAGGCTCTTGGTTTTATCATTTTTCCTTGTAAATGAGATTCTAATTTAAAAGTATCAAAATCTGGTCAATTTGGTCAACTACCCGAAAAATACCCTACCATACCCGCCCTTATCCTACCATGCGGAAATGTGGTATGGTATTGTATTAAAAAATGGTATGGTATGGTATAAAAATAAAAAACCCGATATATGTAGGGTATGGGGATGGTATGGCGATACCACACCATACCCTACCATTTGCATACCCCTAATTACCTATATGCCTACTATAGAGATGGGTCAACATTTTGTAGAACCAAATGGCACACCATTAATTCAACTAGAGCCTACAACATATTCTTGAAGTCAGCCTGCTGGCTCTTACACGCCAAAAGTTTTCAAGATTGATTTTCCTCGCTATGAGGGAAAAGCTGTCCCAACAATTTGACTTGATAAAGCACAATGAGTCTTTGAGCTCCATGACATTCTAATAATTGATCATATGGCTTTGGCTTACTTCCATTTGGATGGTGATGTTCACGTGTGGTACTAGTTATTGAAAAAGGAAATGACAACTGTTTTCTAAGAAGATTTCAGAAATGGATTGAACTCATGGTATGGGCCAAATCAATACCTTGATTTCTTTGGAGAGCTTATATGTGTACAACAAACTAGTTTAGTATGAGAATACCAAGACAGGTTTGAGAAATTGTTGGCTAAGGCTGGTTGATTGGAACAATCAATGCAGTTTAGTTGTTTTATCATTGGTTTAAGGGACTTAATTAGTGCTGATATTAGAGCCAATCAGCCAATAAACCTTATCGTCTACGATTGGGTTGGCTTGATTGTATAAAGCTTGAAATCTATCCAAAACATCGAGTAGCTTCCTTTAAGAACACTAATGACAACAAGCCATATCTTCTAGTACAAAAATTATCTCTAACCGAATTGAAGGAGAGATGTGGCAAAGATCTCAGTTACAATTGCAATGAAAAATTCAATCATCGACATTATTGCAAGAAACTCTTCTTTATTGAAGCATGCATGGACAAGGAAGAATATGGGGATTATATTATGGAAATGGAGGATGGGATTACATGATAACACCCTTGAGGACAAGGGCCAAAAGAAAAGGGGAAAAGATGTTATGTGCGTGATTTTTAGTCAAAGTATTTAATTTTTTTATTTATTTAAGTTGAATATGTCAATATAATTTGTTGAAAGTGTTAGACTTGTTTTAGACTAGCTTTTGGGTTGTTCAGGATATGGTGTAGCACAGTGTGGACATATTTAGCACTTAATGGGCATATGCATCTCAAATTTTACAAATGAAGTTGTTAGGTTGTACTTTATTTAAAGTTGAAGAACAAAGAGTAAGATGACTTGAATTCTAATTAGTTGATGGTTCCAGGAGGTACTGCTTCCTCAAATGAACTAATCATATTTATTACATTATTTTCCTTGTTAAACTGAAAATAGGGAGAGCAAAACAGACAACCAGTGGGTCAGTTGTACCAAAATGTGAGGCAAAAGCAAGCGGATAAAAATAGGGAATGATTTCTTGTATTTAGGGTTTAGAAAATAAAAGAAAATGCATTCCTTTAATCATTTTTACAGTTATGATATATATATACATATCTTTGTGTGTGCGCGCGCGCGCGCGTATGTGTAAAGAGAAGCAATTTCTAACTTTTATGGAGGAAATAAGAAAAAAAATGAAACTCCAAAAGACAACTAAAATTACATGGGATTGATTAAAAAAAATAATGATTATGTTAGAAAATTTAGAGGTTATAACTATGTTTGATAGATCAATAGCTTCGTTAGCGGACCTAAGTCGTAAGTACAAAGTTGGTTGAGGGTGGGCCCCTCTTAAAAGTAAAAAAATTTCATTTACATCCCTTAGTTTAAATAGACTATCGTTATATCCTCTCTTAAATTAGAACTTAATTTTTAGATTTTGTTTTTCTATTTGTCTAACCATGGGATGCAAATTTTTTAGTTACCTACCTCATTTAGCTCTACTATATAGGTCTTTATTCCATCCAAGTGTAACAAAATTTGCAATGGTTTAAGCTTCCTGTATATTTTAGTTGTTTTTTAATTCATAGTTTACTACAAATTATATTTTCTCATTACATTTTCTTTTATAGTACTTTGTAAATTATCACTATGTTGTTACTAAGAGAATTATAAATTCAAATTAGCTGACTTCTAGACGATTCCAACCTTACCTGGCTGGTCGGCTGAAGTTGCTGGTGGAAGGAGATATTGGCCTGGACATTAGCGCCTCTGGTACGCGTTTCTGCACTTTCCTGATCGACGTTGTTGCACATTTTGGCTTATATGGGATGATCCAGACATTGGATTTGTGCTGGCCATACGGCATTCGAAAGCTGACTGAAAGCCGGTTCTAACCCCACCAGGCGCATTTCCAGAAGAGTTCAGATGAGGGAGATATCGCCTGAAATAGAAGCATTGCCAGAAGTTTTCTGGTTTAGTCTCTTTGATCTAGCCACGGTTTTTTGCTTCTATCATCTGATCCAGCAGTTGGATTCAGGCGTATCATACATTGTTGGAAAGGAGTCGGACACAAGATTCATTAGGTGGTCATACGATATCTAACGAAGGAGATTTCGGTTCACAACCTTGCCTAAATTGGAATATGGCTCTCGATTAGTGACCGGTTTGCGTTTCTTGTGCTCTTTTCTTGCTTCTTCCTTTGTGTTTGCTATTTTTGAGTTGTTTTTACTTGGGATATTGCTGATTTTGTGGCCTGGTTGATAACGGACTCGAGTCATTGTGTTGATTTGTTGAGGCTTGATTGGTTTCATTTTGGAAAGTTTAGTGCTCGGATTGGTTTTTTGGGTTTGTTATTGATCTTTTGTGGCTTTGGTTGGCTTTGCAATCCTACCTTTGGTTGAATTGATTGTTTTTAAATTATTTGGTTTTGGAGTTTGATCTCGGTTGAGTGCTTTGGTTGATTTGATTGTTGCTTGGATATTTTGGAGTTTTGGAGTTGATTTGGGTTGATTGCTACGGGTTGGAGTTTTCCCACTTTTTCCATCACAAATTTCCTAGCCTGCACCACACCACCTACCATGGCCACCTCTACCCCTAACAAACTTAACCAGCCCCAACGCCCACCTCGCGCCACTCAAACACACCCACCTACTCGAAACACCACCCACACACAACCCTTACCCAAACCACCCGGCTCTTAGGCTAATAGGGTTCGGGTTACTGAGGCCAGCACTAGAGTTTCTCTTGACTCGATAGCTCGGAAGGACCCGGGTTCGATTCTTAAGCTCCCTGATGATTTGGTTGATGATGCTGGGGTTGTTTGGTTGCATTGTATTGTGAGATTTTTTTCAGGGTATACTATGCCTTTTCATGCTGCACGTTCCATTGCTATGCGTGCATGAAAATATAGCGGTTTGGAGGATGTCCGCTCTACTGGGACAGGTTTTTTGATATTCAAATTTAGAACTGTAGAGGAGGTTCATGATATTTTAGAGCGAGGGCCTTTGATGTTTGGTGGGAAACACATCATTCTCCAACAGTGGAATCCTCATTTCTCTTTTGATCAGAGTAGGATTTTCAGGATCCTAGTCTGGGTTCGGTTACATGGAATACCATTTCCATTGTGGTCAGCCAGAGCACTCAGTGCTATTTCTAGTATGGTTGGTCGACCATTATCATGTGACAGGATGACTTCTGAGCATACTAAGTTATCCAATGCCAGGGTTTGTGTTGAGATAGATGCAGAACATTCTCTAGTTCAGGACTTTAAGATCCGGTGTAAGCTATCCTCTGAGCCTATCAAGATCAGAGTGGAATATGAATGGAAACCGACACGCTGTTCCAAGTGTTGTTTATTTGGCCATACTTGTCCTGTGCCTGTTGTGCTTTCTTCTTCGAGAGAGATCGAGGCGCCAGATATTACTATAGCCCCTGTCTTGCGAGACAATGGGAAGACGGATGACCCTGCTATTGCAGTAGTAGAGGCTGATCAAGATCTGATTATTGCTGCAGATGTAACCCCAGTTCTACAAGACAAAGGTAAAGGTATTGCTACAGAATCCACACCAACCGGACCTCTTGCTCCACTGACTTCAAATCCGGTGAATACAGAGATAGATTCGATTGATAGGATCTTTGTTGAGATAGGTCAGGTTACTGCCACTGGCTCGGGTTCTGAGTCTGCTTCTGATTCTGATTCACTATCCCCTATTGAGGATCACCAGGATCAGATATTGAAGTGCTCTTTTAGCCCTATAGCTGCTTTGCCTGATTCTTCAGGGATTGCCCCTCCAAAGGGGTTTGTTGCTCCGGATCCTCCAAAATCCACTGTGACGCCTTTGGATAGTCGGCCACCTGCCACTGTTATAAAATCCACTGTTGCTCCTCCTGCTGGAAAGGGTAACAAAGTTCAGATTAAAAAGGGTGGTAATGGGGGTAGAGGGGGCACGCGCCTCCGATGATTTTCTTTATTGAGTTCTGAGTTTTTTTTTTTCTAGTTTCCTATGACAGGAAGTTGGAATATTAGAGGCCTTAATGGCTTCTCTACGCAGCGAGCAGTAAGAAACTGGATTTCTAGGTACTCTTTAGGTTTGATTAGTCTCTTAGAAACTAAGGTTGATCAGCAGCGCCTTGCTTCAGTTGTTTCAGATATTTGTCCTTCCTGGAAGTTATTATCCAATGCCACTGAATTAATTACTTGTAGAGTTTTGATGTGTTGGGATCCTACTTTGTACAGTTTGAGTGGTTTGCAGCTTTCTCCACAGTGGATCGTTTGTCGGGCTAGTAGATTATCAGATGGGGTTTCTTTTGGTTTGATCTTTGTTTATGGTTCTAACACTCCGGATGTTCATCGACAGTTGTGGGATTTTCTTAGAGCTCAGTCCATGAGGTTTGGTGACTTACCTTGGTTGGCATTGGGTGATTTCAATAAGATTTTACGATATTCGGATAGAGTTGGTGGGGATCAGGCATGGCATGGTTACATGGATGAGTTTGGTCAGTGTATTCATGATGCAGCATTACTCAGGGTACCATCCTTTGGGCTTTGGTATACTTGGCATAATGGGTAGCAGGGAGAGGGTACTATTCTTAGGACTCTTGATTGGAGTTTTGGTAGTGCTTCATGGTTCTTAACTTAGCCTAACACATCTTCTGAGGTTCTTCCACGGGATGTTTCTGATCACAGTGCTATGGTCATCAGGTTTGGAGATCAGCGTAGGCATATCTCTAGTCCATTTAAATTTTTGAACTATTGGGCTGACCGAGAGGATTTCTTGGAGATTGTTCAGCGAGTATGGTCTATGCCTGTGGATGAGGATCTTATGTTTTGAGTCACACAGAAATTGGGCCTATTGAAGCGTGAGTTTAAGACTTTGCATGCCAAGGATTCTAGCCACATCTCTAGTAGAGTCATTGAGGCTAGGGCTCAGTGGGCCGCATCTCAGGCTGCTTTGGATGAGAACCCATATTCCCTAAATTGTATTTTGGCTGAGAGGGATTATGCTTAGCAGTATTCCCAGTTGTACAGGGATGAGGAGGCTTTCTTTCGGCAGAGGTCAAGGATCCAATGGCTTTCTTTGGGGGATTAGAATACCAAATTCTTTCACAAGTCTCTGATCCATAGACAGGTCAGGAATCAGATTTATCAGCTTGAGGATGAGGATGGTACCATCATTACAGATCATGGTGACTTAGGTCATCTGGCTATAAAGTATTTTCAGAAATTACTTACAGCTCCTTCTAGGGGTGTTCAAATTAACCCGGCCCGACCTGTGCACACCCCTAGCTCCTTCTCGACATTCTATTAGGGATGGCAAAACCCGGGGTCGGGGCCGGGGCCGACGGTCCCCGGCCCCGGCCCCGGGCTTCGATTATGAGCCCCGGTCCCGGGAAATTCCCCGGAATTTTTTTTCCGGGGCCGGAGCCGGGTTTTCCAATAACCCGGGATTAAAACCCGGGTTATATAATTTTTTTGAAAAATTTTTTCTTTTCGCTTTTGGTTATATACCTATTGCATGCATTTCTTGTTCAAAAAGCGGGTTGTAGCCCAGCGGTTCCTTCCCTTATGGTTTATAATAGGGATTCGGTTCGAATCCCTTGAAGCAAACTTTTGGAACTCATTTAATTTATTTAAAAGAATAAGAAATATATATTGCTTTTTTAGTTGCAAAATCGGTTGTAGTCCAGTGGTGGCTGTCTTAGACTTGTTTATTGAGGGAAAGTGTTCAAATCCCCTTTGTTGCATTCTCTCCTTATTTAATTTTTTTAAAAAAGGTGGGCTGGGGCTGGGCTTTGGCTTGGGCCGAAGTTGTTGGGTTTTCCTTATGAGTTATTTTAGTTAAATGGTTTAAGGGGTTATGTATAAGAATTGAAAATTAATGGATTAAATTGATATAGTTTTTAATTTTAATTGCATACCCCGGGTTCAATCCCGGGTCCCCGGCCCCGGCACCCTCACCCCGGCCCCGGCCCCGACCCCGGCCGGGCAGAAAAATCTGACCCCGGCCCCGGCCAATTAACCCGGTTTTCTGGGTAATTCTCCGGCCCCGGATGACCTGATTTTCCGGATCCCCGGACCCGGCCGGGTTGTTTTGCCATCCCTACCTTCTATTGAAGAGGCTTCTCGGTTTTTCTCTGGAAGAGTTTCTGCGGAGATGCTGCCTTCTTTGGTGTGCCCTATTACCGATGATGAGATCAGGTCAGCTTTATTCTCGATTCCCAATGATAAAGCTCCAGGACCGGATGGGTACACTTCTCTGTTCTTTAAGAGGACTTGGGACATTATTAGTGTGGAGTTCATGGCTGCTGTGCGCTTCTTCTTTGCGACTTGCCAGATGCCGAAGTGTGTTAATGCCACTAGGATTGCCTTGTTCCCAAGGTTGAGACTCCGAGGACTATGAGTGACTTTCCACCAATCTCTTGTTGTAATGTACTTTACAAGTGCATCTCTAAAGTGATTGTGAACCGATTCAAATTAGTTTTACCTGATGTAATCGGGAGTTCGCAGTCAGCTTTTGTCCCAGGTCGGAGGATCTGTGATGTCATTCTATTGACTCAAGAGCTCATGCATAATTACCATCTTGGGCATTCACCTCCCCGGTGCGCTTTAAAGGTGGATATTCGCCAAGCTTTTGATATTGTCAGTTGGGATTTCATCCTTTTGGGGTTAAGGAAGATCGGTATTCCAGAGTGTATGGTTCGATGGATTACGACTTGCATGTCTTCTGCACATTTCTCGGTTGCTTTAAATGGAGAGCTTCATGGGTTCTTTCCCACCTCCAGAGGTGTTCGACAGGGTGATCTGTTATCACCATACCTTTTTGTGTTAGCCATTGAGGGTTTGAGTGGTATTCTTCGGAAGGCCTCTCAGCGGCCTGGTTTTCGATACCATTGGAGATGCCAGCAGATTTCTCTTACTCATCTTTATTTTGCAGATGATCTGATGGTTTTTTGCAGGGCAGATGTGGGCTCTGTTAGGGTGGTTCGTGCTACTTTGCAGAAATTTGCAGAGCTCTTTGGTTTGGTTATGAATTCGGCCAAGAGTCATATCTTCTTTTCCAGAGTTAATGATGAGGATCGAACAGTGTTGCAGTCCATTTTGGGTTTTCAAGTGGGGAGTTTGGCGATCCGATATTTGGGGGTGCCACTGATCAGTACCAGATTACGCCTTTCAGATTGCGCTCCATTGATAGAACGAATTCTGTCAAGGGTTAGGTTATGGACTTCTGTTGTGCTGACTTATGCTGGCCGTCTCCAGTTGATTAAGTCAGTATTATTTTCCATCCAGGTTTATTGGTCATCTATGTTCATTTTACCGACTGCTGTGGTACGAAAGATCGAGGGTATTTTGTCTACTTTCCTTTGGACAGGGACCTCTTTGTCTCATTCTGGGGCCAAAGTTGCTTGGGATTCGGTTTGCTATCTGTTGAAGGAAGGGAGATTGGGAATTAAGCGAGTGAAGGAATGGAATCGTGTTGCTATTCTGAAGCATGTTTGGAGACTTCTTTCTGACAAGTCTTCCACATGGTCTTCTTGGGTTCATAAGGTGCTCCTTCGGGATCACTCATTTTGGCAGGTTCGAGTTACTTCTGGAGCCTCCTGATCATGGAGGAAGATTTTGCACAGTCGGGATTGGTGTAGGGGTAAATTTGTCTCTTGTATTAGAGATGGACGTGATACCTCACTTTGGCAGGATAGTTGCCACAGGGACATCTTTGTGATCTATTTTCTTTCAAGACTCTTTCGTCTACAGGTCTTCCCTCAGATGCCAAGGTCTCAGCTATTATTTAGGATGGGGATTGGGCTTTTCCTGATGGTGGGACGGTCCTTGGACGGGTTTGGGACTCTGTCAGCATCCGGCCTATGATGGGGACTCCTGACCATATTCTTTGGAAGGGCCACACTTCTGGTATTTTCTCCATTAACTCAGCATAGGAATTATTACGGAGTAGACGATCGATGAACTCCTTTCATCATCTTCTCTGGTTCCCTGGCCATGTTCCAAGGCACTCCTTTATTCTTTGGCTTGCTTCATTGGGTCGTCTTCGTACTATGGATCGACTACGACTGATAGGTGTCTATTTATGTATTACTTTTATATCAATTCGTCCATGTTTCTTTGCTATATTCCTTGGTATTTTTATGTTTTTGTGTGGTTTTGATGTTTGTAGGAGTTTTGGAGCAACTTGCACAAAAATGGAGTAAAACCCTTCATTTTCACCTCTGCTAGTCAGTGATCTTCTCGGATTTAATTGTATTGATATACAATGAACCCGACGACATATTATATACCTTGGAAAGCTCTCGAAGTCTATTTTCTGGAGAAATTTACGGTTTATAAATCCATTCAGTGTACCAAAAGTTGTAATAAAAACAGTGTGAGATGTATAAAAATATAATTCCACAAGCACTGTAGCATGTTTAATACGGGACACTGTAGTAAGTCACTGTAGCAGAGTATTTAAACACATTTTAGGGTTTTATTTTCATAACTTGAAGGGGGGAAAACGTGGGAGGAGGCTGCATTTCTGGATTTCTCTCAACCCTTGGAGTTCTTGAAGGAGAAAGAAGATTTTGAAAGAGGAGGAACTACAATTCCAAGAAGATTCATCTACAAAGAAGATTTTCAAAGATTTGCTAAGTTCTTTCTTTCCTTTTCAATTCTGGAATTTCTCTGTATTGTATTTGTTATTCTGATTGAATATGTGTAACTAAATCTAAATTGGTTGAGGGTGATTTCAAAGCCCTTGATATGGATTTTGTGAGTTGATTGTGTAGAAATTGTTATCCAATTCTCTAATTGAAGTTGCTTGTATTTTCCCATATCTAATGCTTATGATTGCTTACTGATTGTATTTGAAATGGCCAATTGAATATAATCTGTTGTTGTCTATTGCTAGATTAGAAATCTTGATCCGTAATTGTCATGAATTTTCAATCATTAGTAGCAAAATTGTGATCAGAGATTGCAATTGGAAAATACAACCAGGTTAAATAATCTGAACTTGTGTGATTATTGCTTAGATCAATCTATCTTTCTCATCGTAATGCTTCCATTGAATTAAACTTAGAGAGCTTGTTCTAGGTTGTTTAATGGATAGAGATTAAATAAAGAGCTTGTTTATTTAACAACAAAGTAAGGAAAGATTGGGATAACAGAGCTTGTTGTTATCTACGGTTGATAACTTCAATGCTGTAATTGTATTACAATTCTAGGTTAATTCACAAATTCATATCTTGTGGCAGAGAATGAACTCTTAACCAAGTGTCTCTCATTGATTTTTCACTCCATTGAACTTTTCTTTGTGTTATTCTTTATTTGCTTTCGTATTAAGTTTAGTTAATCAATCAACAAAAAACCCCCTGTTTAGTTTATTATTGCTGGAAAATAACAAATTCAATTAGAATCAATCCTCGTGGGAACGATATCTACTTATCACTTTATTACTTGTGCGACTAGTATACTTGCTAGTTTCGAATGCATCAACGACGTCATGGCATGTTATCATCTTCAGGCTATGTTCTTTGTGCTTCAACAAATGAGACTCACGAGCATCTTTTCTTTAGTTGTCCTTTCTTGTCTTCTGTATGGGGGGAGATTTCAGCTAAGACACTCATTGTTTGACCATCTTTTGGTTGGCTCTCTCTACTTCATTGGGCTTCTCTTCATCTTCAGGGCAGGAAGAATTTTGTACATATCCTTGCACATTTGGTCTTTTCTGCTACAGTTTATTTTCTATGGTATGAGAGAAATGATCGTGTGTATCAACAGCGTCATCGGACTTGTCGTCAGGTGATTGATGAGATTTTTGCTTTGGTTTGCTCTCGACTTTTAACATTGGAGGCCAAGTATGTGATCACTCCTCAGCTTCGTGCCAAAGGGGGCCTACATCATTAGTTTTGTTTCTTGGACTTTGTTTTTTTATTGCTTGGGCCAATACGCCCTTTTGTTTTGTTGTTTTGGTGATGATAGTTATGGTTGCTTTTGGGCCAATGTGCCATCTTCTGTTTGTTTGGGACCTTTGGCTCTATGTTTCATTTGTTTTGTTTGGGGTCTTTGGGCTTTGTTTGTTCCTTTTGGACTTGTGAGTATTAGGTACTCTTATTGGGGTATGCCCCTCGTATCTTGTACTTTTGTTTTTCTTTTTATGTAAATAGTATTTTTTCCAAAAAAATAATGTCAATGGTAATAATTAACTCTTTTCTTAATTTTCGGTAAAGTTATATATTGTTTATAATTTTTAGTAAATGGTAGCTTGCTTAAGTATATTGAGAAAATATTTTCAATAACATTAGCAATAAGGAAATTATACAATATTTTCAAGATATGAAAACATGTTGGGGACAATTATAAATATATATTTGTTAAATAGATTATCAAATATTAGTATTTTAGATTTCTTACTTTGCATTATGATTAATTTTTACAATTGAGTTTCATTATATCCTTTATATCCGTATATTTTTTTAAATTTTCTTGTATAATTGAGATTTATTAAACAAATTTTTAATATTTAAAAAAACTAAAGGTGCCTCTCTCAAGTCCACCATTGAATAGCTTGATAATTTTTTTTTTGGTTGAACTCTAGGGTTCGAAGCTATAGTCTATGGGGTTGTTTGGTTATAAATAAGGGGTTATCACACCTGAATTTTTTAAAAAATTGATTATTTTAATATTCAACTTTTTTTATAATTTTTATTATTATTGTAATTATTTTTTGAATCTCTAAACTTGATTCCTTTCCACTATTTCTTTCCTTTAGTTTTAGGATACCTTAATAATAAATAATCTTTATTATCATTATTATTATTATTATTATTATTATTATGTTGTGAAATGTTATATATTTTATAAAGCATTAAATGTTTTTACTGTTTATGGTCAAAGATAAATATTTGCCTTGTATAAGGCGGTAATTTGAGGCGATGGAGCTTTCTATAGATATCCCACTGCTCTTTCATTTTTGTTACAGAAAGAAAGAAGTAACAAAATCTACTTTTACATTTTCTCTATGTCTCTTGTCCTATCTTTTCTCCTATCTTTCTATATCTTTTTCTCATCTCTTCCACTAATTTATCTTTATCTCTTCTCTTTACTTCCAATTTATCTTCTAATAAATTTTCACCATTTCACACGCCATCTTCTTTCCTTCCTGCAACACACACACACACACATACACACGTGTGTGTGTGTGTGTGTGTCTATATATATATATATGTATATATATATATATATATATGTATGTATGTATATATGTATGTATTATATCAAAATCATTACAATAATTACATATTATTGTAAACATTACACTTATTTTATACTTAGATTATAATACGTTATCAGTACGATAGTGCTTTATAGGTATATTTTCTATTCCTATATCAAATTGAAATTATTTAGTTACTCTTGAAAGGATTCTCTGTGGTTGCCATTAACTTGGATCCTCCACATCAGAAAACAAGAATACTTTATAATTTCAATTATTTTGTGTTTATTGTACTTTAATTTATTTCTTGTTATATTACTTCTCTACTTTGTGTTTATTTTCCTCTTTTCATATTGTTATAAATAGTGATCATTGTGAACCTGAAGTTTGCAAGTAGAGGCAAATTAAAAAACCTGAAGTTCTGAAATTGTCAAGTGGACCAGAAGTTTCACAAAATGTCCAACTTGAAGAGCCTGGAGTTTGTTGCCCCTAGAAATAAAATGGTATCTAATATGGGCCACAAATATTCAATCACATTTATGCGTAGAGAATTTAAAACACACTATAATGGAAGGCAATCAAGCAACTCCACAAGAAAGGGCCAAAGCAATGAATTTCATACGCGATCATCTGTGTTAGACCTGAAGGTCCAATATATTTCTAAAAAGGACCCAGTAGTCTTCTAGAAAAGCTTAAAGGAATCAAAGGGATGTGTTTCTGCCTATGGTTAAACATGCCTTTGATTAGTTGAGATTCCAGGATTTTAAATTAATTTCTGAAAATAATTCTGCTCTTTATATTATTGTTGCAGAACTAAAATTGTATGGTGAAAATATATATGATTATACTCTACTAGACAAAATATTGTCTACATTTCATGCCTGGAATGTGATCCTATAATAGTAATATCGAAAGTGTCATTTTAAGAAGTATTCAGAACTAATTACTTGTCTCCTTCTTACTGAACAACATAATGAGCTGTTGATGAAAAATCACCATTCACGTCCTACTAGCTCTTTACCATTCCCAGAAGCTAATGCTAGTAATTTTAATAGCCAAGGACGAGGACAAGGAGGAGGAAGAAGCCATAGAAATGGTAATCAAGGTGGCTATAAATCTTAGGGACAAAGGAATGCCAAAAATATCCACCAAAGGTGGGAAAGCTATGAAGCAAAACGTTTCAAAGGTAAAGGTTCACAAAGTAAACCTCCCAAGAAATGTGAGGAAACTTATTACAGATAAGGCATGACTGGACATTGGTCACGTACCTGTCGTACGGTCAAACATTTGACGGATTTATATCAGGCCTCTACAAAGGATAAAGGAAAGAATGCTGAGACCAACTATGTTAATGACCCAGAAGGTCATACTAATCTTGATATCTCAGATTTTTTTACTAATCCAGAGGATATTATTGGCCAGATGATGTTTAAAGGAAATGCCCCAACTAATTAAATAGTTGTTGTTTCTACTGCATGTTGTAATATGTTTTATTATGATGTCTTTTGGCGTGTATGTTTGTTTATATGCATATTTTGTTATGGTGTTTTAATGTACTTTTATCTTGTGTAGACTTTTTGTAATAAAGAGGAATAGACATGAAGGCTTTGTATAAAAATGATAAAGATTTATATCTAGTTGATAGTGCAACAACTCATACTATTCTTAAACATAAGAAATATCTTCTAAAGTTAACCTTTTTGGAAGCAAAGGTTAACACCATATTAGGGTCCGTTAATTAGATTAAGGGCTTTAGAAGAGCCGCTATAATGTTAGCAAGCGGTACTAAATTATATATTGATAATGCCTTATATTCAAGCAAATTCCTTGATATAAGGTATAACGGATATCATATTGAGACATCCTGTGAAAACAATATTGACTTTCTTTATATCACTTTAGATGTCTCGGGACAGAAGAGAATATTAGAAAAGCTTGAAGCTCTCTCTTTTGGATTATATTATATATACATAAAGTCTACTGAAACCTAGGCTGTAATGAACTGGAAGTTCAAAGATCCTAAAACTTTTATGTTATGGCATCACCGTCTTGGTCACTCAAGATCTATAATAATGCATAGGATTGTTAAGAATACAAATGGACATCTATTAAAGAATCAGAAAATTCTTCTGTCCAATAAGACTATTTGTACTACTTGTTCACAAGGAAAATTGATTACTAAACCATCTCCTTCTAAGATTGGTCTTGAATCTGCATCATTCTTACAAAGAATTCAAGGGGATATATATGGACCCATTCATCCATGTAGTAGACCATTTCATTACTTCATGGTCCTAATTGATGCTTCTACATGATGATCTTATGGTTGTTTATTGTCAACTAGAAATATTGCATTTGCTAGACTATTGGCTTAAATCATTAAAATACAGACACATTTTTTAGATAATCCTATTAAATCAATATGTCTGGACAATGCTGATGAATCTACATCAAAAGCATTTGATGATTATTATATGTCCGTTGAAATTGATGTTGAGCACCCTGATCTACATGTCCATACCTAAAATGGTTTGGCAGAATCACTTATAAAGTGACTGCAGATAATTGTACATACTTTATTGTTAAGAACGCAGTTGCCAACTTCTACCTGAAGCTACGCTATTTTCCATGCCGCATCGTTAATCAGATTGAGGCCTATTTTTTATCATGAGTATTCACCATTACAACATGCACTTATCCAATAACCCAATATATCTCATTTAAGAATTTTTGGTTATGTCGTACAAGTTCCTATTGCTCTCTAGAAGAGGACAAAAATGGGGTCTAAACGTCGATTGAGAATCTATATGGGTTATAATTCTCCTTCTATTATTAGATATTTGGAACTCACAACAGCTGATCTTTTCTCTGCACGATTTGCGGACTGTCATTTTCATGAGACAGTTTTTCCACGTTTAGGGGAATAGAAAGTGCCTCCTAAAGTTAGGCATATGCCTTCTGAAGTCAGCCAAGAACTTTCTTGGAATGTAGAAACATTGTCTCATCTTGATCCTCCCACACCTCAATGTGAAAATGAAGTGCGAAGGGTAATACGTCTTCAGAATATTGTTAATCAGATGCCAGATTCTTTTATTGATGCAGCTAAGATAACAAAATCACATCTATATGCTGCGAATGCACCAGCACGAATAGAGATCCCTATTGAACAACCTCCCTAAGTAACAATGAATAATCAGTCTGTCACATGCCTAAAGCGTGGCAGGCTGCTTGGATCCAAGGATATTGTCCCCCAAAAAAGAAAAGCGGTAAATATCAGTCCCGATGAAAATAATGATCAAACAAAAGATTCCAGATTTTCTAATTTATCTCCTGCAGAGGTAAATGTCTCTAATAAAACACATACCCCTAAAAAGGTACAAATTATTAATGAAAACTATGCCCATGAAGTGACAACTAAAAATAAGAAAATTTATCAATCATACTAGGTAAATGTGGAATCGTGATGAAATTGTTATCCACGACATATTTTCATTTGCCACTAATATCATGAATGATGATTTTGAACCACATTCAGTCGATGAATGTAAGCGAAGGCATGATTGCCCTAAATAGAAAGAAGTAATTCAATCAGAATGAGCTTTTTTGGGCAAACATGATGTTTTTGGACCTATAGTTCAGACGCCAACTAATGTAAAACCTGTTGGATATAAATGGGTGTTTAATAGAAAACAAAATAAGAAAAACGAGATTGTCGGATATAAAGCCCGTTTAGTGGCTCAAGGTTTTTCTCAAAGACTAGGTATTGATTTTAATGAAACTTATGCCCCAGTAATGGATACAATCACTTTCAGATATTTGATTAGTTTGGTAGTATTTGAAAAACTTTACATGCGCCTTATGGATGTTGTTACTGCTTACCTATATGGTAAATTAGATTCTAACATATATATGAAACTTCCTGAAGGATTTCAATTGCCTGAAGCAATTAAAACACAACCAAGGAGCATGTATTCACTCAAATTACAAAGATCCCTGTATGGATTAAAACAATCAGCGTGAATGTGGTTCAATCGACTTAGTGAATACTTGATTAAAGAAGGATACATTAATGATCCCATATGTCCTTGTGTGTTTATAAAGAAGTCACAATCTGGTTTTGCTATTATAACATTGTATGTTGATGACTCGAATCTAATTGGGACTCCTAAAGAGATCCAAAATGCTATCGAATATTTGAAAAATGAGTTTAAAATGAAAGACTCAGGAAAAACAAAATAATGTCTCGGCCTACAGATCGCACATAGTTTAACCGGTATACTTGTTCATTAGTTAGCATATACAGAAAAGATTTTAAAACAGTTCAATATGAATAAAGCTTATCCATTAAGTGCCCTAATGGCGGTTCGATCCCTTGATCCTAAAAAAGATCCATTCCATCCTAAAGAGAACGATGAACAGATATTTGGTCCAGAAGTACCGTATCTGAATGCTATAGGTGCATTAATGTATCTGGCATAGTTACAAGACTAGATATTGCATTTAAAGTAAATTTATTAGCAAGAATTAGTTATGCACCTACTAGACGACATTAGAATGGGATTAAACATATTTTTTATTATCTTCGGGGAAACATTGGATTATTCTTTTCATATGAGCTTTCTAAAAATCGTGGTTTAGTTAGATATGTTGATGCCGGTTATTTATCTAATCCTCATAGAGCTTGATCTCAAACTGGATGTGTTTTTACCTATAACAAGACTAAAATTTCATGGCATTCTACAAAGCAAACTTTGGTTGTTACTTCTTCTAATCATTCTGAAATCCTTGCATTACATGAAGCCAGTCGAGAATGTGTATGGCTACGGTTTGTTATTCAACACATTCAAAATGCATGTGAATTTTCTCATACAATAGATTCTTTAACAATTATATATGAAGATAATGCAGCTTGTATATCATAAATTAGAGGAGGATATATCAAAGGAGGTCGAACCAAACATATTTCTCCAAAGTTCTTCTACACGCATGAACTTCAAGAAGGTAGAAAAATTGATGTGGAACAGTTCCATTCCAATAATAATATTGCAGATTTGCTTACTAAGATACTACTAACATCAACATTTGAAAATTTTGTATATAGCATTGGCATGCGGTGGCTCAGCAAGCAACCAAGTTAATAAAGAATAATAGTTTGTTGCAATAATCAAAGGGAGTTGTCATCAGGGGGGAGTATTCTGGACATTTATGTGCACTGTACTCTTTTTTCCTTAGTTAGGTTTTTCTCACTGAGTTTTACTAGCGATGTTTTTAACGAGACAGTAAAATACGTTCATTTCACTTAGAATATAATTATATTTATTTGCTAAGATTCTTATCCCATTGAGTTTTTTCTTATTAAAATCGTATTTTTATAATTATCTTAAGATAGTAAAATATAGGAGGAATGTTGTGAAATGTTATATATTTTATAAAGCATTAAGGTCTTTATTGGCGCGCGACACTGTATAGTACTATTTTATTACATTGTATTAAATAGTGTAATACATATGTTTAGTACTAATTTAGCATAGTATTAATTAATACAAAGTATAATCCTTAGATGCATCAACATTGTATTAAATTATGTAGAGCTAATCCATGGCATTAGCATTACATTATATAGCACTAATAAAAAATATCAAAATTATCCCTATAAAATTATATATATCCAACAATACCCTCTAATTTTTAAAACTTTTAAAATAAATAAAGATGTATTTAATAAATAAATTATAAAATCAAATTTATTTTAAAATTTATTTACTAAAAATAAAGAAAGGATGAAGGGAGTCACTGCCCCCACTAGGTGATACCAGAGGTCCACTACCTCCATTGGACCAATTGCCACCTAGCATGTCATCATAAACTCAAATTGTCTAATAGGTCCAGCGGGGGCATTGGACCCTAAGTAATTTTTTCAATAATTTGCAACTGTTCGATAAATTATTAAATAACTAATTTTATAAATAAACTAAAAATATATTTATACTTTGTATATCTTTTTTGAAAAAAAGTTACTTTTTTGTACAAATAATACAATACATGAGTATACCAAACACTATGTAATTTTGACATAACATTATTTTTAGTACTATACAATGCAATGTTATATAATATAATACAATACTATACTATATGATGTCGCATGCCAAACATAACCTGAATGTTTTAACTATTTATGATCAACAATAAATATTCACCTTGTACAAGGTGGTAATTTGAGGTAGTGGAACTTTCTATATATATCCAAGTGCTCTTCCATTTTTATTACAAAAAGGAAGAAGTAACAAAATCTACTTTTACATTTTCTCTATCTCTCTTATCCCATCTTGTCTCCTATCTTTCTATATCTTCATCTCATCTCTTCCACTACTTTATCTTTATCTATTCTCTTTACTTCCAATTTATCTTCTAATAAATTTTCACCATTCCACACGTCATCTTCTTCCCTTCCTCCAAAACACACACACATATATATTATATTAAAATCATTACAATAATTATATATTATTACAAACATTATACTTATTTTGTACTTAAGTTATAATATTATAATAATAATAATAACATCAACACAATTTTCTAGAAAGAAACTTAAGAATATAAAATTCCTTTTATTATCATTAGGAGTGTACAAAAATATCCGCCCGATTAGGTTGAAGTCGATTTTTGTGTTGCAGTAATCCGAAATCAGGTTATATAAATCAAGTTTCCTGTAATCGAGTTTAGAATTGGGTTATTTTGTACATGTCATACCCGATCCGACCAAAATTATCACGCAAAATAAGCTCTAAAAATTATGTTAATCGAAACTCGATCCCGACCCGATAATTCGGGTTACACCTCAAATTTTATACTTAAAAAATCTGAACACGGTTCAAAAATTTCAAACCCGACCATGCATCAGGTCGTGTTGGATTTGGCAAAACCCAACCGACCCCCCGTGTGCACCCCTAATTGTCATAACGATGTTGCGTCTCTCTAGTCTATTAACGTGAATGCGGAAGAGAATCAAAGACGCGGAGCCAAAATTGAAAAGCGATGTTTCGCGCCAGAACCAATCTCTGGGTCCGATCCAGATTGGCTAAAACCAGACCCTTCTGCAGCAACACGACACAGAGCAACAACAATGGCGACAAGATTCAAACCAATCTAACTGCTTACGAAGAAGCGTATAAACAACTCGACAAACTCGACTTCATGACTGCCGCTAAAATGCTTTTCACAGAGCCTCCCAAGAAAAAGAAATTTGGGTATTATTTCTCTTTTTAAGCTTTTACTGGGTTTCAAATTTGTTTCTTTTGTTATTGAGCGGATTTATGATTGGCTTTCTCCTGCGCATTTTGTCGAACATATGCGGTTCCTTTTGATGTTCGCCTTGGTGCTGTATTTAGTAGTAATTGTTGAGTGATTGCTTGTGTTTTGGTTTGAATGTATATCTAATCCTCGCAAAAATGAAGTATTTTGGCGTCCTAGGTAAGATTAGCCATGGTTGTATTGGCAACCATTTTCATCATCACATTTGTGTTTATAGGATTTTTTATGATAATGTTCAGATAGATCACTAGTGGAGTGTTTGTTGGTTACAAATTGGTTCTTGATAAAATTGTAATGCATCTTCGTTTTAAGTGTTAAAATGTACTCTTACAGGTCTTTATTTTGTGTCAGGATTGATTTCCATCTGGTTCAACTCTTCTTTGCCTGCATGCCTTCATTGGGTATCTTTATTTACAAGTTTAACAAATGCAGGGTTCCTTTTTTAAATAAATCTTGGGTTGCTGCTGCTATCTAAGATAATGTGTTTACTGTAACAGCTGTTTATTTGGTGGCTCAATATGCTCGCTATGAAATGAAAAGAATGGAAGCGGTATGCAATTTTCCTTGTTTTGACATTGAGACTTGATGATTTGAATTATATCCTTGCTGAATTGTCTAATTTGAGCTCTTTCTATTTTCAGACTTATTTCTTTTACATTTTAAATGCATTTTGATAATTGTTAGGACATACGGCATTTATGCTTATTTAATTGGCTACACCCTCTTAAGTGTTTCCTACGCATTATGTTTTTCTGTAGAATGTATGAATGATGCTTCACTAACAAGAAGATGATACCAGCAACTTTTCTAAGTTTGTCTTGTATAACTTAAAAGCAGGAAAAATTGTAGATATCCTTCCTGCTGAAGGGGCAATACTGTTGTGTACTTTGGTGGACACCTAAATTTCTTCTAAGAAGTGGGAAATGAACCAATGATAGCTTAACCAGAATTTTTAACAATCAAAATAAACCAATAAAATCAGTAATTTCAATATTTATATGAACAGAAATCCTCCTCAATTCTCAAATAAACTTTTATTGTTTTCTTTTATATTCTCTTTGTGGAATTGTTTGCCACAAAATTAAGTGAACTTCTTCATAACACACAAGTCTTTTGTAACGATATCTTTTTCCATATCATGATCTCTGAAATTTTGCTTTAAAATGTGTTGCAGGATCCCTGAGTGTCTAAATATCCTTGCATTTTTTTCCTTTTATTGTAACCCCACAACTTAGTATTTTTCCGTATTTAATGAGTTGTCCTTGCATGATGAATTTGTCTTTATATTTTCAAAAACCATCGCAGGAACTGGAGAAGAAGAAGGAGATAGAGGAAAAGAAGAAGCGAGAAGAAGAGGAGAAAGCAAAGGAGTTGGAATTAAAGGAGGCTGAAGAAAAACTTAAATCAAGTCCAGAGCTTTTGGAAGTGAAAACGAGACTGGGTAAACTAGAAGAGGCTGTGAAGGAAATTGTGGTTGAATCAAAGAAAGAATCAATTGGTAGGTCAACCAAGAGCCTGGATGATGGTGATCAAAACTCTGCAAAAAGTGAACCCAGTGACCTCCAAAGGATATCAGAGTCAAGCAGTTCTGGGGAGCAAGGCCATCTCAGTAAACAGAAATCTGGGGATCCAACACCTGGCTTGGGCCAAGGAAAGTTAAGCAGTGCAGCACGTGTTAGTGGCGCTTCCCCTCAGGATTAGATGGGCAAGACCAAAATTGGAGTGCCCCCCTGAAGATGGTAAGAGAGAAGAGAACCTTCTCGGGTTCATGAACATAATAGCTTCTTTTGAAGTAACCAAGGCTGTAAGTCGAAGAGGAATGAATCCATTGCAGTAAGGTTGTTTTTGTTTAGAAATCCAATTGTTGCCTGGCGTTTTTGGGCTAGGATAGGCAACACGAATAGATGCTTTAATTGACAAATCAAATTACTTGTAGTTGTATCTGTTTGTGCACAAAGTAGTTTTTGCCTGTTCTTCTCAGGTAATTTCCTGCTTGTGTTATGTAAAAAGTATATGATTGAAGAGTTTCTTTCTCAGTTTTGATTAATGTCAATAAATTGCTCAAAAAAATTTAAATCTGGCAATGTTTATTTGTTTTACTTATTTGTGGCATGAAGGAAATTGAGTAGTGGAGCTTCCACTAAATACCCACAATACCTAAAATTTTCTAAAATCTTAAAAAAAAATAAATAAATAACTGTGATTGTATCTCTGTAATTTTTTTTAAAAAAGAATTCCCAAACTTTATAGGACAACAAATACTTTCCCAAACTTTATAGGACAACAAATGCTTTCAGATAAATAACTACTACTTTTTTGCTTCTAGAAATTCAAAGCAATATATTCTTAATAAAAATTAGGAGGAGACCATTTGCATCTAGAAAATTCTTCTTTATATACATTATTCTAAATATAAACTTTAAATAATTTAATTTTGATTTGATTAATAGTTAGAAGTTTAAAAATAATTTCTGATAACTGATTCAGTTAAGTAAATTATGTTTAATTTAATTAAAAAATACCGTGAAATTTTTTTTGAAAATGTCCTTTTTCAATTTTAATTCTAAAACTCATCTTAAATTTCTTTTAAAATTGTTAGATAATCTACCTAACTTTTGAAAAATCTAAAAAAAAAAAAAAAAACTATGACTGTATCTCTGTATTTTTTTAATTCCCAAACGTTTTATATATATTCTTATATATAAATATTCTTTCTCTAAAAATTAAAAACAATAAATTTTAATGAAAAAATTAGATTGAAACTATTTACATCTAGAAAATTCATCTTCATATTCATTATTCTAAATACAAACTTTAAATAATTTAGTTTTTAGCTAACTAGTAGTTATAATTTGATAAATAATTTCATATAATTAATTCAATTAAGTAAGTTATGTTTAATTTAATTCAATTAAGATTTTTTTTTTTTAAATCTGAATGAGGTTTTATTATACAACGAGAATCTAAAACCCTTCGTCCTTGTGTTCAAGACACTTAAAAGACAGTAACTTGCATATCCCTTAAACCCTAAACGCAAAAACCTCCAATTTCTGAAAATGGCGGGTCTAATAAGATCTCTGAAGAAAATTCAGCCTCTCTCCAAATCCATCTTCTATTTGTTTAACTCTACAAAAGAAAACCAATCTGTCTTCATATCCAACAACTTCACAAGAAGAAATTACATTTCTGAAATGCGCAAGTCCGCCTTTGAAGGTAACATTCTTAGATTTCTCAGAAACGAGATTCAATATGAACTTGAACAAGCCCCACCTAATCAGGTATTTTTTTGCTTTTTTTGTTTTTGTTTTGGGGTTTACTTGTAAATAATTTTTGCTGCACTCTATTTGTTCTTGATTGTCTCTGTAAAATGGATCTGTGGAGAAATTCTCTGCAAGTTACATTTTTTTTCCTTTTTGGGATTTTGTTGAAGTTTTGAAGTTAACCAGAAAACATTTTTTTTTTAATTGAATGAGCCGAATATTCTGATATCTTTTAGCTGAAATATAAGAAACCAAATATGCAGATATTGGAGAGTAATTCTAGCAAAATTTGATTCTGTTGGATGAAACAAAGAGATGTTTTTTTTTTTTCTAAGTGGGTTTTTCCTCTCTCTCTCTCTCTCTCTCTCTCTCTATATATATATATATATATATATATATATATTTGCCAAATGCTATTGGATGACTTGGTTATTGAGCAATGAAAACAGAGTATCAGGGAATGCGAAGCGAAACGAAATCAGCTGTATAGGCCCTTGAACCTATTCTCCATTTTGGGTAAGGAGGGAAGGGGTGATATTGTTTTCGCTGCAAGAACATCGGAACTAAATTCTTATACAACAAATAGGCTTGGCGCATTTGACATGTAATTAGTGATACTAATAGACATAAATTTGAGACTTAGAAGACCTTCCATATGTTTCATTTCCTTGGTGCTCAGGCAGCTGACTGAAGCATTGTTTTTTCCATTATATGAATGGATAAATCTTGTATGGAAGTTGATGCCGCTATTATGTGAAAAGAACCTCCATTTGGCTAATATGCAACTAAAAGGTTTCACTAATATGAGTTTATGCCAAGAGCAAAGCATTAAATGAATATAAATATGCTTTGGTGACCATGCATCGTATTTTATTTTATTTTTATTAAGAATTTCTCTTGTAATATTTTCTATCTGGATAGATTATCTGTGTCAGTGTGTGTATCATTTTATTTTATGTTTTTTTTTCTCTAGGTTATAATTTGCAACTCTAATCTGGGTTTAAATTGCAGCCTAATACCAAATACAATTCATTCACAATCGATGAGCGGCCAGGAGAGCAGTGGATCAGATTGCAGAGAAAATTTGGGGAAAACGAAGATATTAAAGTTGAGACCACCATGTTTGATGGATCAATTCCTGTTTCAAAAGCTGGTGCTGTGCCGGGTGAAGATGTAAAGCTTCACATTACTTTGATTGTCAATATCTCCAAGGGTGATGGTGAGGTGCTGGAGATCATGTGCTCAGCCTGGCCAGATACCATAGAGATTTCGAAGCTATTCATTCGAAAGAATGATAAGATGTCTGCTCAGGCTTATGTTGGCCCTGAATTCAGGTACGATAAATCTAGATTGATTTTCTTTGTTTACATTATTTGTTGGGAAGAAATCAGAGATGAGAAAATGGAACTTGACAGACTTATAAATTTAGTAATATACTTAACTAAATCAATTAAAATTATTTTTAGCTATTTTGGTTGGCTCATTATTTGAGGGGGAAAAAAAAACAATAGTGCTTAATGTCTATGCTTAATTTGCAGTGCCTTCATTTTATGTTGGGTTGTTACCTTGCTGAAATGGGTTAATGTGGTTTTCTCTTTTCCATGGTTACCCTGGGAGCCGTTATTGGGCGTTGCCATCAATCCCTGCCTATCCTTTCTTGTCAACCATAGTAAAAAAGAACTATAGAGTATCATGAGGATTCAAATTCACCCTTTTTCATTCTTTTTTTCTTTTCCTTTTTCCAAAATTCTATCTCTTACTTTTCTTCACAGTTTTCCAAAATTATAAAATATAGGTTATGATAGTTTTTATTTCCGATAGATTTCAGAGCAATGCTCATTTACCGATGTGTTTTTGTCAACAGGGAACTCGATGATGAGCTGCAAGACTCACTTTATGATTTCTTGGAGGAGAGGGGTATAGATGAACAACTTGCTCGTTTCTTGCATGAATACATGCGGAACAAAGAGAGAACTGAGTTCATTAGATGGTTGCAAACTGTCAAATCTTACATTGAGGGGAAATAAATGTTATTGCAGTTGTTACACCAAAATTTGTGATGGAAATGGAAAATTTGCCTGGTATATATCCGGGTATTCTAATTTGGTTTTCTTCCATTGGAAGAGTCAGAGTTGCAATGTATGTTAATGCAGGAAATATTGTTGGTCTAGCTTCTCATGTCCCTCAAAGCTTCTAGTCATGCCTAGACATGTATACTCTTGCATATTCAACCAGTTAATGGTCCACCTCTCCAATTTTAATTCTGAGTTTATTCTATTTAATAGGGACAAATGTTACATATGCCGTCAATTTTAGCTAACATATTCAAAGTTTTAGCACCTTTTGAAAATCATTGCAAAACTCCGGTGTTGTTAGTATCTTTTGAATCGAACTTACAGGATGTTTTTCTTGCTTTTTATGAAAGGTAAAAAGGTAGATATTATGTATGTATGACTCATATTACACAATTAAAACCAAAAATCTATTTCACTTGTCTCTTTTTAAATATTTTTGGTGTAAATGCTTTCCCTGATTACATAATTTGTTGGGTGCAACACCTTCCCGCGCCATTAATTGGGGGTAATATTACATATTATTGGTCTGATTATACTCTCTCTCTCTCTCTCTCTATAAAATGAATTAGATTAACATTCTTTATTATATGTAGTTGGTTAGCAGTGCACCCTCCTAAATAGAAAAACTTAATCAAAGTATCAAATTGTTCCAATGAAATGCTTCATTATTGTTAATTTGTCATAACAGCCTATTTATGAATACAAATCTTAGCACAATAATTCACAGGTAAAAAGTATTAATAACTCATAACATAAATATTTGAGCAATCCAGCAAAAGAAAAAAGCGTACAGCAGAATCCCATAATATCAAATTTCCCATAAGACAGTTCACTCTGAAACATTGTTACCTTATAATCATCTCACAAAATATTAAGCAAATGAGAAAGTTAGTTTGGAGACAAACATTTGCGGATTAACAGGATGGTTATTAAGCATATTTTTAGCCTTCGGAAGTTCAGACACCGCGGAGCTAGGTTGAAATTAGAGAATCTATCATCACATGACAAGTCATAAAATCTCATACCATTGTTATGTTTTTCTTGAGGGAACCATGTGACTTGAGATCTTTGGATATTGTTTTGCTTAATAAATGATTTCGAAAATCAACATAAAAATAACCTCTATTATTAATATATCTGTTAGGGAAAATTGAGAAAATAACCCAAATGAAGGGACTTCTACTATGTCTGATAATTTGCATGCTATGATCTTGTTCGATATTTTTTGACGAGTGCATCCAACAGTGTTTGATAGTGTTCGGCCCTCGCTAAAGGATCATGACATTTAAATTTTCAGGAACGCGATTATTTTTACAATCTACACTTAAATTTTAGGTTTTTTTTTTTTTTTGAAATTTCCCTATATGTTAAGTTCCATTCAGTATAGTTAAAGAGGGTCTTGTAGCTTATGCAAGCTTCACTTACTAAGTTAACCTTTTGAGTTAGATAATTGAAGCTTTCACAAGTGCTATAAAAGTCAAACCATGACTTCCCTATATGATGCATTCTTAGTTCTAGAAGACCTCTACATATATGATTAGGAATACACTACTCCCCATCATCTACAATTTATTATGGACATCTTCTCATCTATGGTCATATAGCATCTTCCATTGTATTCTTCTTGTGTAGGTTCATAAAAGAGGCTTCTTAAAAGTCAACTATATTATATGTTACGTAGTAATCATTGCACAAGTGCAACTGGTACAAGTATCTTAGAGAGTTTAGGAAAGCTAGCTAGTTTCACCTAGTTATGTCCTGAATGCATTCTAGGAACTTGAAGTTCATTGAAGTTAGCCAAGAATATGCATTAAGCACTGGACAATTGGTACACGCAATAAGTTTGTTTCCTAAATATAGTTTTTGGCTAGCTTTTCCTAGGTACGTCTATAGAGTTTGAAGTTCCCGGAAGTTAACTATGTTATGTAGTTAGCATTGTACAAGTACAACTAGGACAAGGAAGTTCAACTACGCCGCAATTGCTTAACCTATCCATTTTCTCCAAAATCATCCTTATTCCTTTTAGAAAAAGTCAATTGGGACCCTGATGTTTCTAAATGTAAGTGTACCCCCTAAACTTTCTCAATTAACAAGAAGTACCCTATTGCCAAAAGACATCCATTTGGCAGGGCGTACTCTCTCTTTTCTACTCGTCTTCTTCTCTACAAAGATGATACGGTCTCTGTTCACCTCAACTTTGTTAGATATAAATTACTTAAGAGTAGTAATTAATTCATTACCAAAAGTTTAATATATAGTGGATATGGTGATGCAACCCAAGATTATTTTTGCATTTAAAGCTTATACTTACTTTTTGTTTGATGCTTTGATAATAAAGTGTGGGTAGACCTTATTAGTTAAAAATTTAGATATCCACCTAAAATGGAGCCAATACTTTCGAAAATCAAAAAAATTTAATTATGGTTATATTATATAGTTTGATTGAGAGAGGTTGGGCATGTCAAGTAACTCGCATGTGTATTGCTATGACTAATTGCTTATATAATATGATTGAGAAACAATAGATTTGGATATATATATCTCATTTGAACTACTAAGTTTTGCTAACTAAACAACAATAAAAGATTTGTTAAGTAGGTTTAAAATCATAATTAATAATGGAATAGCGACAAACAATCTCTTCTTTAATTATGATAAGATCTTGAAAGAGAAGACCAAGCTAGTACTCTTCTCATTTGGCTTAAACTTTCATCTAATATGAGTCTTAGCAAAATGATAGCTCCACATTTCTCATGTATCGCTTTCTAACAATTGCTCTTGAAGTGTTTCTTAACTGAGAGGCAAAATCAAAGGTTTTCCGCAATTTTTTATTCCCAAAAATATGTCAAGGATAAAGCCAGTCCAACACTTGAAAATGGACAGCCCAACTGAATCTCTCCACGTGGCAAAAGCCCAGTTTACTTATTCCAAATTCAACATTTGTGCCCCACCCTGTGGCACCACCCATCACATTCACATCTCTAGCTATCTCATCTTTCATGTTAATGTGAGATTTCAATGATAATTAAGTGTCATAATTGCAAGATTTCTGTTGCTTTTAACATCTTGATTCTAGGAAAATCATGGAGATTAGCATGATCTCTAATTTGTATACATCACCTTGATTTGGACCCACTAGTTGGTGGACCCAATCAAGGGATCTCTTAGGTAAGAAATCAAGAAATTTCAAGATTTTCCCACAATTTTATATGAGAAAAATATGATGTGATAGCATAGCCAAGACTAATTATATATGTTCTTTACTTTTAACATGACTAAGTTACACCAACCTCTTTCATTTTCTTCCCCCAGCTCCTACTCTGTTTAATATTATAATATTTTAATTTATATCCTGTCTTGATCTAGATTTGTTGATTTCTTACTAATTATTAAGCATTATCTTTCATATATTTGCTTGGACAATTTTATATTTTAAGAGAATTATGTTCTATTTGTGATCTATTGATACCCCTCAAATAGAGATGGTCTATTTCTTCAACTGCAAGTGGGTCAAAGGTATCTTGTCATAGAGACAATCGCAACCATCCAATTTGTGTACATTGAGTGGAATAAGTATGTTAAATACATAGCCCCATGTATTGACAACCACAAACAAGCAAAATGGTACACAATATTGTGGACCATGTCCAAGAAACATGCAAAATCGACAAACAATTGAACAAATTAAGGCTTGGAATGATGTTTTGGACCTTTTTGGTGCACTTCAATACACCATCCCTCCCCTGATAAAATTTTCCATCCCATATCGGTATTTAAATTTGAAATTTGAACTATCATGCTGAAGAGTTAAGACCATTGAAAATAGAATCATATATGCTAATTTGCCAAACTTTCTGATTGTTCAAGTGTGAAACCAATCTAAAAAAGGCTAAAAGCAACAGGAAATTGTCATCAAAATGAGAAAAGATAGTCTTTTTGTACAGCTTTAACATTAACTTTTCCACTAAGAATCATCTGAAACTAGCAAAGATTACAGATAAGAGAATTAAAGTTGTATTAGTACGCCACAAGCCACTTTTCTAACATTAAAGTTTCAAAATTTCAACACCAAACTTACAGAGAATATAAGCAAACTTAATCCAACCTAATGAAATTGCAAAACAAGTTATATAAATCTCTCAAAGTCTTTCTATATTGCCAAAAAGCATTTACAAAAGGTTCAACTAAAAGCCCATGAAGAAAAAAAAAATTAAAATTATTCAACTACACTGAAAAAAGAAAAAAAAGCAATCAAAAAAGAAAATTAATAAGTAAAGAAAAAAAAAAACTTCTAGCTTAGAGCTTGAGAGACAAGTCCAGCTTTTGCAACTCATCTGGTTTTGTCTTAAAAGGACTAACAATATCCCACCAATATCCACCAATTCCCTCGGTTACCGGAGAAAATTTTCGAACAGTTTCGAATCTTGCAGCACCATTACCGGATGATGATCCCGAGTTTGTTGAACCCGCTTGAAAATTCTCCTGTGCAAGCCTCCCAATTGCAGGTTGTTGATCAATAGCTTGTCTAGACCATCCACTAAAATGTGGAGAAGTAACAGTAGATGGGAGAAAAGATGGCTTGTGTATCATAGAATGAACCTGAATTCCAAGTGATCTATTGAAAGAGCCATGCAAAGGTAGAGAAGCCATACTGGCGTATCTATTTTGGTGACCATAACCCAAAGAAGATGCTGAAATATTTGATCTTTGCCCTCTTTTTGCTAGCGTTCTCTCCCTTTTATGCGCATTTTGATGACCCCCAAGTGCCTGCGAGCTATAGAATTTTCTTTGGCAGTAGTTGCATGAAAACACTCGAGGCTCGGTTTCGTTACCTTGACCTTGAGGAGGAGAATCATTATTGTTTGTGTTTTTGTTGTTGTCTAATGAATCTTGATCAGATGATCCATTTCTTGTTTTGAAACAATCGATGAGGTTGAGTTCCGGATTCGACCCTCGGTCTGAATCCTTGTTAGCAAGGCTTAGATCCAACATAATAAGATCATGATTAGTTGTACTTTGTTGTTGAAGCTTTTGGTGATCTTCTCGATGATCTTGTTTTTGTTGTTGTTGTTGTTGTTGAAGCTGGTTGTGGGTTGAAGAAGGAGGAGGAGGAGCATTCGAAATTGAAGGTGAGTTGATAGTAGGAGAAGATTGAGAGAAAGGTTGCTCAAGTTTTGGAGGCTCCATGTGAGACGATGATGATGATGAATGAGAATGAGAATGGTATGAGAAAACCTTCTGCTTTTGGTTGATTAAGTTTGAGTTTAATAGGAAGAGTGAGGTGAAATGTCATTGATAAGGTAATAAATGCCATGTGCTCTATCTATGGAATTATATGCTACTATTTTACAGTTACTAGGTCATATTTTAGTAAGACTTAGAGACTAAGACGTTGCTGTTCATAGAAAAACAAATCAATAAAGAGAGATTTCTCTTGTATTATTATATACTAGTCTTTGTACACACTTTGATTAAAACTCATGAGGGAACACAACACCCATGTACGTCTCTCTTTATAATTAATTATATCTTTGCATACACACACAACTCCATTGAATGTCTCTCTATTTTTCTTTTGTCTTCCTATTCTTGTCTCTTTACCTTTCTTGTCTTTGAGTGATTCATGAGTTTACATGACTTTTCATTTTTTTTAATTTTTTTATTTGTTATTATATTCAAGGGCTATAGCTGTAACCCTTTTTTTCCAATTAAAAGCAAACATATATAAAATATAATTAAAATAATCATACTATGCTTTTGTGGGTTCTAGAATTATTGTTATTAGTTGGTTTAGAAATAGACTTGTCCTAGAAAAAGGTGTGGTTTTTATAAGTTTTAAACTCAAGTGCAGGATTTGCAGAATCTTCACCGAAAAAATATACTTCTATCCTTATCTTGCCTGCTATTTGTATATGGTTTCTTTACATGTCCTAGGTATTCTGACTTACCCTGTCCATATTCTACATAATATATCTTACTCGAGGACTTATAGATATGCCATAGTTTTATGTATATCTGAGTACGCTTTTGGTATTTGCAACAAGGGCATCATGATCTTGACCATTTTCTTATCAGAAAGTCGACGAAATAACTTGAACAAGTGACATGATGCATGCCCCCTTTTTTATCAGAAAGTTGATGAAATAACTTGAACAAGTGACCTATTAAGTATACTCAATTGGGTATGTATGATTGCTAACTATTGTGTTCTAATTTTGGTGTGGTTGAGATTCGAATCCCAAGAATTAATTACAAGAGATTCAAACAGCTAAACTAGTTAATTAGTATAAATAATTAAGTAATGTTGTACATACAAAATATACATATAAAGTGACTGTGACATCGCTAATACAATATTAAATTATTTATTAATATTTATTGGCTTTATCACTTCATATCACCTTATTTTATATATAAAACTTAATTTGTAACATACTTTATATATGTATTATTATTGTAACTATAAAGTATCAATATTTGTGGGGATTAATTATCTGAAAAAAAATTACATAAAATTTTCTGAATTTCCCGTCTGATGTTGTACTTTACAGTTGTATTACATGCCCAGAAATATTATGGTGAGCATATGGACAGTATATGATGAGGATTGGAGAAATAATTATTAATGAAGATTGAAGTGCTAGCTAGGGCCATCAAGATGAGACTATTAAGCAGTGGGGGCCAATTATCCAAAATCAGTAAATTATGTCTATATTAACTCAGTGACAGGTATGAGATATATATCTCAATCAATTAACTTATTTTAACCTGAAATATGTATTTATGCTACTGGATAGCATTAATTCAGTCTAGCTCATTTGCTAACATGTTAAAAATGAATCTGTTCAACAGCTAGCTACCCTTGAAGTGAATTAATGTAATTAATTTAATATAATATTACCTAATTAATAATGAGAAAGAAATGATGATTACTAAGATAGATGAATAAGTACTTAAATCAGAAGAGTTACTGCAGACCCCATGACATGTGAAGCTCCTTTTCATGATTAGAATTGAGCAAATATATATAATCTTTGACATACATAATAATTGTTCTTGAAAACGACTTGATCACTTCAATATTATTTTTGGCTAACAAACGGTTGGATAATAGCATATGTTAATAATGAAAATTTTGTCAATTCAACTATGGTTGTTACTCTAATCGATAATGTTATTGACTCAATAAAATAATTACTATTATATAATGAAAAACTACATGCTTAATAATTAAGAGTGGATATTTTAATTAACTACTTCAACATATAGAGACATGCAATGCATGCACAAAAACAGGACTAATAGAAACGAAGAGACTTAAGAGTTAATTAATTAAATTAACAGTAACAATATATTGAGTTTTCCACAGCAAAAAGTGTAAACTATTTTTGTTTCTTGAAAATGCTTAAAGTAATTATATTAATTATCACTTAAGGGACTTTTGCAATGGCATTAAGCCATCTTTGTCTGGCTAAACACCAAACAATCATTAACTTTGTGATGTGAACTTAGAAGTTTTTGCCTCTTCTCAATCAGGTTGGTCTTCCATGAAACGCCAAAGGTTAATTTCTAGGAAAAGCGATTGATTGATTTTGACAGCATAACTTCAGAAAAAATTTACTACTTTCTATATAAGAAATTCCTTTTTTAATACACATTCTCTGGGACACTCTTTCCTTAATTGTTTTTCCTTATGGCTTCAATTTTAATTAAACACTAATGCAATTTCTCAAAAGCGATTCTTGGTCATTTTTCACTTTCAAAACTTGACATGAACCAATTGATTTTTATTTTATAAATCTTCGCTTGGTTGTTCTTCTCCAACAAGAATTTCAATATTCTATTTTAGGCATTGCGATCTATACTCCTTATAAGTTTTTGATATAGTTTTCAATGGATCTTTCCCTAAAAGTCTTGAATTTAACTTGCCTAACACATCACTCATATATGAAAGTTAATAAATTTGTTTTATATATTTTTATTTCCACTTTAGATTTTACTTATATAATATAGAATGTCCGTTAAATCCCAAATATTTGTCCCGCAAAATCACTTATTATTGATTGACAATTGTCCATCATTTGTAACTCCCTTTGATAGGCCCCCTTTGGTATCTTTTTCTATTAGTAAAGCAATAGTGTTAACATAGTATGATAAATAGTTGATTTAGGTGACCTACAGTTGAATTTGTCATTGTAAATGTTAGGTAAGCCTCCACACAAAAAAGATACATAAAGCCAACAAAATTTCTGATACATTAATCACATCTTTGTAAGCCTATAATTAAGAATCTGTTAAAGACCATTTCATCATGCATGCATAATCCTGGCAGAAAAGATAGTTTGAAGGGGATCTTTGCCCACTTTTCAGTTTTTATCTCTCACATTTTTCTTGAAATATAATTCATTGACATTTGATAGATAAGTGAGAACTAGATATGTTTTTTAATTAATTTAAGAGCACTGAGAACAGATCTCTATTAATTAATAAATACATTTCTCTTTTAGGGTTCTTTTCTTTGTTGGTTAGAATGGAAAGTGACAAGCTAAGAGTAACTTGTGTCGGCACCGGATTTGGGAAAGATTAGGGACAAAACAACAGTAATTAAACGATTGATTAACTGAAAGAAAGAAAATAGAATAAGATAAAGTCCTCGAACTTCCATGGTTGTGACTAAAGTGTGCTACCTTTGAAAGCCCAATTGATGTGGCTACCACACCTCCAAAGATTCTTTTATTCATATTTTCTTATCACTTCACGTAACTATTTATATTGTAAAATAATCGTTTTAATTTTATAAATTATAAAAATAGATAAAGAAGCATGTTAAATACTATATTTGAAAACAAAATCTAAAAAATAATAAGATAAATTATTCTTTAGAAAATAATTGTTCTCAAGTACTCATCAAAAGACTCGATATATAATAAGTTTAGTGATATTTTGAGAATTCGAATACAGAAAGAATATAAAAACCGAATTTGATATGATTGTTTTATTTTACATATATTAGATAACTTAATCTAGATTTCTGGACTAGCACAGAAGATCCAAAGAGATCACAGTTTTCTTTTTTTTTAATTAAAATAAAATAAATCTGCCCGAGGCTTTGAGAGAGGTTGAATCACATTAGATAGAAAATCTATCTGATTAATTTACATTTATTATAATCTTGCATCAAATTATTGACGTGGAAGAAAAATATATATGATGCATAATGTTACTTGTAACTTTAGCAATCTGCCTGCCAATTGGATATTTTTGCATTAAAATACATTACTATTTATAAGTCACACTCACATGGGACATTTTTTATTTTTTGTTCATATATGGAATCATAGAAAATTGATTTAATAGATTTCCGTACACAAAGATTACCCTACATAATATTGACAATCTATTTACTTCAATTTAATTTAATATTTCTTAAGGTTTATGATTGGAATTAATTGTATATAGTAGACGTAAGGTTATTTCATTTGAAAATAATGGAATATTAATATATTCCCCACATATGCAACACTTTAAATATGATTATGTTTCCAAGTGGATGGATTTCTGAGCTCAAAAGTTGTCTTAATCATGATTTTTTATTAATTTCCTTTTATATTTTTAAGTGTGATTGGCTGTGAGTAGCTTGCAATAAAAGAATAAATAAAACAACATAAACGCAAAACAAAAGCACTACTGTTTCATAGACAGAAACAAATCTTTTAACCAAACAAAATAAGAGATTCTGATGAGGATTATATCTATGACTTGGAAAACTCTTCTGTCCATTAATTGGTTGCAAATATATACAACCAAACAATTTAATCGTGCGTTATCTACATTGGCTATATTTATATACGTTGTCTTATATAATAAAAGCATATTATATATGGAAAGTAACATTATTTACAAAATTTGTCTATAATGTGATATCACAAATCTAAGTTTACATACTCATTAGAATCAGTTGCATTGATTTTATCATGTTTATATTTTATTCTCGTAAAAATCACATTAATTTTGTATATAAATTTTGTATACAGATTTTATGAGTACAGTATTATTATTATACATGTTATCAAAATTACAATCTGATCAAGCAAGGAATCAAATGAGGTTAAAAGTTTCAAAACTCCATCATTTTGCATACGAAGAACTAAAAGCACATGTAGAGGTGGATTAATTAGACTTGATGGATAGATTAAGAATCAGTGATAGCTAGTCCCAATTTGAGTGATAGTATCAGAGGCAAGCGTGCAGCTCAACACTTTATGATGTCCGAGGTTTCAATTGATAGATAAGGGATCAGAAATTAGTGTCCAATGGTGGTGGGGTTGAGCATTAAACATAACACATGACATAGAGCTAGCTCTAACAGTAACTAATAATCAAAAACATGAGAAAAAAAGTTGAAATGAAACCAATTGGAAAGAAGGAACATATATAAATCATATCACCATGTGTGTGTCCACTGAAGCATATATTAGTAACAGTAACGAAGTAACGAATATATATATAAGAATGATTGATGAATCAAATCCCAAGGTCACAACTCACAACACCACTAGCAATTAACAGTTATGTGATAATTTGGATTAGGGTCAGAATCAGAGTGTTCTCAACGCCTTTTTCTGTGTAAATACTGTGACAATCAGTAGTGGTATAGACATATAATAACAAGAAGATTGAATGTTACAACTGACCTTCGTCATTAGATAAAGCGCTAACATTAATATTTAAGATCAAATAGTATTCAACACTGATCAGCATAGTAGTCAAATTCTTGAACCTTTTTTCAGGGTGAGATTGGGTCCATATCAATTGTGGATAAAGGTACATGATGAGATAATCCTCACTCATAATATTCCACGCTTATGTAATATTTATAGGACCAATATATATACCATAAAGTGACCCTTGAAATGAATGGTTTATTTTAAAGGCCCGGTTAGATGTCTAAATCGAGGTGATCTAGTGACAATTTGAACATACAATATATATTTTGGGAATATGTATTGATTCGTGGAGTTGCAATTGGATTCAATGAAACTAGAAGCCAAGTCAAGCAAAGCCAATAGTCTAGTGTGAATTGAATGAATATACCTCCATTAAAGAAGACAAGAGGAGCAGTACTGCTACTCTTAACTTTTCTCCACATATGTATTTATATATACAAACAGTTGGGTACAGTGCCGTTATCTTGTCTCTCTTCTAAATGTGTATCAAACTGTTGATTTAAGGGAGATGGATCAATCGATATTTTCTTAGACATTTCCTTTTAACTTCTCTCCAACCAAACATTGTGGCAACCTCACTGAACTATTGTCCAGTTTCAAGCCCACAAACTGTTCCTCCATGCTCATGACTGATCATCAATCTTTTATCTAGTTTCTTTCTTGGAAAATAATTAAAGTGAACGCTAGTATTATCTTGTTCGTATTCTTGGGTGCAGTGTTAGCAGAACATAATTTATACGGGCGAAATGAGTATATTAATATCTCATCGTCATTTTGTCCTTTCAATAAAATTTGATTTTATTTAGTCTTTTTTAAAAGTTTATATAATCTGAATAACATACTATACATGACGCTATATGTTTGTTAAAAGAAAGTTATATAATTTTCTCGTAAAATATACTTGATCATATTTTAATGCACCGCTACTAGAACGAAATTTATATATGTGAAATGAATGTAGCATATCATCTGTGCGTCGATCGTTTTTAGTAAAATTTTATTTTATATAATTTAAAAACATATTTTACAGATGATGATGTGATATGTTTATTCAAAAAAATTATATATAATTACCCTGTCGTTAAATAAAATGGAGATGAGTTCAAGTAATATTAACACGGGCAAACATAAGCGTGAAAGGCAAATAGGGTAATCCGAAAAGTGAAGAGGAGAGGTAGATCGTCGTTATGCAGAGAGGAAGTGGCTGGGGAAGGAGACAAGTGGCCGACAAGTAGATGAAGAAGTTGATGTGAAGAGCCTTTGTGCCTCCAGAGTGCTGTCCTATGCTTGAAAACTTTATGAATTATTATCAGAATAACATGATGGTCATGAGAAGTCTTTGAAGTAAGCCCTTGAGATAAGCATCAAATTTCACTTAAGTTAATGAAACTACTACATGGAAGAGAGAAAAGAGAGAAGGTAGCTAGGCAGCTACAAACTGTAGCTAGCCATAAGGGTCATTGATTATGATGAGTGCTCTTGCATGCTTTTGAAATTATCTGCTTTGTCTATTGCTAAGAAAAGCCAATATGATGCTTCCTTTGTTGGGTTTGGCTTGCTTTGTCTTATCAAGTTGGACCACAAATCTTTTTGTTAGATTTCTCTGTCTGTGTAATCTATCTGAATTATATATGTCAGTGCTTGGAAGTAGTTTGAAGAGAAAGTCATATTAGACTTTTACATCACTATCTCAAGTTTTAAAGTTCAAAGGATATTATTGATTAGTACTCAAAGATGACAACTTATTATGTGATTCTTGTATGCCCAAGAGCCATCATATTGGCAGAAAATCTTTAGCATTCCAGATTTTCTGACCTCAGGTTATTACTTTTCACAATTTTTACCCATGACAAGGGTTACTTTTGTTGTATCCTTGTAACCCTAAAAATACAGCAAAGAATCTTAAGCTTTGATTTCATTCGGGTTTTATATTACTGTTTCCTTTATTCATTTATTCAGAATTATGGGTTACTATTGGTGAATTTTCTATCAATGTTATAAAAATAAAAAGTGAAATCATATCACTGGATATTAAAGAACCTAATCAATGTTCATAATAGATCAAATTAACAAAGATAAAAGGATCCAAACCATGAGTTTCCAACTTGGAAGGAATTCCTCCCATGATAAAAAATCCTGGACAATTCCAATTCAATCAAGTGGCCTCTCTCTTGCCCTTAGATAAAGTTCAATCAACTTTCTGAAAAAGAAAAAATCTACAACTTCCATCATATTAAAGTTGAATCACATAAAATCGAACAAAGGGTTTTTGGGTTATAAGATGGCCCAGCAATGAGAGAAGCTGGAAGTGCCATGAATGACAAATGGATGTGAAAGACCTCCAGACTTTGTACTAATTAAGAAGAGGCTACTAATGCTCAACAGGCCCCAACGTGTATTATCCTTAAATCGTCTAAGATAAGCACATCACTAGAAGAAACGCTTTTGATCATTGCTTTGATGACTCACTTTTTCAGAACATTACAAAAATAAAGATAAACAAAACCCAGCACTTAAGCCTAATCTGATGAGACGTTTCCTAGTAAACACTAAATTTTTCAGACGATGTGTTGGGAAAGACCACAAATTTTGGTCCTTTCAATCGTCTTTCCTAGACCTCCCAAACCGTTCAGGTCCACAGTTGGCTGCCTTTTTATTATTATTTTTTTTCAAAGAACATTTTTGCCTTTTCCATTTTGCTATGTAACAAAAGTTTGAAGTTAAATTATCCTTCAATTATCGCACAACATCTCTTCATCACAATAATAAACAAATCTAATATAAAATTTGCCAACCATTGGATCAAAGATAGGGGGGTTGTACATACATCTAACATATTTATTTTAACGAAAAGGTAACATAGAAAGCTCTCCAAGCCTACTTCACATAAAATATCACACTACTTTTCTCAAATATTCTGTCAAGTAGATGAAAAAAAAAAGATATGCGACATAATCCGTTAATCCGTCAAATAAAATTATCTTAAAATTCAAATAAATATAAACATTACAAAATTTTATTGGATAGACATACGAATAAAATGATATGATTTGTTAACTTGTCTCCATTAGCATTTACCAAGAATCAAATGAACATTGAAATTGCGGCTGTCTCGGAACAATAACATCAATGACTTTAAGCCTTCATTTACCATAAAATGATATGGTCTGTCTATACATCTGTTGCCCTGAGCTTTACTGTTACAGAGATGAAGAAAACATAGTTGACTACTCACCAGAAACATTTCACAATAGTATAACAACAAAAGAACAGTTCCCCTTAACACAATATGAAGCATCAAAATGAGGAATGGCCAAATTCTCATTTGGACAACCAGTAGATAAAAATCAGAAATGTGCAAACGGATGCGACAAGGGAAAGTATGATAGTATCCATTGACTTTTTTCTCTTTATTGAAGAGAGAATGTTGTTTACCTGCAATATTTTGTCAAAGTTGTAAATCGATCAATACAAGGAATATAGACAGTTCGATCTAACAAAGAAGAGGGCAAAATAGGTGAAAAAATAGAGTGCTTGGAGAAGCTTAGTACAATAGGCAATGAGATCAGTCCCGTGTTTTTCCTCGTTGTTTAAATGATGTCAACTTCGTTTACTGAATCATTTGCAGTTTCTTACTTTAACATCACGCAATGCATTTTAACTTCTAAAAAGCCATTTACTATAAATTCCTTGCAAAGACATCATTTCTTTGTAATTAAATCCTACTCTGAAGCATATTAGCTGTTTCCCTGAAGATCATAAACTCCAAATGGCAAAAAGATAAAATCCCATTTCAGGGGTATGCTAAACAAACTCTAGAATGTAGTAAATTACTATTGGAGAAATATTTGAAACATGGATTACACTAACGTATGTTCATACCGTAGGAAGTCGGCTGCTAACATTGCTGAGCTTTGAATTGATGCCCCCGAATGTTGACCGTTGAAATACTAGTGCACCAAGAGTTGCTTGAGCTTGTGAAATCACAGAATCCATCTGCAATACAGAGTATGAGCGGGCAACCTTAATTAAAAGCGGTTGTTGAAAATTAGCAGCAAGCCTCGTTTTACTCTTTTTTCCCACCGAGTATCCAAACTCATTTAGGAGGAAATGACCGAGTGCAACAAAGAGAAAGCAAAAACCAGCCCTTGGAGATGGGCAATGGCAGAAGAGGTGAACCTATGAATGGACAACCTGATCCTAGACCTCTTATTATCGTATGAAAAAAGGGAGGCTTGAAACATGTAAAGTGGGACGGTTACGTGCATTTTCTATGCTTAAAATGCGTGATAAACATTACATGTAATTAGAAATCAAAACCAATTACATTTAAACAAAACTCCCACTAAAAATCAGATATAAACTTTATAAACAAATACCATGTTTTCATAATGAACAGCTACCTTTCATCCAAGATATTACGTTTCAATAGACAAAATATCTCCAAATCCACTTTATTGTAATCATTCACAAAAGGTACTTACAGCTGGGTAAAGGGTCTACATCCAAATAAAGACAGCTGAATAAAACGTACTATTGCTTAAAACAGTGTGGCACACATAGCAACATGTGGAAACTGTGAAGACATCTGAATGAAGGGATCCACAAAATATTCTGCTGTTATTTTTTCTTCTAATAAAGAGGTTGTAAGATTAAATTTTTCTTTAGTTCCTGATAGGCCACTTATCAAGTTCACATATTCTAGGCGTAATAGGAAATAAGGAGGGGCAGGGGTGTTATTAGGATATGAGTAAGGAGGGCATGATTTACTTTTTGATTGCTTTTTGTGTTACTTTTATTCGGGTGAAGGTTTAAAAGTTAGTTACCACTATTTTAGGAAAAAGGAGGTAGTTGACAGGCTGGATAAAAAGAGGAGGGAAGAGGCAGTAGGGGACTCGGTTAATTTTTGGGTGAGACTTGTTCTGTTTTGGGGAGAGCTGCAGGCCTCTCGAATTGCCTGCAACATATCCAAATCTATAAAAAATACAGAATCCATTTAGTAATTCTGTTCTGTTCTTATTTCTTTTTCTGTTGTTTCCTCGTTGAATTTCTGTTTGTTCTATATATTTCTGTTCCTGGTGTGTTGGTGGATGATTTGCATTCTGTGAATAAGGAGGAGTCCTATCAAATTGGTATCAGAGCCGTTGAAATCCTGCAATGGCTAAGAAAGGGGAGGGGAGAATAGATGAATTGGAGGAGAGAATCAACAAGTTCCAGGGAGACATCGGGGCCGTTAGAGAGGGACTGGCTAGAGTTCAAAACCTGGAACAGAACATAGCAGCGATATTGCAGAAACTAGAATCGATGGAGGGGGACTCACAAGGGAGTCCATCTAAAGTCGACGGAGAAGAATCTCAATCTCGGAGTCATGGCGGGAAGCTGGGTGAGAATCGCAGAGGTGAAATCAGAACTAGGCAAGTAGAGATGCCAACGTTCAACGGGGGTGATCCAGATGAATGGATATACCGTGTGGAACATTTTTTTTCGTTGAATCACATGGGTGAAGCGGAGAAGTTAATGGCAATGGCGGTTTCCATGGAGGGTGAAGCTTTTGCCTGGCATCAGTGGGAAGAGTCCAGGCGGCCATTTCGTTCTTGGACAGAGTTCAAGGAATTGCTGCTGGAGAGGTTTCGGGATAACAAGGAGAGCCTATCGGAACAATTCTTGGCTCTTCGACAGGAAGGAACGGTGCGGGAGTACCGGCGACAGTTCGAAAGGATTTCGTCGACGATGGCCGACCTCCCCAATCACATATTGGAGGGACAGTTCATAAACGGGTTGAAGCCGGATCTGCGGGCGGAGTTACGGGCTTTTCGGCCCATCGGCTTAGGAAGGATAATGGATCTGGCCCAACGCATTGAGAACAAAAATTCGGCCCTGAAGAGTTATAAGGCGAGTGGGCCTTTTGGTGAGCGCAGGGCTATGGCCCAACCAGTTTCGGCCCCGAACAAAAGCCCTTCAACAATTCATAATCGTTCCACGACAAGTTCCGATAAGCCGATTGCGGGAAGAAGCGAGGGACAGTTCCGGCGTTTGTCCGACGCCGAGCTGCAGTCTAAGAGGGATAAAGGGTTATGTTACCGGTGTGACGAGAAGTTCTCGCCGGGACACTGATGCCGTTACCGGGAGTTGCAAGTTATGGTGGTTCAAGAAGCGAAAGAGGAACGGGATTCCGAGGGAGGTCAACCCGAGGCTAGGGACGATCAATTGCTAGACAACCCGGAGGTGGTAAAGCTGTCGATGAATTCGGTGGTGGGCCTCACATCTCCCAAAACCATTAAGCTGATCGGAACAGTGGGAACCGAAGAGGTCGTAGTTCTGATCGACCCAGGGGCGACACATAACTTTATTTCACGGCAACTGGTGCAAAAATTAAACTTACCTCTGGACAAGACAGAAGGATACGGGGTTCTCTTGGGCACTGGGAGGCCGATCAAAGGAGAAGGAGTTTGTAAGGGCGTTGCTCTGTCTATGCAAGGGCTGGAGATTGTGGAAGACTATCTTCCCCTTGACCTGGGTGGGTCGGATCTGGTGCTGGGTATGCTGTGGCTGGAAAAATTAGGTGTAATCCGGTTTGATTGCAAAGCATTGACTTTGGAATTTCTAGTGGATGGCCGTAAAGTATCTCTGCAAGGGGATCCTAGCTTGTGCAGGGCTCAGGTGAAATTGAAGAATTTGTTCAAGGCTATTAAAGGAGGGGGACAGGGAATCTTGCTAGAACTAAGCTCACTGTCGGTTGCTAAGATCCCAGATAATTCCGAAATTCCAGCAGAAATAGAACAACTGCTAGAGACTTATGATTCCATCTTTCACTTACCTGTCGGATTGCCACCCGAACGAAGCAGAGATCATGCCATTATTCTCAAAGAAGGAAGTCAGCCAGTTTCCGTTCGCCCATACCGTTATCCTCATATCCAGAAGACTGAAATTGAACATTTAGTTCAAGAAATGCTTGCAGCTGGAATCATCCGCCCCAGCAGTAGCCCGTTTTCCAGTCCGGTTCTGTTAGTTAAAAAGAAAGATGGAAGCTGGCGGTTTTGTGTGGACTACCGAGCTCTCAACCAAGTGACAGTGCCAGACAGGTTTCCAATTCCAGTAATCGACGAATTGTTGGATGAACTCCACGGGGCTGCTATATTCTCTAAATTGGACCTTAAATCCGGCTATCATCAGATCAGAATTAAGGCAGAGGATATTCACAAGACCGCCTTCCGTACCCATGACGGCCATTACGAATTTCTGGTAATGCCCTTTGGTCTCACAAACGCTCCATCTACATTCCAATCTCTAATGAATGAAATTTTTCGCCCCTTCCTGCGAAAGTTCATCCTTGTCTTCTTTGATGATATTCTGGTCTATAGTGTGAGCTTGGCAGACCATATGAAGCACCTGGAAATGGTATTCCAGACTCTGGCAGCACATCAATTGTATGCTAATAGGAAGAAATGTTTATTTGCTCGGACTGAATTGGATTATTTGGGCCATGTCATTTCTCAAGAAGGGGTTTCGGTGGATCAATCAAAGATCCAGGTTATGCTACAATGGCCAAGACCCCAAAATTTGAAAGAACTAAGAGGTTTCCTTGGCCTGACCGGTTATTACCGAAAATTCGTCAGGAATTATGGTAACATAGCTCAACCTCTCACCAACCAGTTAAAGAACGATAAATTCGGTTGGAATGCAGCAGCTGAGGAGGCCTTCAATCGCTTGAAGCATGCTATAACAGAAGTTCCAGTGTTGGCCCTCCCTGATTTTTCTATGCCATTCCTCATCAATACTGACGCCTCAGGCGTGGGGCTAGGAGCTGTTTTAATGCAAGGACAGCGACCCATAGCCTATTTCAGTCACATACTCCCTCCTAGTCAGCGCCTAAAATCTATCTATGAGCGAGAATTGATGGCGGTAGTCTTGGCCATTCAAAAATGGCGCCCTTATCTCTTGGGACGCAAGTTCATAGTTTAGACTGACCAAAAAAGTTTAAAACACCTGTTGGAGCAGCGCCTCATCAGTACCGATCATCAGAAGTGGGTAACCAAATTATTGGGGTTTGATTTCGAGATCCAATACAAGCCGGGGTTGGAGAACAAGGCTGCGGATGCTCTTTCCCGCCACCCTGAATTTGGGGCTATAGCCATATCTCCTTCTTTTGATTTGCAAGAAATTCAGCAGGCAGTGAATGATGATGCTGAGTTGAGCAAGATTAAAGCCGATTTTGCAGCTGGCAACTCGGTTAAGGAGGGTTTTACAGTAGTCAATGGCACATTGTTGTACAAGGGCCGGATGGTATTGAGCCAACACTCCTCCCTAATTCCCAAACTGCTCAAAGAGTTCCACAATAGTTCCATAGGCGGTCATTCAGGCTTGCTTAAGACCACCCAACGGATTACTCAGGAGTTCTATTGGGTGGGAATGAAGAAGACTATCAAACGATATGTGGAGGCGTGTCCAGTATGCCAGCAGAACAAGTGCTTGGCTATGTCTCCGGCAGGCCTTTTACAACCTTTACCTCTTCCTACACAAGTTTGGGAGGACCTCACTATGGACTTCATCGAGGGATTACCGAAATCGGAAGGATTTGACACAATATTGGTGGTGGTTGATCGGCTGAGTAAATATGCTCATTTTATAGCTCTCCGACATCCCTTTAACGCCCCAACTGTGGCTGCAGTCTTCCTCAAAGAAGTGGTGCGTTTGCATGGAATTCCTCGGTCTATTGTCACTGATCGAGATCGGATTTTCCTTAGTCTGTTTTGGACTGAATTGCTCAAACTTCAGGGCACCACTCTCAAAAGAAGCACTGCTTACCATCCCCAATCGGATGGACAATCCGAAGTGGTAAACCGCTGCTTGGAAACTTATCTTCGCTGTTTTGTATCAAACAAGCCAAGGCAGTGGATCAAATGGCTCCCATGGGCGGAATATTGATATAACACATCCTTTCATTCCTCTGCCAAGTCCACACCCTTCAAAATTCTGTATGGCCGTGACCCCCCTCCACAAGTTCGATTTGGACATGATTCCACCACTGTCTCAGCTGTGGAACTTCTCCTGGAAGAAAGGGATGCGATGCTGGAAGAGTTGAAACAGAATTTGAGTACAGCACAAGCAAGAATGAAAAATATGGCAGATGGGAAAAGGAGGGAGCTTCAATTCCGAGTGGGTGATTTGGTTTATCTCAAATTACAGCCATAAAAGCAGCGTTCTTTAGCTCAACGCCGAAATGAAAAACTCAGCCCCCGTTACTATGGCCCCTTTCCAGTGGAAGCTAAGGTTGGACAGGTGGCTTACCGCCTTCACTTACCAGACAGCTCCCTTATCCACCCGATATTCCATGTGTCCCAACTTAAACCAGCAGTCAGCTCCACAGACAATGTTTCCCCTGTCACTCCTCCCCAGCTTGACTCTTCTATGGAATTGCACGTTGAACCTGCCCAAATCCTTAATGTCCAACAGAAACATGGCCCTTCCGGACTTCTAACAGAGGTGCTGGTTCAATGGAAGGACTTACCAGCCTTTGAAGCTACTTGGGAGCAGTTCGATCTGATTAATAATCAGTTTCCTGACTTCCACCTTGAGGACAAGGTGCTGGCTTGGGCCGGGGGTTATTGATAGGCCACTTATCAAGTTCACATATTCTAGGCGTAATAGGAAATAAGGAGGGGCAGGGGTGTTATTAGGATATGAGTAAGGAGGGCATGATTTACTTTTTGATTGCTTTTTGTGTTACTTTTATTCGGGTGAAGGTTTAAAAGTTAGTTACCACTATTTTAGGAAAAAGGAGGTAGTTGACAGGCTGGATAAAAAGAGGAGGGAAGAGGCAGTAGGGGACTCGGTTAATTTTTGGGTGAGACTTGTTCTGTTTTGGGGAGAGCTGCAGGCCTCTCGAATTGCCTGCAACATATCCAAATCTATAAAAAATACAGAATCCATTTAGTAATTCTGTTCTGTTCTTATTTCATTTTCTGTTGTTTCCTCGTTGAATTTCTGTTTGTTCTATATATTTCTGTTCCTGGTGTGTTGGTGGATGATTTGCATTCTGTGAATAAGGAGGAGTCCTATCAGTTCCTCATTCTTACCGAAGGTTTGTTGGTTTCTTTGTTCAGGGGATGGTTGATTACTTACTGTAATTTCTATAGAGCTGTGTCCTCTTCCTAAATTATCTCCTAGAGCTTCTACAATTATCAACACAAAGTTTATAGTTTCTTATAATAAAAATATTCCCGATGTCAGAAGAATCTAAAACATTTATTTTAAAAGGGAAACAGAAAAAATATTAGCACTTAAAATACCAAAAAAGAAGTATTATTTGTTCTATTACATACCTGTCCAGTGCTTCGGCTTATGGATGCATGCTCTTTAAGGAGAGCTTGCTCTGCAGAACCACCACCTTCTTCCAAGTCTAATCTAGTTCGATCAAACTCCCTGAAATCCTCAAGAAGTGAAGCATGCTCTTGCTTAGCTTTAAGGCTGGAGCGGAGACGATAAAACTCCTGCACTTCAATCATGTCTAACAAAAAGTTGGTGCCCATTGATAGAATCTAATCATTTGTAGCGAAAAAAAAAGAAATATTGACTAACCAAAACCCAAAAAATACAGTGTTCTGCATGCTGCTCCAAAAGGCCGTAAGTGTCAAACTCTCTATACATAGGAGTTCAAATGAGGACAAAAAAGGGGTGAACATTTCATCAATATTCCACAGCTCCGTACTAAACAGTTCAAATCCCATCTTTAGAAATGAAGAGGGGACTAAGTCCAACAATTAAGTCAATAAAAAATCTGGTGGCTCCCTTTTAGTGAATGGTAACAGGCAGATTGTGCAACAATGTTCAGAACCTCTGGAAACAAATGTGTAAGTCTGTGTGCGTGCGTGTGCGTGACAGAGAGATGCAAAGCGAAATTCACGAAAAACATCAAAACACAATTTCTATTATTTCGAAAAGAATCAGTTTGTTAGCCACAGTAAGGCTACCATTAAAATATATATAAAGTTCTCAGTTCTAGGGGCATTTAATCATCTTTTTCTCAGTTATTGTTGGTGTCCCATGGGAAAGAGGCTACAAAAATTTAACATGTTCCCTTTAAGTCACAAGGAGGAACATTAATTGAGGAAAAGATCATCAGTCACAAGTCTTCCACTTAAACCACAAAACCCACATAACGAATTTTATGTTTATTAATATATGTAAAGAAAAAATAGTATACAGCTGAAAGCATTTAAACATCAAACTCAAGCAACTATAAATATTTTGATAAACTTTAAACAAGAGCTCAAGGATCAAAATTAACAATAATCCAGATAATAGAATATCAGTCAATTTCAGCTACACTTGCTAAACGTCAATTAAGAAGCCGTAATACCTGAGTAAGATCTTGGAGTATCTCCTGATGACGAGTCAAGGTATGAGAAACCATTTCGGATCCTCCTGATGAAACCCAATCCTGCATTTGTATATTAACTTGTTGTAGCTGTTTTAGCAATCGATCTATCCCAGATTCAAGATCACTCTCTGCAGCATCAACTTTTGTAGAAACTTTAGTTGAAACAAGCTTACGATATGAATTCATCTGCTCATCCAACTGTGCCTCCAGTTTTCTTGCCTGCAATTATAGATTAATCAATTATTTGCATAAAGAAACAATATTTCTTTGTGGCATAGATTACAAGGTATAAATACACAAGATGAGATGAACAATAAAGAGATGTTCTCATCATACACCCACTCCACAAGATTTGTGTCATTTTGTTCCCAAAAGAAAACTACCACCACATTACTATTTCAACTGGTCCAAGTTCTAATGATATAACCACTGTCTATGTTTGAATGTTCATGCCATCCACAAGTTAGGACAATCCAAATTTCAGAAAATTATCACAAACTTAATTAGGCAGCAATTAGATGATACATAAATTGCCATTTATGGACTACAAAATGGAGTTCTTGAAGGACGATCCACATGCAAGGGTGTATATATTTCAAAATGAGCCAGCAAGGAAATATAATATACATGAAACATGTCTACTCCAACAATAACCATTCAAGAACCACACTCTAAATCAAGTTTTGGGGGCTGTACGAATGCATGGTTGCTACTTCTCATCATCTTAATTCTTTACCTTGGATTGACTTCCTCAAAAAAGAATTGAGCTTAAAGTTTGGAGACCAAGATAAAGATTAATCAAGTGCACTGGTTCAATGAAATGTCATTATTCCAAGGAGTTGGATAACTAATGTTCGGTCATTCTCTAATCATCCCAAGCAGTAAATAAGGAGAACAAAGTTCATGATTAGCTTCATGATAATGTCATTTTACCTAATTAAAGTCAATATTTGTCTCTAATTTCTATTGCTGGAAATGCAAAAAGCATGATGTTCTTGTACTATCAGATATTGCCCTTGGCTGTAACACTTAACAAACAACTCTAAGTGAAACAATCAAAACGAGTTTGATCCTTTAACAGAGAAGCAAACAAGGAGTTTGGTGCTCAACAATTTTAGCCATGAGAACAGGATTAAGAGTGCATTTGTTTGGGCTTTTCTACTAGCTAAAAAAGTTTTTACTGTTAAAAGCTCTTTTAACTTTATTTTGTTTTATTTGATTGCCATCTAAAAAGAGCTTACAGAAAATTAAAAAAGTTGTTTTATGCATTCTTGAAAGAAGTCCAAAATTGAAGCTTTTAGGAAAAGGTCTTTTTGAGCGTTTTTAAAGTTTTAAAATGTCAAAGATAACCTTCATTTAATTTAAAATATTTTACTTTATTTTTTCCTTAAAAGAAAACTCTATTTTGATAATTTAATTATAATAAGTGCTTCTATATTTATCTCATTAAACAATAAATACTTTTTAATAAAAACTCTACTTTTAGAAGCTTTACTCGAAAAAGATTTACTTCAATAAATTCTATTTGAAGAAGCCAAAACAAATAGGCCCTAAATTACAAACTGCCTGTCAAAATGTTTCCCTTTTCTAGGAAACCCAAATTGGCAAATATACATTAAATGGAAATCTAAAAGTTTCTATCATCCACTGATGTCACACCAACTTTTTACATTCAATTCTCTTGAAAAGAGATTCAAAGAAAGTATTTTACAGTAGGTTTTTTCTTCTTCTTAGTTTTTACAATTATAAGAGGTAAAGAGATCTCCAATAATCTATTACTACATTTTCCCACTTAAGATCCACATTACATTTCCCTTAGAAGCACCAATACGACAAAAACAACTTAAAATCCTAAACAGTTTCAAAGAACACAAAATGCCATCCATTTTTTATCAACAACAGTGTCGCATTGTGCTCAGGAAGCTAACCAGAAATAAGTGCATCATATCCCATCTGGGCAGACGGGTAAACATTTAAAATTACTTGTCACCTAAAAACACAGAGCTTCGATAATGCATGAGTTCCATCAGCACAATGAAGTTATACTCCTTTTCATCATCCAAGAATAAGAGATCTTCTTGAGGTAGCAAGAGCAGAAACTAAAATTTAACCATTTTCATGCAACCAGCCAGTAAAGTCTCAAAAATGTTCTGTGAAATATTGACATCACTTGCTCAAAAAGGTTATTTTCCTGATAAATTGCATGTCAAGTATAAAAATTAACAAAATCCTTGCAAGTATGTTTTAAATTTAAGAACAAAGTAGTTCACACATTTGTAATTATACAAGCAAATTTCAGTGGTAAAGCATTCCGTTTCTAAAGTGATCAACCTATAAGTCTACACCAAATCTCACGCTCAGAAAACTACGAACCATTTGTGACTGATAGAAACTAGATTTTTGTAAATTCCATCCACATGTATCATTTGAAGCTCCAATGGAAAATCATTAAAAAAAATGACATAAAAGAACAAGAACCCTTCAAATTTAAACAAAAAAGTAAAAAATAGTAAAAATAAATAAAGCACTAACAAAATTACAAGTAGGAATCTGTCAACAAAGTAATTTTCAAACAAAAGAAGAGCTGCACATCAAAATGCAAATCAACTAGATTCATTCCACTTAACACAAACAAAAATTCTGACCTTTTACCCTTTGCTTTGGATCTCATAAACAACAAACTGGAAACAAAAAATGGAATTTGTAAGTTAACCATCTGCTCCATTTTCCTCCCTTTCCTTTTCCTCTCCAGAATCTAAACAGAACCGTAAGGCAAGTAACCTCCACGACTATTAAGCATAATTTAAGGTCAACTCACATTTGAGCTATCAATGCAATTCACAATCAACAATCAAATCAATCTCACCAAAAACATCAGATCGACACAATTCTCATTCACAATCCTCCTAAAAACCTCGTAATGAATTCACTTCCAACCAATAACACAACTTTATCAAGTCAATTTCAGTCATTACACTATTCAAAACATTTCAAATCCATCAAACGAAGATCTAATCGTAACCTGTAATCCCACACAACAAATCAATTAAATATCAAACACAATTCTCAACTCTATGCCTCACATCACAAACAATCCCACACTTCCAATTCAATTCCTACGTTTTCCTCTCAACCAAACAGAACTCCACACAAAACCTAAACAACAACAATAAAACATAAAATAAAGTAAAACAAAACTGAAACCTGTTTGCGTAACGCATCCCATGAGCTGTGCACCTCCATGATAGTTGAACACCGAGCGATGAATCAATCTCTGAAAATATCGACCAAACGCTTCTTCTCTATAATCTGAAAAGAAAAAATTAAAAAAATATATATTTTTTCTATCAAAAAAAGAATTAATTGTAGTTTTGCTCTTCTTGTTGTTTAATTTAAATAACGGGAAAGAAAATTAAAAATGATTTGATTTTAAGGGGTTGTTTGGGGACGCAGACAGATTGTCTGCTCACAACGGCAATTTGATGGCCGATTGCGTAATTGCCAATTCATTTTACCGGGGACGACGCCAATCGCATGTTATTGATTTCATTGGTTCTGTTGGATAGAGTTGTACTTTTGTGACTAAAATTCCCTGTCGCTTTGACGTGTGAACCCGCCTGATTTAGGTACAATGCTATAGCAGCGTAGTGTTTCGGAGATGAAAAAGTTGTTGTTTTAGAGGAATGTACCCTATTAACTGGGTCGGGAGGTTTGGAATATAGAGTTCGTGGTGCGGTTAAAATTATTTTTTACCGCGAAAATTTCATTAACCGTAGATTAAATTTTGCTTTCAAAATTATGGAAATTATCCCAATTTTTATTATATTATTTTGTTGTCATAAAAAAATCCCTTTAAATTGTATAAAAAAATTGAATAAACTTTTAATCAAATTAATAATGCATTTTTTTTCATGCATTTTGAAAAATTTTCATATTTTTTAAATTATATTTAAAAAAGCAAAAAATCATAAATATCCTTCATATTTCAAATTTCTCAAGTGCAAGCCATCTATTACTTTTTTGGTCAGCATTCATCCAAATATTTCTATAAATCCATTAAACACACCTAAATTAACTGAATAAGTTATTTCTAATTAATTTGGAGGGCTGATCAGCTTATAATGGCTGTTTTACCTCTTATTTCATTAATTTGGGATAAGATATCTAAAAAGAAGCACAATATAACTCTGTAAAATTATCAAACTATCAAATATATGATTGAGTTCCTAACTATTGCGATTCATCATCATCTTTGATGAAGGCTCATGGTTAGGGATGGCAAAAAAAATCGGGTAATCCGGGTACCTGAAATTTACCTGGCATATGCGGGTGAAATTTTCACCGGAATTGCGGGGACTGCATGCGGGTGAAATTTTCACCGGAATTGCGGGGACTTCATGCGGGTGTGGGTGTGTATGTGGAGTTTGGAATCCGGATGCGGTCCAGGTGCGGTATCTACTTTCCCCAGCCCGCACCCGCACCCGCACCGGACATATGGTTTATATATTCAAAAAATAAATAATATTTATATTATATATATAATTCAAAGAATAAAAAAATAAAAAGTTAAAAAACCATTCCGGGTCCTTATACCATTTCGCAACTTTGAAGCTTACCACTGCACCACCACTACACTGCCTCATGCTCCTTCCTCCTCTTGTCATGCTGATCACGGTCTTCTCTCTAGCTCTTGTTGGTCATCACCATCGTCGATCATCAAAGTCATCACCTGCAGCCACAACCGTTGGTCTGTTGCCTCTTTCTCTGTTGAACAAATAGGATAGCAGAAGGCAGAAACTCATCGCAGCAGTAGACAGCCTCTCACCTCTGCTTTCTCCCTTCTTTATACTTGTTCCTTTGCCATCCAAAGAAATTAGGACCTTATTTCAACCTTGAAGTCTGGAAACCTATATTTTTTTCTTTCTATATTTGGTTGCTTTGACGTGGAAAGTTAAATGATTATGAGACAAAGATGAATGAATTTGATATGCAGCAAGTAGAATGGCACTAGGCACTAGGCAGCAAGCATGATGCATGAATTGAAGGAAGAAAAAGTTCCAAAAACAGCCATGAGGAATTGAAATCCGGGGATTTCCAGGTATTTTATCCGGGTTAGTTGCGGGTTGCGGGAGAGAAATTATATTCGGGAAAAACCGCACCCGCACCACACAAGAAAAATCCGGAGAAATTGCGGTGTACGGGGGAAGGAGTACATCTTTCGGTCCAGGTGCGGAAATGCAAAACCCACATCCGCACTTGCACCCGGATTTTGACAACCCTACTCATGGTCTCGATCTATAGTGTATATTGGCATAGCCAAGCGTAAGTTACCCCGGTGTTCAGTCAACCAAAACTCTTCCATTAATCCATAGTTAGTCTTAGCCAGTCAACCAAAGCTCTAGAATTTTGCTCGGAAGAATGACAAATTGTCATGGCATAGACTAAAATCAAGAAGTTGCAAGGTGATTGCTTACTTAAAATACATAGCAATACTAATATTTTTTTGAGGGTTTGTTGGAGAAGAGCAAGCCGGTTTTGTTGGCTTTTGATTTGGATAAGTTGATTCATTTCATCATGGGTGATTTTTTTTTTTTTCGTAGAAACTAGATAATAATGGTGATAAGCTTGTTCCCGTATTATATGACGTAGAAGGTAGACGAAAAAGGATGATTGTTGATGGATCATATGACGCCAAAATGACATTATTACCCTTGTACTGTCAAAGAAAATTAACACCGTTTTGTGTTAGGGTTGTGATTGATGGATTTTTTAAAATGCTTTCAGTAGTGTTGACATATGGAGCAATAGTGGACATGCAGTTGACAATTACCAAAACCTAGTGGGTAATTTGTGATTTTTTCCCCTTTTAAAAAATAAGATTATGTTGAATAATAAAAATTAGAGTTGCAATAAGATAATCAAGTTGGATGGTTCTTATGAATTTTAGTGAAAAAAACCTCATCAATATCATTGTTATTATTATTATTTACAATTTAGTTGAGTTTAACATTTAGTGACCAATATACTTATATGAGTTAAATGTATTTACATATTTTAGATATATTGATAGAACTTTTTAACATTTATGTCAAGTTGATAAATACTAGATAAAAGGCGTTTTATCTTTTAAATTAAATTTTATAAAAAATTGAGAACTATTAAAATTAATAAGAACTTGTTCATTATAACAATTAACCTAATAAAAATGTGTACTTGAACTTGAAACTAGATTTAAAGTATTATTATTCTAAATAGAAAGTTAAATTTTATGTGTAGAGTTTACGACTCTTATACTTAAATTATTTCCAATTTATTATCTTGTTTAATAATTCACCTAACTATTTTAATTTTATAGAGAGTAGTTTTGAATATACAACTAATTTATTCAATCAAATTCATACAATCTGACGTAACACAGATTCATTAAATAAAGAAAAATAAAAAAATATTTTCTTTAATAAATAAAAACTTATCTATCTAATGAATTTGTGTCAAGATTATATATTTTTAGTTGTTACTTTTGATTGTAAATCTAGAATTATTTTCCAATGTATAATAAAATAGTAATTTATAATTTTACTAGAAAAAGAAAAAACCTAAAAAATTCAGTCTCACATATTAGCTAACCGGTTTGTCCGGTAGCAAGTTCGCGAGGCCAAGCGCTTTCCTTTGTAAACTAAACCCTATACCCAGGCATCTTACAAGCCGCTTCTCTGTTACTCCAAACGCCCACCGCACCATCTTCTCCGTGATTGGGTGCACAGGAAAAAGCAAGAATAGTTATGGCAGAAGAGGAAGCAAAGCCGCTGGCGTACGTATCAGAGACTGTGTTGAAGAAAAGGAGAAGCAATGAAGCTTTGGCGCTTACAAGAAAAGCCCAGTTGGAGTTGGGTAAGTATGGACAAAGTAATAATAAGAAGAAGAAGGTGGAGGATATCAAACGACCTGAAGATTTCGTCAAACAGTTCAGGGAGCAGGTAATCCTTTCTATTTCTCCTAATTTTTTTTTATTGTTTTATAATGAGCCCACTAGTTTATTATAAAATTTCATTTGAAATTTTGATGTTTGAGGCTTAAAGATTTGAGGCCTTAGCGTTTTCAGATCACAAGTTTGTAACTTGAAAAGTTATGTTGTGCTTAAATTGATTAACTGTCAAATCTGTAGATAGCTTCTTGGGTGTGCATCTTTTATTAATTTTAATGGGAAATTTACTACAGTGTACTGTATAGGTGAATTTTTTCTCATACGAATGTGTTTTTTGTGTAGGAATTGGACCTTATCAGAATGAAACAGCGGGGGAAAAGGGCGAAAACTGCAAAGCTGAAGACGAAATCTAACTTGCTTTTCATTATGCGCGTACAGGGGTAGGTTGAGTACTAATTTTCTGTGGTGATTTATTAAATATTTGTGCCTTCAATTGATTGAGGTTCTGATGTCTCCATTTTTTTCAGTGCAAGTGACATGCACCCAAAAACTAGGAAGATCCTGTACAACTTGAGATTGAGAAGAGTCTTCACTGGTGTCTTTGCCAGAGCTAGTGAAGGCATATTAGAAAAGCTGCAGAAGGTGGAGCCTTATGTAACTTATGGGTAAGAGAGACTAAACCTTACTTCTTATTATTATGTGCTGGGTTTTAGCATGACGAGCAGATCATAAAATGTGTGTTTCATGCTAACTGAAGTAATGGTTGACAACCTCCTTTTATTGCCTACAATTATATAATTACATTACTTATTATAATTTGGGATTTTTTTTAAAATTTTTTTTTATATGCTAATCTCCATTGCTTGACTGGTTTCGTGGTAGCGGCTGTAGTTTTTGTCTTGGTTCATTCTATGAATGTATTCATTTAATGCGTCTTATTAGACCACAATACATAGGGACTTTGAAGTTATGATGATATTAGAAACCAGTAGTTTTCTTGTTCTTGAGGTTCCCCCTTGAAACAGGCAAATTCTGAGGTTGCTCCTATTTTTATGCCTACCTCTATATTATGGTTCAAAAAAGCCAAATCAACGGAACTAATAGACCATGCTATCTACATGCTTATCTTGGAATGAGCAACCATGCTTGAGCTCAGCCGAGCTTGTTTAACCATATGAGTGTCTGTAGTTTTAGTTTGGCTCAATTAACAATGTTTAGATAGCTTGTTTAGGTTTTGATTAAGTTGGTGTATGTCCACTTGCCTGATCGATGTATGTTGCTTTTGGCATCTAGGAGTTCTCTATAAATAAGCTAGGGTTTCTGATATATGGTTTTTCTTTATCTGTATACTTTGGTTGGGTCATGATGGAATTTGAAGAAACCCTGCATTTTGATCTTCTCCAATTATTAATGTTCTTCTTAGCTTTTTGCTACAATTTGAATTTATTTTTGTCCCTTTTAATCTGCCTACTGAAGAATCATGTTAATGCACCTATTACTGGTCAATCATTTATCCCTCAAAAGTTTGTTTATATTGCATTTCCATATTAACTCAAGTATCCAAATTCATGCTTTTTCAAATATTTTTGTTGCTATAACGTTGCAACTATTATTTTCATTATTAGTTTATGGTATTTATTTTTCTTTTCTTTTAGATATCCTAATATTACAAATGTGAGGGAGCTAATATTGAAGAAGGGTTATGCAATGATAGAAAAACGAAGAATTCCTCTCACTGATAACAACATTATTGAACAGGTATGAAATTTATATTGCTTTAACTTTGTTTCAATCTATATTCTCAAATCCGGATGCCAATACCAAGACAAGTCTTATAAATACAGAGTCTTGTATTTTTTCTTAACCTTTTTTCTCCCATTTCTAATGTGGCAGGCATTGGGGAAACATAATATCATTTGCATAGAAGATATTGTACACGAAATTGCGAATGTTGGTCCACATTTTAAGGAGGTAATAAGGTTTTTGGGACCTTTTCTACTAAACAAGCCAGAAGGAGGCTTTCTGGGGAAGAAACAACCATTCAAGGAAGGTGGAGAAGCCGGAAATCGTGAGGAACAGATCAATGATCTAATCAGTAAGATGATTTAGCACTAAAAGTATATGGGAGCAATTGTGAGAGGATCAAATTAAATCAATGATCTAAAGTTTGACATGAATTGGCTTGAATAGATATAGTTGCTAATGAGATTATATTCTAGAGTGTATTTTACACATGTTCCTCAAATGACCTGCAGTACCATGTACCTCAATTTTGATGTTATTTCTAATTTAGTTTTGTTTGTCAGTATAATTATAATATCAGTTTTCCCCTTTTTTGGCTTCTATTTGGATGCTCTCTTCCTGAGCATGTCATGTAGCTTGATCTCAATTAAAGAATCAAAGTTTTTGGATCCTCAGCAACTCCTGGATGTTGACCCTTCTTGAAGCTGAGTTTAATTGATGAAAGATGACTTAATAACATATAAAATTATTAGAATATTATTATTTTCTTACATATCGTGAATAAAATTAAAAATTATTTATTTTTATTTATGAAAAAGGTATTGGAATTCTTATATTTTGAAATTTAAAAAGGAAATGGCAACAATTCCAAAGATATTTTGTTTTAACTAATCTATTATTTCCCTTCTATTGTATTAAAGTTGTGAAATTTTCAAAATAACTAAAACTGAAGGATTGATTTAAAAAATAATCAATCTTTTAAATAGATTGCATCCCATAATCATTTCTTTTTCACGCTTATACTTGGACAACTAAGAGAAAAAAAGGATAAAAGACATTTGTGGCAACGACTCATGAGGCCTTTAGGCCTTCCTAATTCCAGACAATTGGAGTTATGCTTTGAAGTAAATGGTAGCATCTAGAATTAGAAGATTCTATTAGTGGAGAGGTTCTTATATCAAATCAGAGGCAGATCTCTTGGCATTGCTAATGTATTTTTAATGAAAAAATTGAGAAAATAGACACAATTAAGAGGTCTTATTGAAAAATAGACACATGCTGAAAAATTTTCATATTATAGATACTTTCTTGACAAAAAGACTCAAATACCCTTTGAAATTCAATTTATTCCTAAACTCTTTATTTCCCTCTTTCCTTCACTTACCAGTTACCATGTCCTATTTCCATAATCGTGTTTTATTTCCATAACCGTCTGTTGTTGTCTAGCTTCCAATATACCGTCAAAAGCGCAGTTCGAAACGCAGCAAGAGGAATGAGAAACTTATTCCAGGTTTGGGGATTTGAGGTAGATTTTAGGGATTTTGAATTTAAGGATTTGAGTTTGAGTTCGTATTTTGTATTTATTCTGTGTTTGTGGGGCTAAATGAAGTATTATTTGGTTTATTTTTTGGTTTGATGTATGTAAAAATGGTAAAAATCGACGCGTTTCTTCGTGACGAAGAAGACACTCGACATGTGGAGTTGTGTCAGATGCAAGTAACGTTGAGTGTTGAGTTGTGTCGGATGCAAAGTAATGTCGAGTGTCGGATTAATGTGTCCTCGAAAATAGACTGTTATCGAGAATCCGACACGACTCGACACATAAGTGTCGAGTGTCGAACGCGCAAGTCTTCGTGTAGTGTCGAGCGTCTGTCTAGCAAGCGCGCAAGTCTCGTGGGATATACAGCTCTAAATATATCCATATTTTAATTTTTTTTAGTCCCCATAGTTTGTAATTTGACTATTTTATCCCTGAAAAGAGTGTCAGATGTAAGTAATCGGACGCAAATAATTTCAAAGGGTATTTGAGTCTTTTTGTCAAGAAAGTGTCTATGGCATAAAAATTTTTCAGAATGTGTTTATTTTTCAACAAGACCCCCTAATTGTGTCTATTTTCTCAATTTTTCATTTTTTAACTGATTTTCACTTAAAAATTCCTTTTAATCATTTTCAAAATTAACCCTAAAATCCTCTTTTAATATGAAAAATATATAGAACTATTTTTATTTATTATCGTTACATATTGAAATCAAATGAGATGTATCATTTGACGAAAAGTTTGAAATATATGGAAGTACTCTAAAAATTAAAAATGGTGGATTGATGCCAGACTACCACAAATATTCGTTGTTAATTTTTCTGAAACGTCAAGGACGTTGAAAAATTTGTCAAAGTATGAGGGAGCTAAATTTAATTTTCCCCTAAATAATCAAATACCTTCCAAGTCCCAGCAGCAAGCAGCAAAAGTGGCTTGGAGAAACCAAAGAGAGCGCTTCTCGCTCAAACGCCGCCATGGACGGCGACAATGTAGACCACGATCCTTGGCTAGCTCCAGACAAGCTCTATCATTTCCTCTTCTGCTTCTCTCTCACTCTCCTCTTCTCTGCCCTAGCATCACGTGCCCGTCACCCCTCTCTGCGCACCCGCCCAATCCAAATCGGGTCCATCCTATCACTCTTAGCCGGCGCTGCCAAGGAAGCTGCTGATCAGTTCGGTTTCTTCCCTTCCGCTGGAGCTTCTTACAAGGATGCCGTCGCCGATGTTATCGGCGTCTTGATCGCCTCTTCTGCTCTTTATTTATCGCGGAAGCTCCCGGGTCGACCCGTGGTTGAATCGGGTCAAACCCGAGGGTTTCTGCCCGTTTGAGTGGGAAATTTGTGCTAAATGTCTGGTGGGGTTGTACGTTTTTGCAATGGGTATGGAAGAATGGCGTTGGTTTGCAATGGGGAAGGGAGAGAAGTCTGTTTGGTTGGTGAGGAAGTACGGGAAAGAAAGGAAAATGGAGAAAAGTTTCTCGAGTTTCTGAAGTGGGGTAAATTTTTGGAACCCTTTTTGCTTTGTTTGGATGCTGAGTAAACGTGGGAAATGTTGGATGCCAGCATTGATTTGGAATTTGGAGGGAAGAGAAAAGATTCATTCAACTGATGACAATATGGCGAGTAGCTTAGGTCAGTATTTTTGTTCTATATACATCTATTTCTGTTTTTGAACTGTTTATTTTATTTTATTTTATTTTATTTTGCTTCTGTTTAAATCCAATTTTAGATTTTGCATCTAATCTAGTAGTTCTCAATGATGTCAAACATGGTTGAAATCTTATTGGAAGGTCAAACCTCTTTTGAAGTGTGAATATGTATAAGATTTGGTTACCCAATTGCTTGTCTAGCTTCCAAAATGCAATATTGTATTCTATATTGCTTGTATTGATGCTTAGTGTTACAGTGTAGAGCTTTTCCAGGTAAGAAATTCAATATATTCTTATGACTAAGTTCCTAAACTCAATGTGACAACTTGTGCAAATGAACTTACATTTTCAAGAGCATTTTATGATGGTTAGTAACTGTTACTTTCTTAGTTGAGATTGATAATAATAACTCTCTATGTGTTTTTGGCGTAAGGTTTCATCTCAGGATTTTCTTCTCTTGCCTGAGTCAAGACTTCATTTCTTATCTCTTTTTGTTCTCCTTCTATTTTTGCTCTAATGAAAAAAGCTCTGATAAAACTTAGGAAGGATCTGCGTGGGAGCGAAGAATCCATCCTTTTTTGGTTAAATGTGCCCAAGTTATGCTGGCATCATATATTTGTGTAGATTATTAGTCGTTTTCACTTGTCTTTGTTATTTTTATTTATTTAGTTTATTGAACTGGCAAAGAGACTGCCATAAAGTTTGAGGAGCCAGCATAGTCGCAGGGTGAGCGTTGCCATGACCCTTTCTGCTAAATCTTATAATTTTAAGTTCTAGCTCCTTAGAACTTCATCATTTGCCGATGCTTCTATCTTTTTGCAAATAAGATTCACTGGTTCTAAATCTACTTAATCAATGGCCTAGATTTAACTTGTAATTTGATTATTCTATTCTCTTGTTCTGATAGTAGCTTGGCTTTGTGCATCTTCAGCATCTACCCTTAGATGGCGAACATTGGAGTTAGATGGTGAAAATGCGGAGTTCTTGGTGTCCAGGCAGTTGGGAAGCTGCTATTTTATATCCTAAGAGCCTTGTCTATTGTATGTTAACTTGTCTTCTGTCGCTGGTATTTTTACATTTGGGATATGGTTGTGATTGAGTAATCATAATAGGCTGATGAGGATATAGATTAAAATGGTGTTGATTGGGTGAAATGTATTGTTATAGGATACTTCACTATCATCTTCTTGGATATTCATCTTCAGAACGAACTGGAGTAACCATTAGTACCAGAACATGCTTTGAGAGAAGCGAGGATAAATAAAACTAATAACCACAGAAATAATTTCGTTTCTCACTCAACTTAAACATACTTTACAAACACAAACTCAATCTCGACAAGCTTTCCGGCAATCTTTAGCTTGAATATCATATACATAATTGATACAGGCATTTGACTGATTCTTTTTTTTTTTTTCTTTTTTTGAATGTTTAATCTCTATATACCATCACTATATTTGAACAGTTGTCATCAACTAGTCGACCTTTGGATCCTTCATGTCTTGTTTTAACAAAGTTCTTGGATACTCTTATGTAGGACTTGGGACTCTTGTCTATCAGTCACCTTCTAAAGCTCCTTGGTGTTGCAGTCTTTTCATGTGTTTCACCATCTTCCTCTGGCAGCTTCACAGCAGAATAGGTTCCTGCGCCACAGAGCGCCCCTAGGATGGGGGCGGTGAGGTAGACCCAGATGGCCTTGTAATTGTTCCCTGCTATTGCTGGTCCCAGAGTTCTTACTGGATTCATTGAACCGCCAGTTGAAGGTCTGCACCATAGAATGAAAGGAAGAGATTTCAAGAGATGATCTTATTAGTAGTTTTCAACTGTATGTCTCTTATTCTCTATTTATTGAATTACCTGAATTTTGTGCAACTTATAGGTTTAAATAAGATCATTTTTTGAAATCATTCTTATAAAAACTTATTGTATCTTATTTCCTGTGATATTCTGCAATCTGCACCCTTTTCATATATTTAATATTTGAAAAATGGCCATCCATGAGCACACCATTCAATGGATCAGATTTGGCCGACACTTAAATTAAGTTATGTGAATTGTCGTGGAAAAAAGAACAACAAGAAGTACTTGTCCTACAAGAGTAGTTAACAAGTCACAAAATTTTTTGTTTTTATACTCATCATAATGAACATTTTGTCGTTTAAAAATGTTTTCAACAGTATTAACTCATAATAGTCTGGAAGAGAGGTTTGGACATACCCGGCTATGAGTATGTTAAGCATCACAGTTGCTCCCACCGCGATTCCCGCCAACTCCCCCACCTGCGCAATCTCAGATTTAGAGGGACCCTTTGTTCTATTTTCACGTTTTTTATTTCAATCTTCAGCAGAATTAAAACAAACTTGGACTTTGTTTCCACAACTTTTTTCCCCCTTTAAACAACTTTTTACCATGTGAGCGTGAGCCCATTATATGAACATAAGTCAAAGCAAGGGGAAAACCTTTTGGTGAAAGTTCTGTCCAGTTCATTTCCAAGTTTGAAAGTTTGGCAAGGCAAGATATAAGATGGAAAAATTCATAAAATATTTTTATAAACATAAATAAATAAAGATTGTTATGTTTATTTTATTTCCATAGACACGTTCTAGCTTCTTGGGATCTTCTTGATTCCAAAGATACACGTATGCGACTTGTCTTTGGATAAATTAATTAATTTGCAGCAACATATATAAAATTCATCGGAAATGGAATCACTTGCAGGTATGCCAACTTTCTTTGTTGACTGACTCTTGTGATCTCTCCTGCGTTTGTATATTAAAAAATTGGAGAAGAGACTTCTGTCACTTGGATGATACTGGGAAAGGTCCATCTTAATTGGAAATGAATTTGAAGCCAATTATAAGCTATAATATTATAAATTTTTTAAAAATAATTAAAACCATGTGCAACCATGTTTTCTAAAATAATTGAGGAAGAAACAGTTTCTTAGTTATATTTTTTGAACACGTAAAAATCAATTGACAAAAATGTTTTTATAAGAAAAAGAAAATCGGGGTTTTGAATTATAAAACTTGGAATAATGGAAGTTCTTTCTAAAAATAGGTTTATAGGGTTTTGTTCTTTTCTCTTTTTAACATTTTTTTTTGAAAAAATGAGTTGTAAAAAATCTGATTGAAGGACGGTGATCTTACAGCTCTTGTGTCGGTAGCCACAGCCGTGACAACAAACATGAGATTGAAACTAATAATGAACTCCAAGGCAAAAGCTTGACCATATCCGCCTGAAGGCACTGTCACTCCCCCTCCCATTATGGGATGAAAAATCCCCTTTAGTGCAAATGCAACACATATTGATGCCATCACTTGTGCTCCTATGTACACTGGCACCTGCACAGAAGATCAACCTACTATTTATATAAATATCTGATGTAAGGTCATCCACAAATTAAGGGAAATGAGAAAATTTCATTATTTTTGTAGAATATATATGTGTGTGCATACATGTTTCCATGGAAAGTGTTTTAGGGCTGCAAAGGCAATGGTGACAGCAGGGTTGAGATGGGCTCCGGAGATGTGGCCGGTCGATAATATGATGATCATTACAGCGAGTCCGGTGGAGCCAGCGCAGCCAAGTAGAGTTTCCATGCCTTGTGTTTTCTGGTTCACAATAGCTGTGGCTGTCCCAGCAAAGATGAGTATAAGGGTGCCTATGAATTCTGCTCCAACCTGATTTTGCCATAAAAAATAATGAAAGTGCTAAAAGTAACACATTAAATTTGTTAGTTAAAAGTTTAATCTAATCAGAAAAATTTTAGATAAAACGGATTACATCGTCTATAAAAAATTCATAGAGAGAAATACGATGTGATACGTCTGTTTCACGTAAGACTATTTCGTACAGAAGAGTCTTATCATACCTTTCTAGTAAGGGAGACAGGAGGGGGAGACAAAGGCAATGAGCAAGATACTGGGGGGAGTCTCCCTTCTTCCATGGCCCATTCCTCAACACTAAAGCATTTGCATGTACTTTTAAGAAGTGATTTCCTTCCATGGCCACCTCTAGTCTCTCCTTTGAACCCACCAAAGAGAGGTGCACCAGGAGTGCCTGGTGTGGCTGGTGTGGAAGGCATAGATGGAACATCTTCGTTCTCCATTATGATTACTCACAAATTAAACAAGCAAAGAGAAAGAGAGATTTAAGAGATCAAAAGACTTTGAGTTGGCAATCTTAATTTGTCCCTTCGTACGTTCGCAGAGTGGGAGGGAGGTTGGTCTCTTGTGTATTTATAGTATAAGCAAAGAAGTTGACTTAGGGAATCCCAAAGGGGAAAGAGAGAGAAAAATTACAAAGCTAGTGGCTGGCACTGTGAGATGGGAAAAGGTTAAGGTAGCTTTAGAAGTGGAGAGTGGGACTTTGCAAGGAAGACTTGCATTTGAAACTTGTAAAAGAGAGGTATATATATGAGACATGAATCATGTTGTTTTGTCTTTGTCTCTCTCACTTCTTTTATATTTCATTTTGCTTAATTTGCTACCTCTCCGTTACGAAGAAAAGAGAGTAGTAGACCACTTTGTCGTCTTCCTAGCCATGTGAATGTGTGAGTGTGTGCGAGAGAGAGAGAGAGAGAGAGAGAGAGAGAGAGAGAGAGGGATGCAATCATGGTCGGTCAGTTTTGCTAGCAAGTCAATAATTAATTAAACTATATACTAAAAGAATACTAGCTAGTCGATGTTCCCAATTAAGCAATCTCACTTGGTAAATCAATTGTTTATTGCTAGCTAATTTAGCGACTCTTTTGTTTTATATACCGACTAAATTAATAAGAACTACGTGGGTTAGAGCTAAACGAGAGAGAATTTAATGTATGAAACTATAACGCATCGTATATGCATCAGGGCCATTTTTTTTTTATTTTTAATTGATAGCCAATGTGAACTTGTTATAAATAAATAATTTAGCAATATTTAAATAAATCAATTTTAATTATCTTTGATTAATAAAAGTTATAATATCTATATATATATATATATATATATATATATATATATATATATATATCACGAGATCTTTTAAAACTCAGATTTGTTGTATAGTGGTACTTTTGATTGAATATATAGAACTTTGGAATTGAACATAATTGTTACTCTTAAGGGATGAATTTGACAGCTTCTTAATTCGTTTTCTCTATTCACAAGTTGATGGCTTGGCCCTTGAGGAATGTGTGTGAATATGTGTTTGTGAGCGATAGAGAGATTAGAGGAGAAAGGCAAAGGGTGCTAGCTATTCATTTCCCTTATTTTTGCCCTAAATATGTGAAGTTCTCTTTCAATGTAGACGCATCACAAAATTAATTTACCTCCAAGTTTAAGTAACCCCAAGCCTTAATCAAATCCATCTTTAATTGAGTGAATGTGAAAGTGAATTTTAAAGGGAGACAAAATAGAGTTTTGGGTAGTTTAATCTCCATATTATTTATAAGCCCATAGAATAAAATCTTAGAATAATACCATACTTATAACCTATTTACAATCAACTTTTTCTACAACGTGAGGTTACAAAATCATATTAGATATGTAACTTCCCTTATTTATTTTTATTTTTTCTTTCTCAAGTAAATTTTTACCAACTTATATTACAGAGAGGGTTGGTTATAAGTGAACTATAAGCGTAACATTACTTAAAATCTTATCACAATAACAATTATTAGTAATTCAAATATATAATTTTATTGGATGGATGACGGATAACTAACACCTAACATATAGTACATCCCATCCAAAACGTCTATGAATATTTTCTTTCATCAATTAATGTCGAAGGCATATTAAATGCTAATAAACTATTTTTTATTTAAAAAAAATGTTTCATGTGTCATAATTGTTGACATGCTTGTTCTGATAAATTCTTGTAAAAGACCTATGGCTTGTGCAACCCAATTTTTAGTTATCTTTGCAAGGATAAGTACAAACCATAATAATACACTAATTTATAAATTAGTGGTTAAAATTTATTGATCTAGACAAAGTTCGTAATGTTTCACCAAATAAACCTCTCCCCACAAAAAGCTTTAATTTCCACTATTGTATTGGTTCGGAGCTTTCAAGAACGTGTTAAGAACTTGGCTTTGCAAAAGTGCGTAGCCACCACACACGCCAATTCAAGAATTTTTTTTTAATATCTTTTCCAATTCATATGTGTATTTTACTTCTATTCTTTAAAGATCAAAACATTTGATTCCATATTTATGGTATTTAAAGATCGATTTCATCTTCTTTCTCTCTTTAAGTTTCCTTTTTATTTTTTTAATTTATGAGTGATGGGGTAATGATATAAAGTGCTTTACCATTTGTTAAGTACTTTATGTAATCCGTCTTAATAATTTAATTAATATATGCTTCGGTTGTTGCTAATGATAATCAATCAACTAATGAGTGAATTGCTCAACATATATTATTTTTAATTAAGTTGGCCCCTGTAATTGCATTATAACATTAACATACATGATACGGCAAAATCCTTAATAACGCAAAGGAATCAAGGAATATTTGATAATGATCCACTAATTGTTTTTTAAGTATATATATATATATATATATATATATATATATATATATATATATATACTTGATAGTGTATTGATTCTTATTGTTAATTATCAAATAAATAAATGATAAAACTTCATTAATCTCCTTGATCGATGCTTCCAGATAACTTTTAAAAGCTGGTTCGATGAAATGCCAACCAAACAATTCTGAACCAAAAGATTCAAGGTGAAAATTTTTAATAATAGCTTTGCCTTCACCTTGTAAAATATAATTAAATTTATAGTTTTCTTGTGCCTCTTTTTTTCTTTTTTTAAAATGTTATAGTTTGATACCGTTAGCCTTTTTGATAAAGTTACAGTATGTCAAAAGCAAAAAGTCTCTATGGAAAAGAAATTTTGGAAAGAATTTAAAAGTTTTAATCTTAACTCTGAATGTTAAGAGTTCAACAAAAGTTTCCATTTTTTTCCAAGTTCTTTTGTCAATTTAAGTTGAGCTCTCATCATTTATTATAAAACTATATTGTACATATATTTATTTTGTAATTAGGTAATTGTATTTTCAAAGTCAAGGGACTTCTTAAAAGGCTGCATAAATATAGACATAAATCAAAACTTCTTCACAATAAACTTTTTTCAAAAAATTTCATGCCTAATATATTATAAGATTAATGGAAAAAAAACCATGCATTTTTAGGGCATCAAAACGTTTTTAATTCCTTTAAAATACACATATGGAGTTTCAAAATAAAATCTTCGAACATGGAATATGAGGTATTACATTATCTATATATGATATATATTCCTCAAATAAAATCCTATCACATATATTAATATTTTAAAGATTATATCAATCTTGTATGATAAGGACTAATTGAGACACAGACACGAGCAAAGTGTGTATTTGCGGATCTGCATTTAAAATTATTTATAAGGTATAGATAGCTACGTAGGGTTGAAAAAGACTGATACAAGTGGCGACCGATGATGTGATATTATTATAATTTGTGATCATGACAATGCTAGCCATGGTAGCTCATACATGGATGGACCAAGGAACTAGAATTTTATCTTAGAGGAAGCACTTTTAATATTTTAAAATTAATGTTTAAAAAAAATCTTAATAGTATAAAAGAAATTATTTAAAAAAAGAATAGATATAGATATATAAGAGACACAATAAATCCTATCTTTCAAAATTAAATAATCATAATACAATAAATCAAAGTGTAAAATACTAATATTTTATAAATGCATATTAGTATTATCATTGATAAATATTTATATTTAAAAAATGTTATATAATTACTTCATTATCATATATGAAAAAAATTATTTATAATCTTATATTAGCATTATAATCCAAAATTTGAGTTCTATGTTCAAAATTTGTAAACAAACCTTTACATTAATTTCAAGATAACTTCGTATTGAATTGTTAACATTTTTCTTATATATGATGATGTCAACTTAAAAAAGAATTTTCTTTTAAAATATCTCTCCAGTTTTTTTTCTCAAAATCATTAATTTATAATAACCATTAAATTTTACCTAAAAAGGCTACAAATGCATAAACATAATAAGAAGATTCAATCATAGTTTTTATTTTTAAAAGAAGTTTACTAATTTTTATACTACTTGCTACATATAAATTATAAAGAGAAAGAAATAATACAAATATGATATATAATATAGTTATAGAAATATAAGTTTGATAACCTACTAGTTTAAAAAAGAAAAACAATTTAAAAACTATTATTCAAGAAGAGTGTAATTATAAACTATAAAAAATAAGGAAGTAAACGGAATTTTTCAAAGTTTCAGAAGGGGCTCAGGCCCGCTGGGTCCCTTCTTGGGTGCGCTTCTGGATGGACCGATGCTCCATTATGGCCCTTGGTTGCTAAAGCAATTCTAGTTGAAATCAAACACCGACCAAGATAATTAACAAGATAATGTCAGAACTATAAATAAATAAATATTTGATAATTGGGAACATCAAATCATGAAGGGAAGAATGTAACTAGTTAAAGAAACCCTAGCTAAGTGTTGAAGGAAAGAATATTAACAGGTGGCACAAATTCTCTTCGTCCATTTTAACGATTTATGGTTTTGATTGATGTTCACCTTTCTGATCTTTTTGACTCTATTCTCCAATTGTCTGGTTAGCATTTTCGTTTCCTTATTTATTTAACTGTTCGCAATTTAATAGTGACAATAATATATTGACATACATAGGCGGACCTACATACAAGCCGGGGGGCCTGGCCCCCACTGGAAAGTTGAAATTCTATTATATCTCTTAAGTTTCAAATAGTTATAAATATACCCTTATTAAAAAATATATAATTTTAATAAATATAGCCTCCTACCATTAGATTTATCTTTAACTTTAGGTATTGTTTTATTAATTACTCTAAATTACATTGTTAAGTGGGTCATTCATATACCACCATTTTATGTTATTATATGATTAAAATCTAATAATAGATATACCCCCAATTTATTTGGAACGTATTTAGAATATATAAAGTCATAATGGATTTAAAAAATTATTTCTAATATACTATATTAATCTAAATATTTATATATCTTCTTTGAACTTAGTTTATCATTAATATATTAATTTATATAGAATCTTAAATTTTGATAATGAAATAGTATAAAAAAATTTCTCTAGTTATAGAATATCAAAATCTAAATATTAAATACATTTGGCTTTTATATAAAGTGTTAAAATAATATTATTTAAAATATATTAATTTAACTATAATCAAAAGGCTTTAGAACTTTTACATAGGTTAGAAATTTTTTTTCTCAAAACTTATATATATTTAATTTATCTAAACATTATTTTAAATATAATTATATCTTAAATATTATATTTAGTTACTTATATTTATCTTAATTTTTAACTACATGGTGCTCCCTCTAAAGAAATTTCCTGGATCTACCACTGTTGACATATATATGTATCTATGTATACACTACTCGATATCTATAATGAATACAAAGCTTTTTAGTCCGTAGATATGTGGTAGATGCTTTGGAAGCTTTTGAAGTTATAAAAAAGGAATAATTATTCATGTGTTAAATTTCTTTTAATTTGATTTCTTATATATAATTAGCAATACTATCAGAGAATTAACAATAAATTTGATGCATACTTCAACATCTTCACTTTTACACAAAATTTTATTAGATTAAGTACTCTGAAGATATATCCATTCTTGCTCCACTTGTTGCTATATTAAAATAAATATTATCAGCTTTTGTAAATAAAGAATAAGAACGATTCGTTCATTACAAAAACACTAATAATGGACAAGAGCAGCAACTAAGATGCTAAGGTTATGAAATACAGAAAGTCAAGAGGATGCAATGAATCTGAATATATTCACTTAATTACTATGATAGAAGAAAATTTTTACGTAAGAGAAAGAAAAAATTGAAGAAGAAACTAGGCTTGAGCATTTGCTCCATTGGGTCTGGGGCCCCGGTTGGATCCGGTCCTTGACCCGCCCCGAAGCCTCATAGGGGCGGGTTGGGGCAGAAAAATTCTGCCCCGGTCGGGGCGGGTCCGGGCCCAGGTCCAACGCTTGGACCCGTAGACCCGCCCCGTCCCGCAAGGTTTAAGGGTGTATTTCTCAAATTTTAAAATTTTGGGACTGTGACAATTTTTTAGGTTATATTTGTTAAACTCTTTATATATATAAATTCTTATAATTTTACAACCAATGCAAATACTTTAATAAAAATTACATTTTAATTAATAATTAACATCTTTTAATATATTAACATCAATTTAGTTATGTTATAATGACAAAATAAAATATTTGTATTTTATAATAATTGAATTTGTATAATATATACAATCTTAATATAAATTATTAAGTACTAATTAAATTGTTACAATATTAACAAGATTATTTTTAAAATATATATCTTTAATATAATCAATATATTATTTTCTAAATATGATAAAAATAATCTTAAAACCTTAAATATATGATTTATTATAATTTAAATTAATTAAGTAGATTAGGAATGTTTTATAAATTTATAATGTTAATTAATTGATATATGCCAATCATATTATTACTATTATTAGATTGAAACTAAATCAACATGCTATTAAAAAATTATTTAGTTGTATTATCAACTATTTGAAGAATTGTGAATTAACTAGTTTACAAGTAATAATACACTTTGAACATTATTTTTAATAAAGTATGTAGCATTATTACTAATATAATCAAATGGCAATTAATGGTAATTAAATATTTGTATTTTATAGTAATTAATATACAATCTTGATATAGATTACTAAGTATTAATTAAATTATTGCAATATTAACAAGATTATTTTAAAAATGTATATCTTTAATATAATCAATATATTACTTTCTAAATATGTAAATAGAAATATGATAAAAATAATCTTATAACCTTAAATATATGATTTATCGTAAATTGGTAATTTAAATTAATTAATTAAATTATTAATGTTTCATAAATGTATATAATGTTAATTAATTAGTATATGCCAATCATATTAATACTATTATTATATTAAACTTAAATCAACATACTATTAAAAAATTATTTAATTGTATTATCAACTATTTGAAAAAATATTAATTAATTAGTTTACAAGAATAATACACTTTTAACATTATTTTTAATAAAGTATGTAACATTATTACTAATAAAATCAAATAGTAATTAAATATTTGTATATAGTAATTAAATTTGTATAACATATACAATCTTGATATAGATTACTAAGTACTAATTAAATTATTGTAATATTAACAAGATTATTTTAAAAATGTATATGCTTAATATAATCAATATATTATTTTCTAAATATGTAAATAGAAATATGATAAAAATAATCTTATAACTTTAAATATATGATTTATATTAATTTTAATTAATTAATTAAATTATTAATGTTTCATAAATATTTATAATATTAATTAATTAGTATATATCAATCATATTATTACTATTATTAGATTGAAATTAAATCAACATGCCATTGAAAAATTATTTAATTGTATTATCAACTATTTTAAAATTTATCAATTAACTAATTTACAAGCAACAATACACTTTTAACATATTTTTAATAGAGTATGTTACATTATTACTAATAAAATCAAGTATTAATATACAATCATTTTAATTTTAGTTTAAAGATTTATTGTTTTTATGATTGTTAAAAAATGATCATAGTTATAAATGATATGATGAGAAATTGATAAGAAAGTTATTTGCAAAGATGTAAAGGTTATAGAGGATGAAATCGTAAAAATATAAAGATTATAGGGGTGTCATTAATTTAAATATGGGCGGGGCGGGATCCGCTCAAAATTTTTTTGCCCCGCCCCGCCCCGCTACGCCAAGGAGCAATGGGGCGGGACGGGGTAAAAAATTTTTGAGCGGGACGGGACTGGATACCTACTGCCCGTACCCACCCCGCCCCGGTTTCAACCCTAGAAGAAAAGAAGTGTAGAGTTTTCTTATGCATAAGTAGGGGAGCACTCAGAGGCCTAAAGTCAAAAAATGAATCATTTTGTCTTTCACTAGCGAAGCGTGCGCTGCTTGAACTGAGTCAACTTCATGGCAATGCATGCTTATATCTACAATTTAAGCCATGTGAATGGTGGCACCAATGCCACTGTGGTCCGATGCTTTATTAGTCTCTCTGCAGCACTTGTTCTGTCGTCAAACATTACAATGTCAACTATACAATCTTTAGTTTCTTTTTCCTTTCTCTTTTTTCGCTTTTCAAAAATAACTATATTTGAGCAATATTATGTCATGAACTCTATGTATATGTGTATATATATACACACACACATAATTGGTTCAACAATGGAACTTTCTAATCAAAAGATCTTTTAGTTATTGATAAAACAAGGTACAAATACAAAGAATTAAATGAACCTCCAAAAACAACCAAAATTAGAAGGACGTTTTAAAAACTAATCATAGTTTTTTGATACCATAATCACTGCTTAATAGACTGGCAACCGATCCATAAATGTTTTTTGGTGGCTGAGTTTTAAAGACCACCAGTTCTATAATTAAAAACGAAAATCCGAGTTCTTGGTCTTTAGAGATTGATATTAAAAATAGTTATCCGTCTATCAAGCAATAGTAGTAATATCTAAACTTCTTGAAAACGTAAGCATAACATTATTTAAAATCTTATCACAATAACAATTATTAGTAATTCAAATATATAATTTTATTGGATGGATGACGGATAACTAACACCTAACATATAGTACATCCCACCCAAAACGTCTATGAATATTTTCTTTCATCAATTAATGTCGAAGGCATATTAAATGCTAATAAACTATTTTTTATTTAAAAAAAATGTTTCATGTGTCATAATTGTTGACTTGCTTGTTCTGATAAATTCTTGTAAAAAACCTATGGCTTGTGCAACCCAATTTTTAGTTATCTTTGCAAGGATAAGTACAAACCATAATAATACACCAATTTATAAATTAGTGGTTAAAATTTATTGATCTAGACAAAGTTCGTAATGTTTCACCAAATAAACCTCTCCCCACAAAAAGCTTTAATTTCCACTATTGTATTGGTTCGGAGCTTTCAAGAACGTATTAAGAACTTGGCTTCGCAAAAGTGCTTAGCCACCACACACGCCAATTCAAGAATTTTTTTTTAATCTTTTCCAATTCATATGTGTATTTTACTTCTATCCTTTAAAGATCTAAACATTTGATTCCATATTTATGGTATTTAAAGATCGATTTCAACTTCTTTCTCTCTTTTAGTTTCCCTTTTGCTTTTTTAATTTATGAGTGATGGGCTAATGATATAAAGTGCTTTAGCATTTGTTAACTTTATGTAATCCGTCTTAATAATTTAATTAATATATGCTCCGGTTGTTGCTAATGATAATCAATCAACAAATGAGTGACTTACTCAACATATATTATTTTTAATTAAGTTGGCCCCTGTAATTGCATTATAACATACATGATACGGCAAAATCCTTAATAACGCAAAAGAATCAAGGAATCTTTGATAATGAACAATTATTAAATAAACTAATTACTAGCGAGAAAAGAAGAAAATCCACTAATTACTTTTTAAGTGTATGTACATATATATATATATACACACACATACTTGACAGTGGATTGATTCTTATTGTTAATTATCACATAAATAAATGACAAAGCTTCATTAATCTCCCTGATCAATGCTTCAAAATAACTTTTAAAAGCTGGTTCGATCAAGTGCTAAACAACCAATTCTGAACCAAAAGATTCAAAGTGAAAATTTTTAATACTAGCTTTGCCTTCACCTTGTAAAATATAATTAAATTCATAGTTTTCTTATGCATTTCTTTTTCTTTTTTTTCGAAATGTTATAGTTTGATACCGTTAGCCTTTTTGATAAAGTTACAGTATGTCAAAAGCAAAAAGTCTCTATTGAAACGAAATTTTGGAAAGAATTTAAAAGTTTTAATCTTAACTCTGAATGTTAAGAGTTCAACAAAAGTTTCCATTTTTTTCCAAGTTCTTTTGTCAATTTAAGTTGGGTTCTCATCATTTATTATAAAACTATATTGTACATATATTTATTTTGTAATTAGGTAATTGTATTTTCAAAGTAAAGGGACTTCTTTAAAAGCTGTATAAATATAGACATAAATCAAAACTTCTTCACAATAAACTGTTTTTCAAAACATTTCATGCCTAATAAATTATGAGATTAATGAAAAAAAACCACATATCTTTTAGGACATCAAAACATTTTTAATTCCTTTAAAATATACATATGGATCTTTCAAAATAAAATCTTCGAACGTGGAATATGAGGCATTACATCATCTATATATGATATATATTCCTCAAATGAAATCCTATCACATATATTAATATTTTAAAGATTATATCAATCTTGTATGATAAGGACTAATTGAGACAAGGACACAAGCAAACTGTGTATTTGCGGATCTGTATTTAAAATTATTTATAAGGTATAGGTAGCTACATAGGGTTGAAAAAGACTGCTACAAGTGGCTACCTGTGATGTGATATTGTTATAATTTGTGATCATGACAATGCTGGCCGTGGTAGCGCATATATTGATGGACCGATGCTCTATTATGACCCTTGGTTGCTAACTTGAATTAAAGCAATTCTAGTTGAAATCGAGCACCGACGAAGATAATTAACAATATAATGTCAGAACTATAAATAAATAAATATTTGATAATTGGGAACATCAAATCATGAAGGGAAGAATGTAACTAGTTAAAGAAACCCTAGCTCAGTTTTGAAGGAAAGAATATTAACAGGTGGCACAAATTCTCTTCGTCCATTTTAACGATTTATGGCTTTGATTGATGTTTGCCTTTCTGATCTTTTTGACTCTAGTCTCCAATTGTCTGGTTAGCATTTTCGTTTCCTTATTTATTTGACTGTTCGCAATTTGATAGTGACAATAATATTTTGACATATATATGTATCTATGTATACACTACTCGATGTCTATAATGAATTCGAAGCTTTTAAGTCCGTTGATATGTGGCAGATGCTTTGGAAGCTTTTGAAGTTATAAAAAAGTAATAATTATTCATGTGTTAAATTTCTTTTGATTTGATTTCTTATATATAATTAGCAATACTATCAGAGAATTAACAATAAATTTGACGCATGCTTCAACATCTTCACTTTTACATAAAATTTTATTAGATTAAGTACTCTGAAGATATATCCATTCTTGCTCCACTTGTTGCTATAATAAAATAAATATTATCAGCTTTTGTAAATAAAGAGTAAGAACAATCCGCTCGTTACAAAAACACTAATGATGGACAAGAGCAGCAACTAAGATGCTAAGGTTATGAAACACAGAAAGTCAAGAGGATGCAATGAATCTGAATATATTCACTTAATTACTATGATAGAAGAAAATTTTTATGTAAGAGAAAGAAAAGATTGAAGAAGAAACAACGAAGAGTAGAGTTTTCTTATGCATAGGCAGTGGGGCACTCAGAGGCCTAAAGTCGAAAAATGAATCATTTTGTCTTTCACTAGCGAAGTGTGCGCTGCTTGAACTGGGTCAACTTCATGGCACTGCATGCTTACATCTACAATTTAAGCCATGTGAATGGTGGCACCAATGCAACTGTGGCCTGATGCTTGATTAGTCTCTCTACAGCACTTGTTCTGTCGTCAAACATTACGATGTCAACTATACAATCTTTAGTTTCTTTTCCTTTCTCTTTTTTCACTTTTCAAAAATAACTATATTTGAGCAATATTATGTCATGAACTCTATATATATATATATATATATATAGACACACCCATACACACACATAATTGGTTCAACAATGGAACTTTCTAATCAAAAGATCTTTTAGTGATTGATAAAACAAGGTACAAATATAAAGAATTAAATGAACCTCCAAAAACAATCAAAATTACAAGGACGTTTTAAATACTAATCATAGTTTTTTGATACCATAATCACTGCTTAATAGACTGGCAACCGATCCATAAATGTTTTTTGGTGGCTGAGTTTTAAAGACCACCGGTTCTATAATTACAAACGAAAATCCGAGTTCTTGGTCTTTAGATACTGATATTAAAAATAGTTATCAAGTAATAGTAATAATATCTAAACTTTTTTAGAACGTGATTATTTTTCAAAGTTTCTTATAATTTTTTTTACAATAACCTAATAATTAAAACTAACTGAATAATTTTGTTTGTTTTTAACTTATTATGATTTTTGAAAGAGAGAAAATTAAAATTGAGAAAATTTGGAAGTGAGGAACTTTGCTGAAAATCTATGTTGTTACTCGGAAAGAATGTGGCTTTATATTCTTAATTTCAATATCATCAAATATTTAGTTAGATTTTTAATATTTTATAGAGCATAAAAGTTGGGTTAAAATATGGGACGGTCATGGCCGTTTGTCAAAAATTCTTTTCATGGTCTCTTTTCATATCACAAGCTTTTCACATATCATGTCAACGAAAAAGGACAGGCTCTAGCTAGCTATATAAAAAGAAAATATAACGTCACCTCCATTCATGATCATCATCGATTTCAATATTCATGAATACAGCCGTTCATCCACACACACAAAGAAAAAAGCATTGGCTCTGGCTTTTCCATGCCCAATTTAATTATGCTCCATTATGCTCCATTATGCTCTTCCTTGCATAGATTCCTGGCAGAATGTGGAACAAGCTTTTCCTTGAGACATTCATCACCATCACTTCTTCTACATCCCATATGTGGATGCACGTCAGTCAACAGATTAAATATTAACCTGGCTATTAATTTGCTAACAAATTTTTGCTCATTAATTATTTTGTATTATAAATTATTAATTAATTTATCGGTTACCAAATTTCCTACACTTTATGCCCAAATGTATTTGTATTGAACACATCGTATGATAATTAATTTAAGTGAAAAGAAATGATATTGATTTCTTAAACCATATAAGTGTTACGCACAAGCGGAAGTGATAACCAACCAAAAAAAATATTATGCACAACCACAACTATGTCAAATTTGAATATAATAGCAACTAAAGAGGTAACCAATCAACCACAATGCAAAAATAGAATACACACCAGGATTTAACGAGGTTCGGTATTAGTACCTACGTCCTCGGGCGCTGCTGAAGAAACTTTCCACTATCTTCAAAGAGAATTACAAACTTTTGGGCCACAATACAAATGCCACAACTATTGGGTCAAACTGCAATTACCCAAATAGTTGGGCCAAACTATAATTACCCAAACAATTGGGCAATACTACAAATACCCAAAACAAAGGGAGAAAAGCAAATATTACAAACTTTAAGGTCCTTACTGAAAGGCCCTTAAACTATGAGGTCTTATTAGTGAGACCTTACAAATATAGGGGGTGGAATGATATTTCAAATGGGACACTTAAACATCTCTCACATGGTTTTATTTATAAGCCCACATGAGACCCACACTTTGCTACTTAACCAATGTGGGATCTCTCCCACTTTGTTTTCATATGAGCCAAACACCAACAAATCTCCACCTTGGCGAATATGCCGACCCACCACAAAACTTCTTCTTTTTCCCATATTCTCTATCACAACTGTAACGCCTCCAAATGCGCCCAATGGCGCAGTCAAATAGGTACAATGTTGATCAAGTCCAAACAATGACTGAACTTGATCGCTGTCACAACCTTAGTCAACATGTCTGCGGGATTCTCGGCAGTCTCAATCTTCTGAAGTAAGATTCTTCCTTCATCAATGATTTCTCGCACAAAATGATACTGAACATCAATATGCTTCGTACGAACATGGAACACTGGATTCTTAGCTAAGTGGATAGCACTCTGACTGTCAGAATAAAGACTAATCTTCTTCTGCCCAATTCCCAATTCATCCAGCAATCCCTGTAACCAAATAGCTTCCTTTACAGCCTCTGTCATAGCCATATACTCTGCCTCCGTAGTAGACAAAGCCACTGTAGACTGTAAAGTAGACTTCCAACTTACTGGTGCTCTTGCAAGAGTAAACACATAACCGGTTGTCGACCGACGTTTATCCAAATCACCAGCATAATCTGAATCAACATAACCAATAGCATACTGACCACATGTATTATCTCTCTCAAAGACTAAGCCAACATCCACGGTTCTCAACAAATACCGTAGAATCCATTTCACTGCTTGCCAATGTCCTTTACCAGGATCATGCATATACCTGCTTACAATTCCAACTGCATGTGAAATGTCGGGTCTCGTACACACCATAGCATACATCAGGCTACCAACTGCATTAGCATACGGAACTCGAGACATATACTCTCGTTCCTCATATGTACTAGGAGATAAAGATACACTGAGTTTCATATGAGGAGCAAGTGGGGTACTTACAGGTTTTGACTGCTCTGTAATGCCAAACCGTTGTAATACCTTCTTTAGATACTGCTTCTGAGTCAAACAAATCTTGCTTCTCCCTCTATCTCTGCTAATCTCCATGCCTAGTATCTTCTTAGCTTCACCCAAATCTTTCATCTCAAACTCTCGATTCAACTGAGTCTTCAACTTTGTAATTTCTTCGACATCCGTCGAAGCTATCAACATATCATCAACATACAAGAGTAGATAAATGAAAGAACCATCATGTAGCCTCCGAAAATACACACAATTATCAAATTTGCTTCTTGTGTACCTCTGACCATCATAAACCGATCAAATCGCTTGTACCACTGTCTGGGAGATTGCTTCAAACCATAAAGCGATCTTTTCAGTTTGTAAACCAAATTTTCCTTACCAGCAACTTTGAATCCCTCTGGCTGAGTCATATAGATTTCCTCTTCCAAGTCACCATGTAAAAATGCAGTTTTTACATCCAATTGAACTAGTTCCATATTCATCTGAGCTACCAAGGCCAACAAAATTCTAATGGAAGAATGTTTCACAACTGGAGAAAATACCTCATTGTAGTCAATTCCTTCCCTCTGAGCGTAGCCTTTAGCCACCAACCTTGCCTGTAGCGGACGTCATTCTTGTCAGGAAATCCATCTTTCTTTGCATATACCCATTTGCACCAAATTACTTTTTTACCCTTCGGTAGTTGAGCTAGCTCCCAAGTTTCATTCTTTTGAAGAGACTGCATCTCTTCGCTCATAGCTGTCTTCCACTGATCAACTTCAGAATATCTGACTGCCTCTCTATAAGTGGAAGGAACATCAGCATCTACAATTGGAAGTGTATAGGCCACCATATTAGCAAATCGAGCAGGTCTGCGAATCTCACATCTTGGCCTATTAACTGCAATAGATTCTTGTTGCTGTCGAGGTTCCTGAGTAGAACCGTCACCATCATCTCCCAAATCCTCCTCTGTCACAGGAGTATCAACATCTGTCTCAACAGATCTAACTGGGTTCAATGTCGTTGTTTCAAACTCCACCTGCTGCTGAGTATGCTCCACCTGCTGTGGAGTACCATTCACCTTTGTTTGGTTTTCTGATTTCTTCAACATTGAAGACTCATCAAATGTCACATCTCTGCTGGATATAATCTTCCTCGAACTAGGACACCATAAACGATATCCTTTCACTCCTAAAGAAAATCCCAAGAAAATCGCTTTCTTGGCTCTAGGATCCAACTTAGATTCTTTCACATGATAATATGCAGTAGAACCAAAAACATGTAAAGAATCATAATCAGAAATAGGTTATCTAGACCATACCTCCAATGGAGTTCTATCACCAATAGCAGCTGATGGTAGACAATTAATGAGATGACACGCATAAGTCACAGCCTCAGCCCAAAATTCTTTGTCTAACACAACATTCAACATACACCGAACTTTCTCCAACAATGTCCGGTTCATGCGTTCTGCCACCCCATTCTGCTGCGGTGTACCTCTAACAGTAAAATGACGTACAATACCTTCATCTTGACACAATTTCAAAAACTGATCACTGCAATACTCACCACCATTATCTGTTCTGAGATGCTTGATCTTCTTGCCAGTCTGTGTCTCAATCATCTTTTTTCATTTAAGGAAAACACGAAGTACATCATCTTTTGATTTCAAACAGTACACCCAAGTTCTTCTGGAAAAGTCATCAACAAAAGTAACAAAGTAGTGCCTACCTCCCATCGATGCTGTTTTGGTAGGTCCCCACACATCTGAGTGAACATAATCAAGAATACCCTTGGTATTATGAATAGCGGTGCCAAATTTCACTCTCTTCTGCTTTCCCAGAACACAATGCTCACAAAAATCCAGCTTGCAGGTCTTCGCACCTTTCAATAAGCCTCTTTTCACTAAACTGAATAAGGCTTTCTCACCTGCATGTCCCAAACGCATATGCCACAATCTCGTGATCTCTGAATCTGTATCATTATCAGAAACCGTAGCCGCTGATCCAGTAACCGTACTACCATTATAGTAATACAAGTTGTTTCTCCTAGTGCCTTTCAATACCACAAGAGCGCCTGAAGTGACCCTCAGAATACCATCTCGAATAGATATACCACAGCCTTTAGATTCCAAGGCTCCCAAAGAGATGAGATTCTTTTCAACTTCGGTACATACCGAACATTTGTCAGAACTCTAGTCAGTCCATCATGATTCCTCAATCAGATCGAACCTATCCCAGCGGTATGGCAAATATCATCATTGCCCATATACACAACTCCACAATCAAGCTGTTCAAACTAAAAGAACCAATCCCGATGTGGACACATATGATAAGTACAACCCGAATCCATAATCCACTCATCAGAAACAGAAGTGGATGGATGACCAACTAGACATATATCTGAATCACTATCATCCTCACGCTCAACAACACATGCATCAGAAACAGTCTTGCCCTTTTCTTTCTTTTTCAACTTAGGACAATCTTTCTTCCAATGCCTTTTCTCACGACAAAAGGCACACTCATCTTTTCTAATCTACCCCTCGACCAAGATTTTCCCCTTTTTCCTGGTTTCCTACTATGACTACGCCCCCTCACTGTCAATGCATCTACTGACTCATCTCTATGTTCCCTTTGATCTTTCTTACGAATTTCATAATTCAACAAAGCAGAACAAACTTCTTCAAAAGACAGTTTATCTTTCCCATGGATAAGAGTAATGCATAAATGATCTAATTCATCCGGAAGTGAGCCAATCAATAGCATAGCCTTAATTTCATCTTTGAAGGTTTCATCTAAGTTTAACAAATCAGCAATTAACTTATTAAACTCATCAATATGAGAACTGATGCTCGTACCTGGTTTCAACTGGAGATGGAACAATCTCTTCAATAGGTACAGCCGATTCTCATTGCTTTTCTTCATATATTTGTTTTCCAGCGCCTTCCACAGTTTGCTTGCAGATGTCTCCTTAGTGAACGGATACTTTTGTTCTCTACATAAGCAAGAGCGAATCAACCCACAAGCTTTTATATTAAGCCTGTCCCAATCTCTTGCACTGATATCTTCTGGTTTTGTTTCTTCCAGAACAATATCCAAATCCTGCTGATACAACCCGTCCAGCACCTCACTCTACCATAAGCCGAAATTATTTCGGCCATCAAATTTTTCAACATCTATTTTTGCATTTGTCACAGTCACTGTCTTCTCAGATACAGTAGACGATGAAGCCATTACTACCTCTCACAAATAAGCTCGATACACAAATCACCAATAACCAAGCTCCAAACAAACTATTATATTCAATAACTAGCAATCCAAAATCAATAGCCCAGAACAGTAGTAAGTGCTTCAATGAAATAGCCACTAACTACCCAAAACCTTCGGCTCTGATACCAATTGTTACGCACAAGCGGAAGTGATAACCAACCGAACAACCCAAAATGCACAATCACAACTATGCCAAATTTGAATATAATAGCAACTAAAGAGGCAACCAATCAACCACAATGCAAAAATAGAATACACACCAGGATTTAACGAGGTTCGGTATTAGTACCTACGTCCTCGGGCGCTGCTGAAGAAATTTTCCACTATCTTCAAATAGAATTACAAACTTTTGGGCCACAATACAAATGCCACAACTATTGGGTCAAACTGCAATTACCCAAATAGTTGGGCCAAACTATAATTACCAAAACAATTGGGCAATACTACAAATACCCAAAACAAAGAGAGAAAAGCAAATATTACAAACTTTAAGGTCCTTACTGAAAGGCCCTTAAACTATGAGATCTTATTAGTGAGACCTTACAAATATAGGGGGTGGAATGATATTTCAAATGGGACACTTAAACATCTCTCACATGGTTTTATTTATAAGCCCACATGAGACCCACACTTTGCTACTTAACCAATGTGGGATCTCTTCCATTTTGTTTTCATATGAGCCAAACACCAACAATAAGCATAATGATTTGTAGGATCTGATTCCCTTCAAGGGTCTTATATAGGTCTTCTGAAATTTCCATATAATTTTTTTAATGCCATATTATCTATTATTAAGTCCTAAATTAATTTCTTAACAGTCTAAGTAACTGGTAGAAGGGTTAGCTTCAAATCATCTATTTTGTTTTCTTATATATCATTTCATTTCATCTTCTTTTTCGATTGTGCCAATTAAAGTTGTGGCACAAAATGAAAAGAGCTTGATATAAAATTAGGCTCATGTCAACATTGGTTTTCTGGTAAATGCGATTTGTTTTTTTTTTTTTAACTTTTTTTTTTCCAACCATTTAGAGCACGCAACAAAGGGAAAGTTGTCAAAGCCACTCAGAAGAATCATTGCGTAAATTTTTACTTTTATTTGTTTATTTTCTGAAAATTCTCTCTCAACCTCCTTTACTGTTAGGTTAAAGCATAACTAAATATACCAATAAACTAAGTTTCAATTCATTATATATTTTTTTTAATCGTAGTTTGAAATTAATTAAGTTTCTAAATTTATTAATACAAGGAAAAGGTACTCCACAAATTTTTGAGTGTATAGTATGACCGGAGTTATTAGAATATAAGTTAATCGAGATGTCTACATTGAATGTTGGTAGCTCAATCAGCTATTATGCATATCATATATATAAATTGGGTAAATAAAGGATCTTAATTCATATATATCGAAAACCTAGAGCGTAAAATTCTACTAGATACCGGTGCAAACAGGAATAGCCAAATAGTTAATTACCTTTAGTGAGAATTTCTTACAATTAAGTTCTATGCGTCTTATCACAAGAGATTTAATAAACTAGTAGAAGGGAAAGGCATGCGTGCCTACCTATTGCGTGGAATAATATTTTCTCAATAGTATGTTCATGATGGTTGGAACTTTTATTCTTATTTCCAGTCAATAGTATGTTTATCTTTTTGGAATATATATATATATATATATATATATATATATATAGTTTGCCATTTAGCAAACCGAGAATAATTCTGGGCATGAAGAAATAAGTTCATATGTGATAGTTGAAGCCATCAAATCATAGCTAAGCTAGGGCGAACCTGAGAGAAAGGGCACAAATTCTTTTTCAAATGAACATATATGGTTGGGTCACTTCACCTAGCCCCTTAGAGAGACTTGTTGCTATTTAGGTAGGCAGCAGGAACTTTCGTCTTCTTGTTTTTTTTTGTTGATTAGAAACAAAGCAGCCAGTATTATTATGAAGCACATAAGTAAGACGTGCTTTATGTGATTACAAATGAAGATTCTCATTTCTACAATAATAAAGTAATTTTTATTAATATTAAATCGAAATAAACCTAAATGTAAAAATATGAACAACATATTTATTTTTCTTTCCTTTTAATTTCCGATTATGTGTTATATATATAATTTTTTTAAATAAACAAAGGTTGAAAAACCACAGATCCATGATCTATCTGCAATAGTATGTTTTACTTTGTCTAATTTCATATGCATGTTAGAAGTTTTAGAGCATGAGTGAATTGGGAAACTTTCTTTGCTCAACTCTAAATAAGTTAATTTAATGAGAATTTCACCCAAATTGCAATTCAGTCAAAGGGCCACACATGGAAAACTCACCATGAAATTAGAATTGATAAATTCATTTTTATAATTAATTCTAGCCACATAAAACTCAATCAAAGAGCTTCACATAAAAAATTCACCATGAAAAGGAAAAGGGAAAAGAACCATTTTATTATGATTATGATAATGGCCAGCACATCAATTGAAGCCACATTCTTGCTATAAGTATATCATCCTTGTCAAATTCTGATTCTATCACAAATTAATGGACCGAAAGAAGTTGTATAAACAGGTAAGAAGTTCATTCTCTTATTGATTTTTTAGCCCCACCTAAAAGAAAACCTTAATGATAACATTTTTCCATCATTAAGAGAAGACATTGGTTGTGACTTCTCCATGCCTCAATCCTCTATTTTGATCCCACTATGATCTATCACAGTGGCTCCCATGCTTGGAAGAATGTGGAACTTGGCCCTTTATGATATTATTGCTTTTTGTTCTTTAATCCAATCTGCTAATTTTGTCTTTATGTTTAGTTATTTTACAAAAATCATCTTGTCTTCTAAATTTGTTAATTTCTCGATCAATATTTTGTCTCTCCTTTTTGCAGTGTGGAATATCTCTGGATCTCTTTCATGAGATATTCTATTTTATGCTTTGTATAATCCATTATTTATGTGTAAACAAAGATAGAATTATGAAGTAGCTTTTACCGTCGAAGATAATGAGTGAACTTATTAGGAAAAAAAGAGCTGGGTCCATCCACGATAGTTTTATTTTTATAGAACTTCATTGTTAAGAGGTTTATTATTATTATTGTATATCTCTTGCTTATGTATCATATTTTAATTATAAAATTTCTATGAAATAAGGAGTGTTTAAATTATTAGTTTTCTATGCGTCTAACCTCATGATCCTATAAATTATCATTTGACAAAAACACTTTCTTCATATGTCGCCTTGGACGGTGCAGAATATAATATAGAAAACATTATCCTTGGCTAAGTCCCGACAAGCTCTCTATGTTCCTCTATTGCCAAAGTCTTTTGAGTTTTTAGTTTTAGATCACTCCAAATTATCATATCCATCTTTTGAAACTATGAGTAATATATCGTTATTGTTTTTATAAATTAAGTGAATAAAAGTATGGATTGGTATAAGTGGTTTAATGAAGGTTACTTATTGTAATATAAGTAACAAAATGAGGTGAAGGAAATGTGAATTACTCCTAGAATGCAAAGCAAAATAATGGTAGAAATAAAGAAAGAAGAAAGAAGGAGAAATGAGAGGATTTCCTTTCTCTATTATTCTTCATCTATACATTAAAATGTTGGATGCCTATTTATAGAGAAGTATGAATGGCCATTAATGTAATTGTACCTAATTAAAATAAAAACATATTTCTCACATGAGCACACACACATAAGTGGTAACTCCACTAACATGCAAGTGGTAACTCCACTAATATCCAAGTGGTAACTCCACTAATATCCAAGTGGTAACTCCACTAATATCCAAGTGGTAGTAAATCCACTTACATTTTATAACATTTTATAACACTTCCCCTTGGATTCTACCACTTAATTGTATTTGACTTTACTAAGGAAAAACCCAATGGGATAAAAACCAAAATAAAGAAATACAATTATACAACAAATTATGAAGTGGTGTTGAACGTGTTTTACTGCCTCATTAAAAACCTTGTCGGGAAAACCCAGTGGGACAAAACCCGATCGAAGGAAAAAAGAGTACAGTACACGTGTCCACAATGCTTCCCCTGATCATGGCAGAAGATCTCTTGTCAAATTGATTGCTTGTTGGGCTGCCGCATACCAATTTTGTATACTAACTTCTCAAATGTTGATGTTGGTAAAGTTTTAGTGAACAAATCTGCAAGATTGTCATTTGAACGTATCTGCTTCACATCGATCTTTTGACTTTCTTGAAGTTCATGCGTGTAGAAGAACTTCGGTGAAATGTGCTTTGTTCTGTCTCCTTTAATATATCCTCCTCGGACTTGAGCAATACATGCTGCATTATCTTCATATATGATTGTTGGAAGATTTATAGTGGGAGATAATTCACACGAATTCTGGATGTGTTGAATAACAGAACGTAACCATATACACTCTCGGCTGGCCTCATGTAATGCAAGTATTTCAGAGTGGTTAGAAGAAGTAGCAACCAAACTCTGTTTAGTAGATCGCCATGAAATTGCGGTCCCATTATAAGTGAAAACATATCCAGTTTGTGATCGAGCTTTATGAGGATCAGATAAATAACCAGCATCAGCATATCCAACCAATCCAGGATTTTCAGAAGGCTCATATGGGAAAAATAATCCCAGATCAATAGTTCCTTGAAGATAACGAAAAATATGTTTGATCTCGTTCCAATGCCGTCTAGTGGGTGCGGAACTAAACCTTGCTAATAAATTAACTGCAAATGCAATATCAGGTCTAGTACATTGTACTAAATACATTAATGCACCTATAGCGTTCAAATATGGTACTTCAGGATCAAGTAACTGTTCGTCATCCTCTTTAGGACGGAATGGATCCCTTTTAGGATCAAGAGATCTAACAACCATTGGGGTACTCAATGGATGAGCCTTATCCATATTAAACCGTTTCAAAAGCTTTTCTGTATATGCTGATTGGTAAATAAATATACCGTCAGAGTTATGCTCGATCTGCAGGCCGAGACAATATTTCGTTTTTCCTAAATCTTTCATTTCAAATTCTCTCATCAAATATTCAGCCGCATTTTGGATTTCTTCAGGGGTTCCAATTAAATTCATGTCATCAACATATACTGCTATAATAGCAAAACCAGATTCTGATCTTTTTATAAACACACAAGGGCATATGGGATCATTAATGTACCCTTCTTTAATCAAGTATTCACTAAGACGATTGTACCACATTCTCCCAGATTGTTTCAATCCATATAAGGACCTCTGCAACTTAAGTGAATACATACTCCTTGGTTGTGTTTTAATTGCTTCAGGCAATTTAAATCCTTCAGGGAGTTTCATATATATATCAGAATCTAATTTACCATACAAGTAAGCAGTTACCACATCCATAAGGCGCATGTGAAGTTTTTCCGAAACTGCCAAACTGATCAAATATCTAAAAGTGATAATATCCATTACTGGAGCATAAGTTTCATCAAAATCAATACCCGGTCTCTGAGAAAAACCTTGAGCTACTAGCCGGGCTTTATACCTAGCAATCTCATTATTCTCATTTCGTTTTCTAGTAAATACCCATTTATATCCAACGGGTTTGACATCTTTAGGCGTTTGGACTACAGGTCCAAAGACTTCACGTTTGGCCAGAGAAGATAATTCTGTTTGAATTGCTTCTTTCCATTTAGGCCAGTCATGCCTTTGTCTACATTCATCCACTGTGTGTGGTTCAAAGTCATCATTCATAATATTCGTGGCTACTGCAAATGAAAATACATCGTAAATGACAATTTCATCACGTTTCCACATTTCTCTAGTATAAGCATAATTAATAGAAATTTCCTCATTTTTAAATTCAGCTGTTACTTCAGGAACATGCATTTCATCAACAATTTGTGCCTCTTCAGTGGCAGGTGTCTCTTTAGGAACATTTGTCATTTCAAGAGACAAATCAGAGAATGTGGATTCTTTAGCTCGATCATTATTTATATCAGGACCATTATTAATCAATTTTCTTTTTCGAGGGATAGCATCTTTTGATCCAAGGGGTCTGCCACGCTTCTGGCGTGCAACAGTTTGATTATTCATTGTTGCTTTAGGGGTTTGCTCAACAGGAATCTCAATTCGAGCTGGTGTATTTGCAGCATGTATATGTGATTTTGTTATCTTGGCTGTATCAGTAAATGCATCTGGCATCTGATTAGCGATAGTCTGAAGATATATCATCCTTTGCACTTCATTTTCACATTGAGATGTGCGAGGATCAAGATGAGACAATGTTTTCACATTCCAAGAAAGTTCTGGATTTCTTTCAGGAGGCACATGCCCAACTTCGAGAGGCATTTTCCTTTTTCCTAAAGGTGGGAAAACTGTCTCATCAAAATGACAATCTGCAAATCGTGCAGTAAAAATATCACCCGTCATGGGTTCCAAATATCTGATAATAGATGGAGAATTATAACCTACATATATCCCCAACCTGCGTTGAGGCCCCATTTTTGTCCGCTTCGGGGGAGCAATGGGGACTTGTACGGCACAACCGAAAATTCTTAGATGGGATATATTGGGTTGTTGGCCAAGTACAAGTTGTATTGGTGAATATTCATGATAAGCAGTGGGCCTTAATATGATCAATGATGCAGCATGTAAAATAGCATGGCCCCAGACAGAGGTTGGCAACTGTGTTCTCAATAATAAAGTTCGTGCAATTATCTGCAGTCGCTTTATAAGTGATTCTGCCAAACCATTTTGGGTATGGACATATGGGACAGGATGCTCAATATCAATTCCAACGGACATACAATAATCATCAAAAACTTTTGATGTAAACTCACCAGCATTATCCAAACGTATGGACCTTATAGGATAATCTGGAAAATGTGTCCGTAATTTTATAATTTGAGCAAGTAGCTTTGCAAATGCAATATTTCTAGTTGATAACAAACATACATGAGACCACCGTGCAGAAGCATCAATTAGAACCATAAAATAGCGAAAAGGTCCACTCGGTGGATGAATAGGTCCACATATATCCCCCTGGATTCTTTGTAAAAATGATGGGGATTCTTGACCAATCTTAGAGAGAGATGGTCTAACAATCAATTTTCCTTGCGAACAAGCGGTACAAGTAGTTTCATTGGACAGAAGAATTTTCTGACTCTTTAGTGGGTGTCCATTTGTATTCTCAACAATTCTACGCATCATTGATGATCCTGGGTGACCAAGACGGTCATGCCATAACATAAAAGTCTTAGGATCATTAAACCTCTGTTTCATAACTGCGTATGTTTGAATGGACCTTATATATGTGTAATATAACCCAGAAGAGAAAGCTTCAAGCTTCTCTAATATTAATTTCTGTCCTGAGACATTTGAGGTAATACAAAGGAATTCAATATTATTTTCACAACATGTCTCAATATGATATCCATTATGTCTTATATCTTTGAAACTGAGCAAATTTCTTCTAGATTTGCTTGAATATAAGGCATTATTAATATTCAACTGAGTACCATTTGTCAGCATTATTGTGGCTCTTCCAGAGCCCTCAATCATGTTTACGGACCCTGATATAGTGTTAACCTTTACTTCCAGAAAGGTTAAATTTAGGAAATATTTTTTATCTTTAAGAATTGTATGTGTGGTTGCACTATCAACTAGGCATAGATTTCCATCATTTTTAGGCAAAGATAAAGTCTTGATGTCCATTCCCTTTCATTACAAAAGTTCACATTAGATATGATTTTATGCTAAACAAAAGCATATCAAAACTATTTATAAAGAAAGTACATAAAAGATAGATCAAAACAAAAAAAAAAAAATTAAAATAGGACATCATTACAAAATATAACAAAATAGAGAAAGTAATAGTTATTCAGTTGGCTGGGGCATTTTCAGTAATCATTATCTGGCCAATAGCTTCATCTGAACTAGGAAAGAAATCTGAGATATCAAAATCAGTGTCACCCACTGGGTCATCTATATAATTTGTCTCAACATTCTTTCCCTTATCCTTTATGGAAGCCTGATACAGATCCACTAAATGCTTTGGTGTACGGCAAGTACGTGACCAATGGCCCTTTGCCCCACATCTATAGCAAGTACTTTCATTGCTTCTTTGTGGTTTGAGTTGATGACCTTTTTCTTTGTCATATGTCGAGTCATTTCTGTTCCACTTCTGGTGGTTTGGTTTAAATTTCTTGAAATGGCCACCTCTAGGTTGAAACATTTTTCTGCCAAAACCACGACCACTCTTGCCACCACGTTTATTAAATGACATAGCATTCACTTCAGGGAATGCTGTAGATCCAGTGGGACGTAATTGATAATTTTTCAATAGGATTTCATTGTTTTGCTCAGCAACCAAAAGACATGATATCAACTCAGTGTATTTCTTAAATTTGCGCTCTCGATATTGTTGCATCAGGATCATGTTGGAGGGATGAAATGTAGATAGTGTTTTCTCTAACATCTCCTCTTCAGTAACAGTTTGCCCACAGTACCTCAATTGAGATACAATTCTGAACATGGCTGAGTTATATTCGCTTATTGTTTTGAAATCCTGAAGTCTCAAATTCTGCCATTGGAATCGGGCCCTTGGCAATATTATTGTTCTTTGCTGATCAAATCTTTCTTTCAAATTGTTCCAAAGAGCTAATGGATCAGTTATAGTTGTATATTCGGATTTCAGGCCTTTACTTAAATGATGACGCAATAATATCATGGCCTTAGACTGATCCTGCAGGGATGCAGTATTTTCATTTGTTATGGTGTGTCCGATGCCCATGGAATTCAAGTGAAGTACAACATCATCAGCCCAATCTGAATAATTGTCTCCATTATGCAACAATGGCTCAAACATCAATTTTTTGAAATTTGCCATTTTCTAATCAAAATGAACAAATTTAATCCTTAGGAATTAGAACTTCAGGTTCTGAGTTGGATTAATATTGATAGTTTAAATAATAACACAAGTAATGTAAATTAATTGCCAAAAGACTTAAAGTCACGACCAAATGAGTTTAGGCCAGAAAACTTTAAGTTGCGGCTATAAACAAATAAATTTGAAACATAAATGATGACACAAATAATACAACAAGAATATGAACATAATAAAGTAAGAGGGATAATAAGATGATTTTAATATTATAAAACTAGCCTTATTTTCTGATGTGGAAGATCCAATATAATGGCAACCACAGAGCAGACTCATAAGGTAGTTAACATTTATTTAATATTAACAAGAACAAATTAAGAAAAATTGATCGAATAATAATTGAAAGAATATGGTAAGATAAACAACATACCTTTGGAAAAATAATTCGTGCTGATAACGTTTTATAAATTAAGTGAATAAAAGTATGGATTGGTATAAGTGGTTTAATGAAGGTTACTTATATGTAATATAAGTAACAAAATGAGGTGAAGGAAATGTGAATTACTCCTAGAATGCAAAGCAAATAATGGTAGAAATAAAGAAAGAAGAAAGAAGGAGAAATGAGAGGATTTCCTTGTTCTATTATTCTTCATCATTTACGTTACAATGTTGGATGCCTATTTATAGAGAAGTATGAATGGTCATTAATGTAATTGTACCTAATTAAAAATGAAAACATATTTCTCACATGAGCACACACACATAAGTGGTAACTCCACTAATATCCAAGTGGTAACTCCACTAATATTCAAGTGGTAACTCCACTAATATGCAAGTGGTAGTAATCCACTTATATTTTATAACATTTTATAACAATTGTTAGATATTGAATAACCGCTTTTATTCTTATTCCTATAATATTTTGAAGAAATTAACAAGTGGGGGTATGGCGGCCTGGTGGGATGTTAGGTGAACTCACTTCAACTTCTAGTTGCTGTTGTTGTTGTTGTTAGGTGATAAATTGGCTACATATTGTCCTGAGTTTAGATAGGAAGAAAAAGTTGTATTTTAGAAATATTAAAGTACGAGGATTATACTGCCAAATAATTCAATTATTTGGTTTGTATCATATGATCAAAAGATGCTCGAAATATGTAACAAAATGAAAAACTCACATATATAAAAACAAAACATGTCATATAGAAATGGCCAATGACATGGAAGTCGCTTGCTTTTCGGAAATATAATCATATTACACTAATTGGCCACTAATCTATTTGTTATGGTTTCTTCAAGTAGAGTTGACCATTAATCAAAATTATCAATAATTGTTTGGTTGTGCAAAAGTGTAAAGTACTTTCCTAATAATAAATTATTAGAAAGTGTTTGATCACAAATAAATCACAAGATGGAGTATCTTAAGTCTATATGATGTTTTAAAACTTAATTTAAGATAGCCGACGAGGATTTATAAACGAATCCTAAAAAATTTGAATATTTTTTAGTCGATGTAGCATCTTTTTTTTACTGTGATTTTTGTTTAACCATTTATAAAGTTCTTTATAAGTTGCAATCAATATATACCCAAAAAAAAAAAAAAGACCAGTTGATAAATCATGATTTTGGTCTCAATGTTCCGCATTTAGTAGTAATTCTCATCAAATTCAAACCTTGTTGAGAATCTTATATAGAAGTTCAATTCTTCTCGAAAGCATGAATGTCTAAGATTTTGTTACGTGATACGGTGATAGCTTGTCCAAAGTGCAATATGATCAGATAGCTAGCCTACAGAGCTGCACCTGGGGTCCGTAGATAAAGCCCATTCTTGGTGCCGGCTAGAAGTTCATAGGATCATAATGAACACCTGGGAAATTGAACTTGAATTTTCGAGAGTATTCTTATGATTAACAATTTGCTTTCGTAATCAAGATTGATAGTAACTCTATATATATATATATATATATATATATATATATATATTCTAGGATTGGAGGCTTCATCTCAGAATTTCTTCCATATTGCTTGCTCAGCTTCTGGAATTATATTCTCCCTTTATCCTTGTTAAGACTATGGATCACATAAAACTCCATATTGATATGATATTATTCACTTTGGAGCAAAGCTCTCATGGATTTGCTTTTAGATTATCCAAAATGCCTCATATCAATGGAGATCTTGTCCATACTTATATGTATATGATCCTCCATGTCTAGCCAATATGGGATTTTGATCGCACTCCCAATGATCCTCCCCTCGAACAAAGGACCACATTATTATGATATTTCTTTGGGCCTTTCCTCAAACAACCATCCATCCATCTGCTCCATCGAGTTCCGCTGCCTCTAAAGTTACTCTGTCCAAGTCAACTCTTCTCCATCGTCTTCGGGTCAGGACACATCATGAAGCAGTTGGAGAGAACATCTAATCCAACAGAGCCTAACCACAAACCCAATTATGAGCTTTAACTGAGACCCAGGACCCACCACCTTAGTTTGATATAATTAGGGCCTACCAACCTTTTTGCTTGACACTTCGATAATTTCCTTCACGTATTCTCCTAGCTAAGTTTGGGCCTAGGTTTTGATACCACTTGTTGGGACTATGGACCTCCAAAACTCCACATTAGTATGATATTGTCAACTTTAAACTTAAGCATGTATGGATTTGCTTTTGGATTTTATCCAAAAGGCCTTATACCAATGGAGATCTTGTCTATACTTATATGCCCGTGATCCTCCCCATATCTAGCCAATGTGAGACTTTGGTCACACTCCTAACAATCCTTATGTTCTCCTTTAATTTTTGTTCCAATAATTGAACTATAAGTTCAGACAAAAGTCAGAAAGGATCCATCATTTTAATGTTAATGATGATGAGTACTAAGTTGATGACAAGGTATGCTTGAATTGGTTGTTTCGTTATTCCTTATTTTCCTGTTGATTTTAGCTAAGCCTTCTCTGTTTGTTTTCTTTGAGATCTACATGTTTTTCCTTTAGTTTATGTTGAACTAGACTGCTAGCTAAGTATCCAACTTAATCAATGGGAAAATTCAAATTTGACCCAAATTAAGGGGCCTCATTGAAATATAGTCCTCTCCCAAAAAATTTTGATACAGTGACCCTTTTGACTGAGAAATTACTTGCTTACCTCTTTTCACCAAATAAGCGCAACAATTAAGGGTCGGCGTTTGTCAGGTAAGGTTGGGTTTGGACCCGACTGACTAGATCTGATACCTTTTAGGTATCTCCAAATCTCCTTGAGGTCGAGTAGAAAAATATACAGAACCGACCTTACCTGAGCTGCTCAAGTCAAGTCAGGTCAATCGGGTGTTCTTGTTAGGCCATAGCCTAATAATGCAAGAAACTAAGTTAGTTGTCTTAAGTCTTGACAAATAGGGCAAATACCTCAAAGTTGAAAAAGAAGAAAACATAGATTTTCACGGAACCTCGCCAAATATTCTTGACCCTTAATGGCCAAGAAAGCCCCTCCCTCAATAGCCATAAGTACTAGGATAATATACTTGAAGAAAGCACAATAATACAAAATTAAAAAGAGATTCATACCTTAATTATCTGATATCACAATATCATATTGTATTGTTTTTGGAATATCTTTGAATGCCTTTCTAATCAATAGAAGATAGTATGAATGAAGAATGAATCAAACAGTCAACGGTTAAGAATTTTTGGATATCCTCTATAATCAAACCTCATGCCTCAAAATCAATACATTACATATAAGCTCAAAAGAGAAATAAGAGAGGTTGAGAAAACCTAGAATTAAATAATCGATTAATTGTTGCTTGTAATACGCCAATACTTACAATTAAAACCCAAAATTACACTAGCAAACAACATCAATGGTTCAAACTCAAAATTACGCAAGCAAACAACATCAATGATTCAAACCCATGCAAAAACAAAACATAACAAAACACCTTATGTCACGCCCTAACATCCCTTATTTAGAGACTTTTAGGGGTGATTGAATTTAAAATTAATAAAAAGTTCATCATCGATATCTCAATTTTTTTTATACATCACATGAATTATTTACAACCTTGCTATTTGTTCAAAATAAACTTTACATACACTGGTAACTAAATTCAATACATGAATTACCTAGTCACATAACAAAATCTCCCCTTACAAGCTAGTAGAAACAAGACCGTCCCCAAAAATCATTGTATGCATGCAGACTCCAGACTCCCTAGGAAAGCTCTGGAACATCACTAGTATGAACATCCTTCTGTGTACCTGTGGAGGGAGGGGGTGAGCATAAAGCCTAGTAGGAAAAATTCTAATATTATACTAAATCACACGCATTCAACAATTACTCAAGTACAAAATTACACACCCAATAATAATAAATCCAACGATTATGTTCATTTGCATGTCAAGTTTATAGTCGTGTTCCCCTTGGATTCATATACAAAACGGCTCATCCAAGGTCCAACACGTGATGTTTATAGTACTTGTGTTCCCCTTGGATCCGTATACAAAACGACCCATCCAAGGTCCAACACATGATGTTTATAGTACTCGTGTTCCCCTTGGATCCGTATACAAAACGGCCCATCCAAGGTCCAATGCTTACATCAACAACTTTTCAATATCATCACTTTGATAAATCTCAAGAAAATATAATTTTTATTCAAAATCCAAGACCTTTTGGGAAGTGTACAGTTGATTTGGGGTGGTTTTGTAATTTCGCTCGACACTCGACACACGACACTCGACATGTGCGTCGAGTCGCGCATACGCAACACGTGACACTGTTCGTTCTACACTGGGCACTAGACACTCGACAAAGTGTCTCTCGACACTTGACACCTGACACCTCTCACTCGACACTCCTCTCGACACTAGATGATAAACACTCGACACTCGACCTGTTCACACCCGACACTCGACATATGCCTCTCGACATTAGACATATGTCACTCGACATTACTCACACCCGACACTCGACATATGCCTCTCAACACTAGACATATGTCATTCGACACTCGACCCCGAACACTCGACACTCGACATTACTCACACTCGACACTCGACATATGCCTCTCAACACTAGATATATGTCACTCGACACTCGACCCCGAACACTCGACACTCGACAAACGAATGTCGAGTGCTGTCAAGGGAAACACCAGAATTGAAATCCAGAGTTGTGAACCTGTTCTATTAAGTCGGTTAAAGCATCCCATTTCCAAATTTCAACTCCCAACTTCAAAAATTCATCAATCCATTTTAACTTCAAATTCAACAAAATCAGCGGCTAATTAAAGCTTCATATGTCTATTTTCCTAAACAAATGAAAAATCATACAATTCTCAATCCAGAAAAAAGCATCAGCTTAAACAACAAAAGACAGTCACATGAACTACAACTCCTCTCAAAACCATCTCTATTTCACTTCATCAACACTTAGTTTTCACACATAATTCCTAATTCAAACCCCAAACAATCAACTTACAATAAGTAGTTTCACTCATAGCTCATCATTCAAACAACAAAACAATCAAGTTAGAATAGATCACATGCGTAACAAACCAATATCAATTAAACAATACAATACATGACATGAGACAAGCATAGTGTTAGAAAATCCCTAGTTGTTTTCCAAGCTTATACACTTCTTTGAAATTTTTCCTCTCTTTTCTTCCCTCTCTTTTCTTCTTCTCTTCTTGGAACCGTAAAACTCTCTTCCCTTTTTTTTTTTCCCTTCTTCTTAATTCTAGAAAAACCCTCTCTTATATAAGTATAAGGCCTTGGTTTATGGGCCTAGGTCCACCAACTTCCAACCCACTCAATCCTTTAGACATAATTTCTAAATTTTGAAATATATAAATGCCTATATATTAATTTTCTTTTGAGACTCTACAACCTACCCTCCTAAAAAAAAATTTCGTCCTCGAAATTTGAAAACATGAGTTAGAAATTACCTTTTGCAGTCAAAAGTTCTGGATACTTTCTTTAAATCTCTGACTCTAACTCCCATGTGGCCTTTTCAACGTCATGATGCTTCCATAAGACCTTGAGTAATGGAATGGTCTTGCAATGTAAGACTTGCACTCTCCAGTCCAAGATTTGAATAGGAACCTCTTCATACGAAACATCTTATGGAATATCCAACTCACTCCAATCTAGTACATGTGTTAGGTGAGGCTCATACTTTCTTAACATCGATACATGAAATGTGTTATGAATTCCTGATAATCGTGGCGGCAATACTAGCTCATAAGCTACTTCGCCAACCCGCCTTAGGACTTCAAATGGACCAATGTAGCGTGGAGCAAGTTTACTTTTTTGTCCAAAACGCATCAAGCCCTTACGCGGAGACACTTTTAAAAACACATGGTCACCCACTTTGAATTCTAACGGTCCTCTCCGTTTGTCTGTATAGCTTTTCTGTCGACTATGGGCTGTAAGCAAACATTGACGTATCAATTTCACATTTTCAGTTGTCTCTCATACAAGCTTAGGTCCTAATAAGATAGCTTCTCCCACTTCTACCCAACGTAAAGGGGACCTACACGGTCTACCATAGAGTGTCTCAAAAGGTGCCATTCCAATACTTGACTGATAGCTGTTGTTGAATGCAAATTCCACAAGTGGTAGATGATCCTCCCAATTACCTTGAAAATCCATCACACAAGCCCTCAACATATCTTCCAAAATTTGAATGGTGCGCTCTGATTGACCATCAGTTGGAGGATGGAAGGCTGTACTAAATAGCAACTGAGTACCTATAGCTCTTTGAAGACTTTGTAAAAATTGAGTTGTAAACCTGGGATCTCTGTCTGACACTACTGAAACTGGAACTTCATGCAATCTTGCAATTTCTTTAATATACAGTCAACTCAAAACATCCACTGAATCGGTTGTACGTATAGGAAGAAAGTGTGATACTTTAGTTAACCTATCTACAATCACCCATATTGCATCCTTCCCTTTTACAGAACGTGATAATCCAATAACAAAATCCATGGTGATGTGATCCCATTTCCACTCCCGCTACAAGCAGTGGTTGGAGTAATCCTATAGGCCTTTGATGCTCAGCCTTCACTTGTTGACAAGTAAGGCATCTAGCCACATATTCAGCAACATCCCTCTTTATTCCTTTCCACCAAAATTGGAGACGTAAATCATGATACATCTTGGTACCATCGGGATGAACAATAAATTTAGAATGATGAAATTCCTTAAGAATATCATCTTTACACTCTTTATTTGATGGAACAAAGATCCTGCCCTTAAATTGTAAACTTTCATCCAAACCAATTGTCCAATTCACACTTCCATCACCGCGTAACACTTGCTCATACAAGGCTCTAGTCTCCAAATCTTGATGTTGCAATTCAATCACTCCATGCACAAGAGACAGTTGGGCAACAAGTGTAAAAAGGCAAATTTGATCTCCACGATCCTCAACCAAGATATCATAATCATAAACAAACCGCAATATGCTCTACTCTCTTATCATCGCACTAACCATGGCCCTTAACTTTCTACTTAATGCGTCAGCCACCACATTTGCCTTGCCTGGATGATATTGGATAGAGAAATCATAGTCTTCCCAATACTCCATCCATCTTCGCTGTCTCAAGTTCAAGTCTTTCTGAGTGAAAATGTATTTCAAACTTTTATGATCACAAAAGACTTCAAACATCTTGCCATACAGATAATGTTGTCAAATCTTTAAAGCATATACTACCGCAGCCAGTTCTAAGTCATGAATGGGATAATTCTACTCGTGAGGTTTCAACTGACGAGAAGCATAGGCTATAACGCGACCTTGTTGCATTAACACACACCCTAATCCATCCAAGGAGGCATCAGTGAATACCACATAATCAACTCCACGTTATGGTATCACAAGGATAGGTGCTGAAGTCAATCTTTTCTTCAATTCTTGGAATGCTTGTTCACATGCATCATTCCACTCGAATCTAACTCCTTTCCTTGTAAACTTGGTCATTGGTGCAGCCAATCGAGAAAAGTTCTCAACAAAACACCGATAGTATCCTGCTAAACCCAAGAAGTTGCGTACTTCAAACACATTCTTTGGTCGTTCCCATTTCATAACTGCCTCTACTTTCGATGAATCCACTGAGATTCCTTGTCTTGACACCACATGGCCTAAAAATTTTACTTCTGATAGCCAAAATTCACATTTACTCAGCTTGGCATAAAGACGATGCTCTCTTAGTATTTGAAGTGCCACGTGTAGATGTTGCTCATGCTCAACTTCAGATGAAGAATAAATGAGGATATCATCCACAAACACAATCACAAATTGGTCTAAGTGAGGTCTGAAAACATGGTTCATCAAATCTATAAAGGCAGCAGGAGCATTAGTCAGTCCAAATGGCATGACCAGAAACTCATAATGCCCATACCGGGTACAAAAAGCAATCTTGGGTATGTCTTCTTCTTTTATTCTCAACTGATGATAACCCGAACGAAGATCTATCTTGGAAAAACAACAAGATCCTCTTAGCTGATCGAACAAATCATCGATCCTAGGTAAAAGATATTTGTTTTTCACTGTAACCCGATTTAACTGCCTGTATTTTATGCATAAACGTAATGAACCATCTTTCTTCTTCACAAACAATGCTGGTGTACCCTAAGGAGAAGTGTTGAGTCGGATGAATCCTTTCTCTAACAATTCTTCTATTTGTAACTTTAGCTCCCTCAACTCTGCTAGAGCCATTCGATAAGGAGCAATTGATATAGCTGCCACACCTGGATACACCTTGAAAGCAAACTCCACCTCTCTAGTTGGAGGTAACCCGGACAATTCTTCAGGAAACAGGAAATTCACTCACCACACGAGGAAGTTCAGAAACCCCTTTATTAATCTCTTCCACTAATATACTTGCTATCATGTTCCTGACCCCTTTCTTGTTTTTTGACCCAAGCAAAGGGTAATGCAATAATGCATATTTATCCCTATAAAAACTGAAAACGATGCCCTCTGGCGTGCGAATGATCACTTTCTTTTTGTAACAGTCTAATATAACTCGATAAGCGGACAACCAATCCATTCCTAATATCACATCATACTCTGTGATATCCATAAGTATGAAATCAAATGATGACCTGTGCCCATTGATCTCTAGCATACAGGAATGACATATCCTCCCAACCTCTAGAGTACTACCCATAGATGACTCCACATGTAATACAGAGTCCAACAAATCCTAATGCAGATGCAAAATGGGTAGATATAAAAGAATGAGTAGCTCTAGAATCAAATAAAACACGGGCCCATGCGTTAAAAACTAATAATGTACCTCCCACAGTCCCGTGGTTTGCAGACTCTGTCGGTTGAGTCAGAGCAAAAACTTGTTCCTGAGTCATCTGTCCCTGAGGTCTAGTGCTCCGAGCTGATCTTGGAGGCCTAACAGATTGAGAAGAAGTTGCCTGAGACCTCTGAGAAGTCTGATGTGACTGAGTGTTACGTCCCTGAAATGGTGGTCTAGACTGTGACCCTGACCCTTGTCGAGGAGTCTGGTAGGTCTGACTAGTGGCACTCTAAGGACCTCTCATCCCTGCTGGACAATGCCGTTGCATGTGACCGTATTGTCCGCATCTAAAACATCTGGGACACTGACGTTGTAAATGGCCTTGCTTCCCACACCCATAACAAACTCTCTGACTTTGTGAAGACCTACTTGACATGGAGCCTTGAGATTGCAGTTGCTGAGACTGAGAATTAAAGGAAGTCCTACTGGACTGAGTTCTCTGTCTCTTAGATGAACGATCATGCTATCGCACTCCTCTAGAAGATATGCCAATATCCCCTACCCTGTGACTCTGGGATATCTCCTGTTCTACAACTAAGGCGGTCTCCACCACATCAGGGTATGTTGTCAATCTACACACTGCAACTGAGGGTTTGATGTCATCTTTCAATCCCTTTTGAAATCTTCGAGCCTTGCTAGCCTCATCTGTCACCAAACCAGGTGTAAAACGGGATAAGACAGTAAATCGTGCCTCATATTGTTGCACTGTCATGTTCCCCTGTGTCAAATATATAAACTCATTTTCCTTTTGGTCACGAAAAACCATAGGAAAATATTTATCCAGAAAAGCAGTAGAGAAGTCTCTCCATATAAGGATGTTTCCTCCTCTGATACGCTTAACTGATGTCCACCACTGTAAGGCCTCTCCTGTCAACAAGTGAGTTGCCACCATAACCCGCAAATCTTCTTCAACTTGCAAAAGATTAAAGAGGCGCTCAACTCGTATAAACCAATCTTCTGCAATATTTGGATCGGGCTCCCCATTGAAAATAGGTGGATTGTGACGTTGGACTTCTCTAAGTGCACTCTTCATTCTATTGTCGACACCCGTCTCTAATACCGGTTGAGGTGGTGATGGTGAATTAGCACGAAGAGTCTCTCTAATTGTATTTGCCACTATTTCTGTCAATGTATTGGCCACATCTCTCATGGCCCTGTAAAAACTTCGACCTCTCACCACTCTCAGGTGGGTTGGAACTCGAAGCACTTCGTGTAGGAGAACTCATTATCTAATTTTATCAATGGCAAAAACATAAGTGGCAGAATTCTATAACATATGAAACAGAAACACAATAAACAGTTATTTAAGACACATGCAAGCACACAAACATGACTCTACCCCTCCCAGACCATCTACATCCTTTTCACTGGTCCACAGTAAAGCCTAAGCTCTGATACCACTCTGTCACGCCCTAACATCTCTTATTTAGAGACTTTTAGGGGTGATTGAATTTGAAATTAATAAAAAGTTAGTCATCAATATCTTGATTTTTTTTTCCTTCTTCTTAATTCTAGAAAAAACCCTCTCTTATATAAGTATAAGGCCTTGGTTCATGGGCCTAGGTCCACCAACTTCCAACCCACTCAATCCTTTAGACATAATTTCTAAATTTTGCAATGTATAAATGCCTATATATTAATTTTCTTTTGAGACTCTACACCTTAAGCCTGAAATGATTTAGATAGAAGAGACGATGTGGCGTGCAATAGAGAGGATAATTGAGGGCTAGTAGAGGCAACCTTGATAAAGGACGTTGCATATGAGGCTAATGGAGGAGGACATTAGATAAGAAAGGAGAGTTGGTGGAGCTATGAGTGCAATAGAGGTGGGTGGAGGCGGCCATGAAAGAGGATTACTTGGGGATATTCAGTAAGTGATGAGTAGGCAAGACGACGACGACGACGATGATAGTGGGATAGCATACGACAGTGGTAGGTTGGCAGTCAGTTTCACTTCAAGGGAGGAAGAAAAGGAGAGAGCCATTGGGGTTAGGGTTTGGGAGAAAAAAGACTTTACATACTCATTATCCTATCTGTTAAGACCTATGCTAAAGATAACACCCAATAATAGCTTGCCACGTGTCAAAAAATTAAATTTCAAAAAACATTGGTCTGGTCAGCTCGGGTCCATATTGGGTAGAAGCCTATATACCTGAAAATTACCTAATACTCTTCGGGTCCTGAAAATTATACCTGATTTTGGGTATCATAGATATACATACCTGACCAAACCCGACTTGGGTTGGGTAAACCCAGTTGGTTCGATTCAAAATGCCCACCCCTAGTGCCAAACATTTTTTTCTTTCTTTTCTTCTTCCTTCTTTCCTTCTTCAAACTCTTTTACACAGCGCTAAATCAGTTACAAAATAAGCTAGAGAAGTGAATCTAAGGTGTATTGACGTGATTCTACAGTATATTGATTGATATAGTGAAATAATGAAAATTGATGAAATATGAGTTTCTCGCGAACAAGATAAGCTCTCGACATTGTTATTCATTGTTGTCAAGTTTTGAGCAACATGTTGGTCGCTATCCGACACCAGACAAGAGTTTTCAATTGTTGTCAGATGAATGTGACCAGCACAACTTGACACATGATATCGAGGGTCATTGAGGTAATTTGTCTGTCCAAAGGGTCATGGCATGAAAATTTTTTGAGAGTGGGTTACATTTGAAATAGTTTCTTTAATTTGGTTAAAATTTAAATTTTCCCTTTATCAATGGCACAGGAGCTAGCCACAATTTATCATGATGGGACTAATGTACTGCTGTTTTTGAAAAATCCTGCCACATTTAATCGGAGTTTTTGAGTTGTGATTCCTCAGAGCTTCTTTATATGCCCGTATTTCCATTTGCTTCAAATAATAGTCGCTTAGTTCCTGATTCGCTTAAATACAGTGCAGTGTCAAGATCTGCCCAAATTAACACATGGAAGTTAGATGCTAAGAGTGCGGTTTAGTTACAAGTCAATATCCCATCCAGTTAAGAGTAAACGCTGACCGTGAACAGAGTCTCTGATACCGTGGAGGGAGAGAACAATAAAAATTACAGTTTTCTATTCCTTTCTTATATACGTGAAAGATTCAATTATTATGATGACAACAGAGTTTATTGATATACCAACTAAGGGTAACATCAAACACAAAACACACACTTGTTTATTCAGAGGAGAGGAAAAAATTACACCGAGACAGTTTGTTACCTCAAGCTCCCAAACAAAGTAGCCTTATAGCTTCTGACTAGCTATCACTAGCCTCTCACTCATTTCTTAACAATTACAACTTTTATATCACATCCTAATAGTAACACATAATCTCTTCCCAGCTTTGTACAATCACATCACAGCCATAACATCTGCTCCATGTTTTTGGGAAATATTTTACAATACTAGAATGAAAGCATATTGTAATTATTATTAGGTCAAAGCAAGTCAATGGGCTTCAAAATAACGCATGCCCATATCCTTCATGTATCGTTATATATCTTGGGACGGTGTTAATTAACAACAAATCACCTGCTCAAACTCCTTATAAATAAGCAGGCAATTTAGGGGCAACGCCGTCATCCAAAGGCAGCTTTACAGCCGAATAGGTTCCTGCACCGCAGAGTGTCCCAAGGATTGGGGCGGTTAGGTAGATCCAAATGGCCTTGAAATTGTTTTCTGCTATGGCTGGTCCCAGTGTTCTTACCGGATTCATTGAAGCACCAGTCCAAGGTCTGCACCATGTACACCATTAATGCATAAAGATCTTTCAAAGATATATATATATATATATACTTCGTAAGTTCGGATTAGGATAGAACCTAACTTTTGTACACAATTGTCAGCAATACTTTATGATCATAGTTTATATATATATATATATAAACTATGATCATAAAGTATTGCTGACAATTGTGTACAAAAGTTAGGTTCTATCCTAATCCGAACTTACGAAGTATATATATATATATAAACTATGATCATAAAGTATTGCTGACAATTGTGTACAAAAGTTAGGTTCTATCCTAATCCGAACTTACGAAGCTATTTATTTTTCTATTGAGAATAAATAATTCCTTGGATTTTTTTCAATCAAATATTTTGTCATCTAAAAATAGTAATTAATTAATGAATTTTTCTAGCCTTTGATTATTTTTATAGCGTTGGGACGTGTATATATATATGTACCCGGCTATGAGTATGTTAAGCATGACGGTGCCTCCCACTATGATTCCTGCCAATTCTTGCATCTACACAATCCCAGATTGAGAGGAAATTTCAGCTTATTTCAATAAATAATTTCAGAGAGTTATGCTTACAGCTTAGTTCTCTGTTAACCTTTTATTTATTTAATGTTAAAGATCCAATGGAAGTGCAAACTAAACTTACAGCTTTTGTGTCAGTGGAGACAGCAGTAACAACAAACATGAGAATGAAGCTAATAATAAACTCCAAAGCGAAAGCTTGACCATCTCCTACTGTTGGCACTGTCACTCCCCCTCCCATCTCCGGATGAAAAATTGCCTTCAGCATAAATGCTGCGCATAGTGATGCCATTACTTGTGCTCCTGTGTACGCTGGCACCTGTTAAAAAATAAGACAAAAAAACAGAACAGTAATAAATTATTTAAAATTTCTCAAGCGGTGTTCGCTAAATTTGATAAAGGTTTATAACATAGTATCAGAGTTAAAAGATCGTTTTTTGTATGCCTCACTTGTCTTTTATCAAAACCCAAAACCCACGACTCTTAATTATGTTGGTAAATTTATTAAAGCAAAAGAAAAAAATTGAAAAACTTTAATACTGTATTCATATGTTTACTTTGAAAGATTGTATTGATATCCATATTTACGTACATGCTTCCATGGAAAGTGTTCCCAGGCAGCAAAGGAAATGGTGACAGCAGGGTTCAGATGGGCTCCAGAGATGTGGCCAGTCGAGAATATGATGATCATAACAGCGAGTCCATTGTTGGGATGTAATGATCAACTCAGAACAGAATTTGGGAGAAAAATTACTTGTATTAACAGAGAAAATTAATGTACAAGAATTATACAAAAACTCCCCTAAAATTTCTGGAGCTCTCCTGGCTCTCTCTCTCAATCCTAAACTCTCTGGTTTAGACTCTGGACTCTCTCTGGAATCTCTCTGATGCTTAAACAAGGCAGAATTCGTCCCATATTTATAGGGAAAATTCTGCATACAAATTCAAATCAAATTTGGCTACTTCCTTTGATTTTCAAAATTGGAGGTGCCTAACAAATTTGACTCTCAATGCATTCACATGGGAGGGATTCTGGAAGCCATGCATGTCATGCATGAGCTCAGCAGAATTCTAGAACTCATGCATGTCATGCATGAGCTCATCAATTCTCCCCCTCCATCCCATGTGAAAAAGGAGTAACAACAAAAGTAATTAGACAGCTTCTAATCCAACTATGTCTCTGCATAGTTCTAGCTTGTCTCTGGTGACCACTTTTGTTAACATGTCGGCTGGATTCTCTTTAGTATAGATTTTCACTAGTTTCAACAGTTGCTTGTCCATCACCTCTCGTATCCAATGATAGCGGATGTCAATATGCTTCGTTCGAGAATGGTACACTGAGTTCTTGCTCAAATCCAGAGCACTTTGACTGTCACAGTGTACTTTGTATTCCTTTTGCTCAATCCCAAGTTCTTGGAGAAACCGCTTCAGCCACAACATTTCTTTTCCAGCTTCCGCTGCGGCAATGTATTCTGCCTCTGTCGTGGATAGCGCAACACACTTCTGTAGTCTTGACTGCCATGATACAGCTCCCCCTGCAAAAGTGTAAACAAAACCTGATGTAGATTTCCTACTGTCAGGTTCTCCGGCCATATCTGAATCTGTATAGCCTTCCAAGATTGGATCAGCTCCCCCGTAACACAAGCATATCTTCGAAGTACCTTTAAGGTATCTGAGAATCCACTTGACTGCCTCCCAATGTTCTTTCCCTGGATTGGAAAGAAATCTGCTCACGACTCCGACAGCATGAGCAATATCTGGCCTTGTACACACCATGGCATACATCAAACTTCCTACAGCAGAAGAATAGGGTACCGACGCCATGTCCTCTATCTCTTTCTTGGATGAGGGACATGATCTCTTGCTCAGCTTGAAATGATTAGCCAGTGGTACACTAACTGGCTTAGCACTATCCATGTTGAACTTTTGAATTACCTGTTCAACATATTTCTCCTGAGACAGCCATAATTTCTTTTGTTTCCTGTCTCGACGAATGTGCATCCCCAAGATTTGCTGAGCTGGTCCCAAGTCCTTCATATCGAAGGTTTTTGATAGTTCATTCTTCAGCTGCTTTATTCTTGTTGCATCTTTTCCGACGATCAACATGTCGTCCACATATAACATTAATGCAACAAAGTCTCCACCTGGAAGTTTCTGAAAGTAGACGCATTGGTCTGCAGCGGTTCTTTTGTACCCATGACTCACCATGAAGGAGTCAAACTTCTTGTACCATTGCCTTGGTGCTTGTTTGAGGCCATACAAGCTCTTTTTGAGCTTGCACACGAGGTGTTCTTTTTCTTGAACCTCGAACCCTTCTGGCTGCTCCATGTAGATTTCTTCATGCAAGTCTCCATGAAGAAATGCTGTCTTCACATCTATCTGTTCAAGCTCTAAATCAAGACTTGCTGTTAATCCGAGGATGACGCGGATTGAGGACATTTTTACCACCGGTGGAAAGATTTCATCAAAGTCAATTCCTTTCTTCTGAAGGAATCCTTTTACCACCAATCGGGCTTTGTGCTTTATCACCTTTCCTGTTCCATCTTTCTTGAGCTTGAATACCCACTTGTTCTTCAGTGCCTTCTTTCCGTCTGGGAGTTCGACCAGTTCATAAGTTTTGTTCTTCTCTAGAGAATTCATCTCATCTTGCATTGCATGCAGCCATCGTTCTTTGTCTGGATGAGATAAAGCTTCATGAAAGCTTTCTAGCTCCCCCTCATCAGTAAGCAGTGTGTACTCTGATTCCGGATATCTCCTCGACGGAATCCGACCTCGCTCAGATCGTCGTAGCTGAGGTTCTTTATTTCCAGGAGGTACAGCAGCTTCTATAGGTGATTGTGGCTCCCCCGGCTCAGCAATCTCTTCATTTTCTTCCTCCTGATCTGCTTCTAGAACTTCGTCTGGTACCTCGTCATTTCTTGTAGCATTTGGTGTTGGGGTAGAATCTGCAACAATATCTGAGGCACTGCTAGTGGGATTTGTAGATATTGTTGTCTTTTTAGCGTCTTCATATGTTTGGTCTTCGTGAAATACGACATCTCTGCTCCGGATGACTTTCTTTTCTTTGGGATCCCATAATCTGTATCCGAATTCTTCATCTCCATAACCGATGAAGATACATGGAACAGTTCTTGCATCGAGCTTCTGTCTGAGCTCCTTGGATACATGTACGAAGGCTAAACAACCAAACACTTTCAAATGATTATAGGAGGGCTTTTTGTTATACCATACCTTTTCTGGAATCTCGAAGTTCAGTGGTGCCGATGGTGCTCTGTTGATTAAGTAACAGGCGGTGCGAACTGCCTCCCCCCAGAATGGCTTGGGTAACTTAGCCAATCTGAGCATGCTTCTGACTCGTTCCATGATGGTTCGATTCATCCTCTCGGCCACTCCATTGTGTTGTGGTGTGCGTGGGACTGTTCTTTCATGTCGATGCCATATCTTCGACAGTAGGCATTGAACTCTCTGGAGGTATACTCGCCTCCGTTATCTGATCGAAGGCATTTTAATTTCTTACCCGTTTCACGTTCTACCATGGCGTGAAACTCCTTGAACTTCTCCAGAACTTCATCCTTCGTCCTGAGGAAATAAACCCACACTTTCCGAGATGCATCATCAATAAAGGTCAAGAAATACCTTTTACCGCCTAAGGACTCGACTTCGAGAGGTCCGCATACATCACTGTGTACTAGCTCCAACAGCTTTAATTTCTTCACTGATGAGGAGCTGAATGATACCCTCCGTTGTTTCCCGTACAAACAATAATCGCAAGGATGAGACGCTGCATCCTTGGAAACAGTGATCAGCTTCTTTTTCTGAAGGGTTGATAAACCCTTTTCACCCATGTGACCGAGCCTTTTATGCCACAAATCTAGAGGTACCATGTGCTCTGCTACATGAAGGCTCTCTCCGTTTATCTTTACATGAGTCCTGTAAAGATTGTCACATAATTTACCTCGAGCAACCACCATGACCCCTTTCAACATCTTCCATGTACCGTTGGTGAAGCAGCTCTCATAACCTTGCTGATCAAAGGCTTTTACCGAGAGCAAGTTGAGTCGAAGATCTGGCACATGACGAACGTCCTTCAAAGTTATTTTGCATCCGACGTTCGTTTGGAATTGAATATCACCAATTCCCATGATTTTGGCGGTGCTGTTGTTTCCCATCTTCACTATCCCAAAGTCTCCTGCTTTGTACGTGGTGAAGATTTCTCTGCAAGGAGTGACGTGGCAGGAAGCTGCTGTGTCAATGACCCATTCTACTCCTTGATCTGCTGTGTGGAAGCACGTCTCTTCTGCACAGATGGTTACATCTTCTACCACTGTAACTCGTGGTTCTTCGTTGCTTTGTGCCTGTGAACTCTCCTGGTTCTGCTTCCGAAGACTGCGACAATTTCTCTTCAAATGTCCCTCTTTGCCACAGTTCTAGCACTTGTATGTAGGTCTCCGTCCATCTGATGACCTGCCCTTGATCTGCCTCTGCTTTTGCTTCTACCTCTTCTCCAGTCTTCACCTCGAGACTGTCTTCCTCGATTCTCTGTGATGTAGGCTTCATCTTGACTGGCGCCTGCATCTTTTCTTATTGCCTCCTCGTTCATTAAGGCATCTTTAACCATTGATAGGGTAAGTCTGCCTCCGGGTGCTGAATTACTGATGGAAACCACTAACGTCTCCCAAGAGTCTGGAAGGGAACTGAGAAGTAGAAGTGCTTGTTCTTCGTCTCCAAGCTGTAACTCGACTGCTGTCAACTGATTCACCAAGTTCTGGAACTCACTTGTATGTTCTGCTACAGGAGTTCCGCTCCGCAACTTCAAGTTCACAAGCCGTCTCATCAGGATGGCTTTGTTCCGTGCTGACTTGGCTTGATACATACTCTCTAATTTTTTCCATAGAGTATATGCATCTGTTTCTTTGGCTACATGGTGGAAGACACTATGATCGATCCATTGTCTGATCTGACCGATGCATTTTCTGTTAATTTTCTTCCACTCTGCCTCTTTTTCTGTCTCAGGTCTCTGCCCTTCAAATTCTATAGGGTCATATAGATCCTTACAACTAAGGAGATCCTCCATCCTGGGTCTCCATAGTGTGTAATTTGTAGCAGTCAATTTTATCATGGCTCCGGATGATTCTTCCATTTTAGAATAATTAATTCACTAAAATGAAAATTGAATTTCAAAAATCAGAGCCCACCGTTACGTCCGGAACGGTCAAATTAGGTAGAATAGCCTCTTCCGGGGCTCAAAAAATTCTTTTTATACAATAAATACTAAGCTTGGAAACTTTAAGGACTAAACTGAAATTTCTTAAGGGCTAAACTGAAATTTCAGAAACTAAAAGGGGGCACAATGTCATTCTCCAGAACTACAGGGGCCAAACTGATATTTCCTAGGGACTGAAATGTAAATTTCATAAACTCAGGGGGTCAAAATGTAATTACCTGGAAATACAGGGGCCAAAATGTAATTTTCCAACGTTTTGCTGACGTGGCAGTTGGGGTCCACAATGCTGACGTGGCTCTGACGTGGCGACACGTGGCACGCTGACGTGGACGGCTGACGTGGCTTGCTGACGCGGCGACCTGCTGACGTGGACGACTGACGTGGCGAAAAGGCCGTGGCGCTGACGTGGTCGTCTTCTTCCTTGGAATGGCGCGTGCAGCGCGTGGGGCGAGTGACGCCCACTCGCAGACCAGGTCGGAGGCGCGTGCGGCGCGTGCGGCTTCTCTGGACGTCGGATCGGTCGCCGGAAAATTGCAGAATGATCAGGACGACGTCACGAACACACTGGACACTTCAAATTCGAAATTCGATGACTTTCCGAAAAATCGAAATTTTCCAGAAACAGGGGACAAATTTTCTCTGAATTTTTCCTTTCTGTTCTGACGTTCCAGGAGCTCAACGAGGCTCTGATACCACTTGTTGGGATGTAATGATCAACTCAGAACAGAATTTGGGAGAAAAATTACTTGTATTAACAGAGAAAATTAATGTACAAGAATTATACAAAAACTCCCCTAAAATTTCTGGAGCTCTCCTGGCTCTCTCTCTCAATCCTAAACTCTCTGGTTTAGACTCTGGACTCTCTCTGGAACTCTCAGTGATGCTTTTACAAGGCAGAATTCGTCCCATATTTATAGGGAAAATTCTGCATACAAATTCAAATCAAATTTGGCTACTTCCTTTGATTTTCAAAATTGGAGGTGCCTAACTAATTTGACTCTCAATGCATTCACATGGGAGGGATTCTGGAAGCCATGCATGTTATGCATGAGCTCAGCAGAATTCTAGAACTCATGCATGTCATGCATGAGCTCATCATCCATTGGAGGCAGCAAGGCCAAGGAGGGTTTCCGAGCCTTGTTTTTTCTGGTTCACAATGGCTGTGCCTGCCCCAGCAAAGATGAGTATGAGAGTGCCTACGAATTCTGCTCCCACCTGATTTTGGCATCAAAAATAAATAAGCATCATCTCTCATAACCCTTTCAAGGATAACACACTAAAATATTAATAAAAAATTTGTTAAAGAAATAAAAAAGAAGACATATAGATATTAGTAAAGTATATAAATCGAAACACTTGTGTATGTAAAATAATCTTATTGGATAGATCATAATATATTTGTTCCACGTAAAACTTTCTTGAATTAACTTATGGTATTTACGGGAGCAGGTCTCTCATATCATACCTTTCTTGCAAAAGAGACTTCTGTCATTGCTGACTTTGTAGGAGGTGATGTAACATCAAGATTCTCCATTGTTAATCGCTTAACAATAATTGAAAATGAAAAGAAATTTAAAAGGAAAAGAAAACTTGAGCTGCCGCTAGCCAGCTCTGTCTCTATATGTATTGGTAGGGTACGTTGTAGTAGCTCGGTTTCTGCTAATTATATAATACATGCGAAGAAGTTGACTAGGAAATATTGGTTGTGATAATTAAAGAAAGAGAAGAATTGTAGAGAGAAAGTGAATGGAACAGTTAGAAGGGAATAAACTAGTTAGTGGAGATAATTAAAAGAAAGTGAAGAATTGCACAACGGAACTCAATGGAACTGTTAGAAGTGAATAAATCAATTAGTTCGTTGAAAATATTCTTCATCATGCAGTGGTTGGAGAAATTAGTTAATTTCTGCCCATTGGTGGCGGAGCTAGTTGCCTTGGCAGAGTAGGCAGCCCGGACCCCCATAAAGCTTTAGAAAATTTGTTTAGCCCCTTGGTTTAACTTAGTTTAAAAAGTTAATTTTTATACCCTTTTTTAAAATAAAACTTAATTGTTAGAATTGTTTAAAATTCTTATTTATTTATTTAAGTATAAATTATTTATTCATTTTCTTTTGTAGTTTGTAAATAATCAATAGGTTGTTATCAAAGAATACGAATTCAAATAGTTCCTAGTTAACAATAATAACTAATTCTTTTTCTAATTTTCAGGGACCGACTATTTTTACATTTAAAGTCTGAATTTTACTAAATCTCAAACTTCAGACTTTTTTATAGTGATTATTTTTGGGATTAAACACTTTTTCATAGATAATTATATCTTATTCAAATAATTGTATTTTTTAGCTTTTATCTAAATAAAAAAAATCTGAATAAATTATCTATTTTTTATGTTCTAAAGTCTTCTTAATAATTTTAATTAATTCCTATTTTGTAAATCACTTACTATCTTTCCCTGATCCTAAACTCTTTTCTGAATGTAATCCCAAGCTGCGGGCTTTGCGTGCCTATCTGCGGCAGACATCAGAATCTCTCTTCCTTAATTAAATGACTTTAATTAATTGGTGGTTCTCCAAACTTTTCACTGCTTCATATGAATACTATTAGGAACATGTGACATCCCAAACTATTATAGCATATATATATATATATATATATATATATATATATATATGTGTGTGTGTGTGTGTGTGTGTGTGTGTGTGTGTGTTTTCGAGTGGTTTGCTTTTGGACTTGTTTACGAAGTGATCGGTTTTTGTTGTTACTATTAAAAAAAATCAAATGTACGGCTCGGGTCTTTGATGGTTTATATAAAACCTGTAGGGATGATGTCCCTGCCAATTTCTTTATTAATAACAACGTAACAAAATACGATAGCCCAAATGGAGCCCATTAAATAAAGTACATCAAATGTAAATCAAATCCGCGTTGGTTCACATTCCGGCAAACGCTTATCCTAACTACACAATTATCAAAATTTAACAAACAACGATTATACAGGTTTAATCTATATATAAAAATCTTACCAGTTAAGCCAATTTCTTAAACTCATAGAAAGATAAGATTTAACTCCTTCCAATTCCGACACAATTTTACCGACCAAGAATCATAAATAACAAATTGCAGTTAAGCAAAACCTTCGAAGTAAAATCACTCTAGCCTCCACAACCAAGCCATGCACTTCCCTATAAGTTTCAGGATGTTGCCTCTGCCCAATTGCCACATACTCACGGCAATTTATATTTCTAATTTGAACTTGAAAGTTTTCAGTCATCTCATCTATTTGTAATCCTTGATCAGGTATGTTGATTATCCTTATTTAATTTTTCTATTAGGCTTTTTTTATTGATTTGATTATTGAATTTGAATTTAAGTATCAATTTACATGTTTACTTTTTAGTCAACAAAGTTATCAATATATATAATACTAAATAAGGGTATATATGTCAAATTATTAGCTTTGATATTTTTTAGTTATTATAAACAAACAACTTAAGATTTATTGTCAGATTTTAAAAAATAAAAAACAAACATATCACTCATACATTTGTATTTAGACCTATTCAAAATTTAGTAAAATTTAGATCCATTCATATTTTGGAAAAAAAATCGCCCCCTTAGTCAAGTTATATATTATTTAAGAAAAATATTATAAGCGACCTTGAACTAAAACCTAATATTACGTATAACCCTAATGCTTTTCATAATATTATCCATGATCCTACCAACCATTTACTAATTCGGTTAAAATTCAAATCTCACCCATGAAATGACTTCCATACGCTTATTTTGTTTTTTCATAAGCTAATTAATAAGTGTTTTATTCATTGTTGAATCTTAAATTGTTTAAGATCACGATTGCTATTAGAATTGATTTAGAATAGACATGTATTGGATTTACCTTGTTAATTTTGGTTTTTAAAACATTTTTAATATTCAAAACATCGTGAAAATTAATTTGCAAAAATTTCTTCAATATCATGCCAAAGCGGAGGCGGACCTACACTATGGCCTAGGGGCCCTGGGCCCTCCAGGTTTGAAAAATTTCTAATTTCCCCTTTATGTGTAAAAGCAATCTAAATGAAAACGAATTTCGGGCCTCTCCATATTTTTAATATATCTCCTAGAGCCCATAACTTTTTGAATGATTTGTAATAAAATTTTTTTGACTCCTTCCTTTTTCATAGTTTTATTAATAATAACACAAATATCATATCATGTCTATGGCCTCCACAATCTTTATTTCACTTATTTAACTAATGAAATATATTCTTTTAAAACTTTATTAAATAGAAATATGAGAAAAAATCAATTTATTTATCTATTGTCAAATAAAATTATATTCTTTAATAAAAAAGGACAATTGTAGTAAAGATTGAGGTTTAGATATTTGTATAATGTATTTATTTTTTAATTATTTTATTTACATTTTATAGATGCACTTCATTTTCATAGTTTATTTGAGAATTGATAATTTGTTTTAAAAGTTAGAAAGTTTTTTTTCTTTTACTTTTTAAAAATCTACATGAGTATGCTTCATTGACAATATCTATTTAAATTATTTAATTTATATCTACTTAGAAGATTAAAAGAAAGTCAAATTATAGATTTTATGATTAATTAATCTAAAACTTTATAAAATTTTTTTTTATATATTACAAATATTTCATTAAAAAATTTATTTCTACCTCCCCCATTATGTATTTATTTTTAATTACGTATAAACCTAATGCCTTTCATAATATTATCCATGGTCCTACCAACCTTTTACTAATTCGGTTAAAATTCAAATCTCACCCATGAAATGTCTTGTATATGCTTATTTTGTTTTTTTATAAGCTAATTAATAAGTGTTTTATTCATTGTTGAATCTTAAATTGTTTAAGATCACGATTGCTATTAGAATTGATTTAGAATAGACATGTATTGGACTTATCTTGTTAATTTTGGTTTTTAAAACATTTTTAATATTCAAAACATCATGAAAATTAATTTGAAAAATTTCTTCAATATCATGCCAAATCAGAGGCGGACCTACACTATGGCCTAGGGGTCCTGGGCCCTCCAGGTTTGAAAAATTTCTAATTTCCCATATATGTGTAAAAGCTTTCTAAATGAAAACAGTTTGGGGCCTTTCCATATTTTTAATATATCTCCTAGAGCCCATAACTTTTTGAATGATTTGTAATAAAATTTTAGCGACTCCTTCCATTTTCATAGTTTTATTAATAACAATACAAATATTATATCATGTCCATGGACTCCACAATCTTTATTTCACTTATTTAACTAATGAAATATATTCTTTTAAAACTTTATTAAATAGAAATATGAGACAAAATCAATTTATTTATCTATTGTCAAATAAAATTATATTCTTTAATTAAAAAAGACAATTATATTAAAGATTGAGGTCTAGATATCTGTATAATATATTTATTTTTTAATTATTTTATTTACACTTTATAAATACACTTCATTTTCATAGTTCATTTGGGAATTGATAATTTGTTTTAAAAGTTAGAAAGTTTTTTTTTCTTTTACTTTTTAAAATCTACATGAGTATGCTTCATTGACAATATCTATTTAAATTATTTAATTTATATCTACTTATAGGATTAAAAGAAAGTCAAATTCTAGATTTTATGATTAATTAATCTAAAAATTTATAATAATTTATTCTTTTATATATTACAAATATTTCATTAAAAAATTTATTTCTAGCCCCCCACCCAAAAAAAAAAAAACTCTAAATCCTGCGTCCGCCATTGGACAAAAGATAGTTGTGCAAAGAGAGAGTGAAGAGGAGGAGAAGAAGAAGATAGAGGGTAAAGAGATATTGTTGGGATGGAATTTTTTTTAATATTTCAATAAATATAAATTTAAAATATAATTACTTCAACCATTTATGAAAGCAAGTGTAATGAAATTTGAAAAGCTAATAACTTAAAGTCACTTTTTTAACCCTTAGGTGTTAGATTTAATCGAAATTGGGTAACAATAGGGTCATGAATGATATCTTATAAAAATCAGGGTTATGAATGATATGAAGCTTTAGTTTAAGGTCATCTATAACAAGCGATACAACCAAAAATGTGAATCAGTGGGCAACTGTGGATGTAATACAAATACAATATATAATAAATAGGTTTTCTTTAATATATAATTATAGATTAAAAATATATTATACTAAATATTTATAACTAGTAAAAAGTGATTACATATTAATTTTAAAATTTATCTATTTTTTGTAATTACCTTTTAGTTTTAAGAATATAATAGTAAAATGTTCATCTTATAGTTAATTTAAATTGATAATAAACTTGGTAATCAATTAAAATAAATTTAAAAAAATTGTATTTTAAAAACAAATAGTTAATTGCAAGATTAAAAGTATTTATACTTTAAAAACAATTAATAAAAATTATAGAAAGAAAAGAATATATAAACAAAAGTGAGTTCTAATATATATATAAGTCGGTAGACCTTGTTAATAAATTGGATAATGTAGTTTTATATTTTAAATAATGAGTTTGTTGTATTAAAGCTTCACATATTTTGTGGAAAAGGATTTGATAAATATATTCATAAGTTTTGGGGAAAAATAAAATTAATAAAGCTAAAATGACCATTAGAAACTTTTCTATAACAAAAAAAGCAAGTCACATTGAACTCAGTTGGGGATCCCACTCATCCCGATGTGGCTTTGTCCCTAATCTATAATATTTACCCATTATTTGTATCATTTAGGGAACAAAAGTTTATTTATATACATTGAAAAAATATTTTTGCTAACTGACAAAGAGGTAATTATGCATTGTTTTCATATTATGGAATCTCATAGAGGACAATTACAAATGTGTATTTATGAAAAAAATTATCAAATATTAGTATTTTACGTTTTGTAAATTGTTTTATTGTACAGAGATTAATTTCCAAACAAAAGATTTATTATGTTCCTCATTTCAAAGTTTGAGAGAACTTGAACTGTTGCGCAATCCAGAAGTGATAACACAAAACAACCAAATGCACAACTACAAACTATGCCAGATAATTGAATATAATAGCAATTAAAGAAGGCAACTAATCAACCATCAATTTAGAAATAGAAAGAAGACCAAGATTTAACGAGGTTCGGTATTGTTACCTGTTGACCCAGGTATGGCAACCCAAGAGGGGGGGTGAATTGGGTTTTTATTTATCAAAACGGATTTAGAAAACTTTTCTTGAAAGATCAAAATTAGTTCACTCTTTCTTTGAGAATAAAGGTGAAGAAGATGAAAATAGAATTTATCAAAGATGTAATCAAAAGAATAATAATAATAAACAATCACAAGTGCAAGTAAATGTAAAGAGGAAAGGGATAGAGAGAGTGCAAACTCAATTTACGTGGTTCGGCAAACCTTGCCTACGTCCACGGGCTCCTAGCTCCACGAGCTAAGCTTTCCACTAAGTTGTAGAAATCTTTACAACTTGCTTGATGAACAACCTCACCAAGACTTTTTCTTCCAACTCTTGATAACACCACACCAAGAGTTCTTCTTGATGAACAACCTCACCAAGGCAACTTCCTTCAACTCTTGATAACACCACACCAAGAGTTCTTCTTGATGAACAACCTCACCAAGGCAACTTCCTTCAACTCTTGATAACACCACACCAAGAGTTCTTCTTGATGAACAACCTCACCAAGGCAATTTTCTTCAACTCTTGATAACACCACACCAAGAGTTCTTCTTGATGAACAACCTCACCAAGGCAACTTCCTTCAACCCTTGATAACACCACACCAAGAGTTCTTCTTGATGAACAACCTCACCAAGGAAACTTCCTTCAACTCTTGATAACACACAACAAGAGTTCTCTCAAGGATAACTATTATCCTTTACAAGAATATCTCACTCTCACCACAATACAAAAACAAGGATAATTTTTACAACAAAAGTACAACTCTCTTCAAAGAGTAGATAAAGAATATAAAAGCTTTCTAGACTTGATATTTCTCTTATTTTTTGCTTGATAGATGCTTCTCTTGCTCTTTTACTGAATGCATGAGAGAAGGGCTCCTTTCATAGGCAAATGAGATGAACTTAATCAAGTGAAGACACCAACTACAAATTTTCTGCCCACCATAAAAACCGTAATCTTGCCTGCCATTTTTGTCAATGTTCCGTTTGAAATTTGAAAATCTACAAAACATAATAGATCTGCACAATTGAATAAGCTTTCCAACGCATCAAGAACCAAGTCATTTGGATATCTGTGGCTCAAGATATGGCCAAAATACCATTCGGTGCTCATGTGACTTGATTTATCTTCCTTGTGTCAGTCCACCGAATTGAATGATAATTCTGTTAGCCTTTCGTTTGAAATTTGAATTTCTTCAAAACATAAAAGATCTGCATAGTTGAATAAGCTTTCCAAAACATTAAGAATTAAAGTATTTGAATATCTCTATCTTAAGATATCGCCAAAACACCATTCTATTTGAAATTTGAATTTCTTCAAAACATATGAAATGTGCCTCATTAAGTCATCTTTCTAATGCTGCAAGAATCAAGTCATTTTGATTTTTCTAACTCAAGATATGTCCAAAAGAGTATTCGGTGCTTATGTCAGCTGCTTCCATTTGTCTTTCAACTTGCATGATGATTTGGACAACCTTACACTTGAAATTTGAATTTATTTAAAACATATGAAATGTTATAAATTGAGTAAGCTTTCCAAAGATCAAGAATCACATTATTTGGACATTTGTAGGGAAATATATGACTAATTGATTGAACATTGCTCATATGTCACATATCTTGAATCAAACCTTATTCTTAAACTTTGGTGCCTTTAACATGTAGTCTTCTCCTTAGCTTCAACACTTCATTTTAATAAGTCTCTTCTTGATTTTACAATTATTTCAATGATCTTACTCTTGTACATAAATAAACATGTTAGTAAATCTCAATTAATCAATGTGTATTGTTATCATCAAAATTATCATGTAGCCTTAGGGCTAACAATCTCCCCCTTTTTGATGATGACAAACCATTGATTGCTTTAAAATAATATCTAAAATCTAGAATGAAAATAAAATCAAGAATAAGCAAAAGGATGGTACTTGTTATGAATATAAGCAATCCAACTATTTCTCCCCCTTTTGTTATCATCAAAAAGATGTAGTCAAATTAATTACTCCCTCTAAATATATTCTCCCCTTTAACATATGCTACCATTTAAAGATTATCATATAGAAGAAAAATTAAGACATATCCAACATGCCTAATTCTCTTCTAACTATGCAAAATCTATCTTGACTAAGGGTTTAGTCATATTTAGGTCTAGGGACCAATTCTCAAACTTGATTTCTCTCAAATTGGTTCAATTCTTCTTGCATAGCCAAAATCCAATTTTCCTCATTTTTGGCTTCTCTAAAAGATTTTGGTTCAAATTGAGAGACAAATGCAAAATGATTACAAAAGTTCCTAAAGGAAGATCTAATTCTCATACCTTGTGATGGTTCACCAATAATGAGATCTTTAGGGTGAGCTTTTGCGTACCTCTATTCCTTTGATAATTCTTGGGAAGAATCAATTACTTCCTCAAGCTTTTCTTGTTGAAGTTATAATCCATCTTGACTCTTTTCATCAAGCCTTGATTCCTTGATTTGCTTTTCTACCTCAACAATATCATCATCTAAATTCTTTGAAGAAATCACATTAGTTTCATCAAATTCAACATGCATAGAATCTTCAATAGCAAGAGTCTTTTTATTAAAAACTCTATATGCTTTACTATGGTTGGAGTAGCCAACAAAAATTCCAATATCGGCTTTTGCATCAAATTTTCCATGGTTATCCTTGGTGTTTAAAATAAAACATTTACATCCAAAAACTTTAAAAAATCCAATGTTGGGTTTTCTCCCTTTCCAAAGTTCATAAGGAGTTTTATTTATTAAAGCTCTAATATGGACTCTATTGATTATAAAGCATGCGGTATTAATAGCTTTAGCCTAAAAATATTTTGGCAAATTATTTTCAAGTAATATGGTCTTAGCCATTTCTTGAATAGTCATATTTTTTTCTCTCAACAACACCATTTTGTTGTGGAGTTCTAGGTGCGAAAAATTATGTTCAAAACCATTTTCATCACAAAGATTTTCAAATGCAACATTGTCTACTTCACCACCATGATCACTCATAATGGACCCAATAGAATACCCTTTTTGATTTTGGACTCCTTTTACAAATTTTGAAAAAGTTTGTATGGCCTCATTTTTAGTTTTCAAGAATAACACCCAAGTGAATCTTGAATAATCATCCACAATAACAAAAACATAATACTTTCCACCAAGGCTTTGAGTTCTTGATGGTCCAAATAAATCCAAATGAAGTAATTGTAGAGGTTTATTTGTTGAAATAAATTTCTTTTGTTTAAAAGAAGTTCTCACTTGTTTTCCAAATTGACAAGCATCACAAATCTTATCCTTTTCAAATTTTATTTTTGGAAGACCATCAACTAAATCATTTTTAGAAATTTTTTGAAATTGTGTCCATGCTAGCATGACCTAACTTCTATGCCATAACCAAGCATCATGATTAACAATGAAACAATTTTCTACATGATCATTAACATCAATATCAATTGTATAAATATTACCACATCTATTACCAACAAATAATGTCTTATTGTTACTGACATTCTTAATCACATATCTATTAGGCTCAAAAGCACAAAATATCCCTTATCACACAATTGACTAATGCTAATCAAATTATGTTTCAAACCATGAACAAGCAAAACATCTTTAATAATAGGTGAAGAAGGGTTACCAATATCACCATGTCCGATTACCCTTCCTTTGGCATTATTACCGAAGGTCACATATCCTCATTTCTTCATGATTAATCTTGAGAACTAGGAGGCATCTCCAATCATATGCCTTGAGCATCCACTATCTAAGTACCACTTGTGTTTGCCACTCCTTTGTTTCTACAATCAACATTCAAATAGCGACTTTTTGGTACCCAAATGTTCTTGGGTCCTTGGGGGTTAGTTATGGTACTTTTTGGAACCCATATTTGTTTTAAATTAGGATTTCTCTTAATATAGCAAGAAAGCACTTTGTGTTCTTTTCTTCCACAATAAGTACATGAATGATTATGATTATTCCTAGAAGATGCATGAACAAAATAGTTTTTAAAATACTTTTGATTTTTATGACTTTTATATCATAACCCTCTTTTATCAAAAACACACATTTGGTTTTGTAACATAGATTTCAAATTTTTTGTGCTTTTTGTAAAAATTTCAACAATATTTCTTAAGTCATTATTTTTCTTTTTCAAAATAACATTTTCTTTCTCTAATTTATCAAAATCCTTTTGTTTTAAAATCTCATTTTTAGTTTTTAAAAAATGTATTTGACTTTCCAAACTTTCAAAATCTTTTTGCTTTAAAATTTCATTTTCATTTTCTAAAGCTTCATTTATTTCCACCAACTCTTCTAATTGAGATAACATGATTTTTGACTTCTTTTTGAAAGCATTGATTTTTGAATTTTGTTTATCAACTTGCACATGTAAATTTTGGAATGCTTCAAGTAATTCATCATATGAAAGCTTAGGATCATGGTTTAGAATACTTATCTCATTTTCTCTTAAAGCCATGAAGCACATGTTTGCCACTTTGCAATCTTCTTCTTCATTCTCCTTCAAGGTGATTTCATGAGTCATGAGAGAACCCATAAGTTCTTCTAATGGTAGTTTGGTGAGGTCCTTTGCTTCTTGAATTGCCGTCACCTTTGGCTCCCAAGATTTTGGTAGACACCTAAGAATCTTTCTCACCATTTCAACATTAGAATAAGATTTACCAAGAGATTTCAAACTATTAATAATATCCGTAAATCTAGTAAACATTTCAGAAATTGATTCATCCGATTTCATCTTAAAAAGCTCATAACTATGAACTAGCATACTAATTTTGGATTCTTTAACTTGACTAGTTCCTTCATGAGTTACTTCAAGTGTGTGTCATATTTCTTGTGCCGTAGAACAAGTAGATATTCTATTAAACTCATTTCTATCTAGAGCACAATATAACACATTCATAGCTTTAGCATTCAAACTCAATTTCTTTTTATCATCTTCACTAAACTTTTTAGGTTCTTTAAGCATGCATTCCTCATTTTCAATTTTGGTAGGAACAAAAGGTCCTTCCAAAACAATAGACCACAAATCATAATCAAAAGATTTCAAGAAAATACTCATTCTAATTTTCCAATAAGAGTAATCACTTTCATTAAAAAATGGAGGTCTAGAGATAGAAAGTTCCTCAACATAAGAAGTTGAATTAAAAGTTGCCATAGCTCAAAAATCGATTAAGATTTAAAAAAATGAGCAACCTTGCTCTGATACTACTTGTTGACCCAGGTATGGCAACCCAATAGGGGGGGTGAATTGGGTTTTTATTTATCAAAACGGATTTAGAAAACTTTTCTTGAAAGATCAAAATTAGTTCACTCTTTCTTTGAGAATAAAGGTGAAGAAGATGAAAATAGAAGTTGTTTAAGATGCAATCAAGAGAATAGCAATAATAAACAATCACAAGTGCAAGTAAATGTAAAGAGGAAAGGGATAGAGAGAGTGCAAACTCAATTTACGTGGTTCGGCAAACCTTGCCTATGTCCACGGGCTCCTAGCTCCACAAGCTAAGCGTTCCACTAAGTTGTAGAAATCTTTACAACTTGCTTGATGAACAACCTCACCAAGACTTTTTCGTTCAACCTTTGATAACACCACACCAAGAGTTCTTCTTGATGAACAACCTCACCAAGGCAACTTCCTTCAACTCTTGATAACACCACACCAAGAGTTCTTCTTGATGAACAACCTCACCAAGGCAACTTCCTTCAACCCTTGATAACACCACACCAAGAGTTCTTCTTGATGAACAACCTCACCAAGACAACTTTCCTCAACTCTTGATAACACCACACCAAGAGTTCTTCTTGATGAACAACCTCACCAAGGCAACTTTCTTCAACCCTTGATAACACCACACCAAGAGTTCTTCTTGATGAACAACCTCACCAAAGAAACTTCCTTCAACTCTTGATAACACACAACAAGAGTTCTCTCAAGGATAACTATTATCCTTTACAAGAATATCTCACTCTCACCACAATACAAGAACAAGGATAATTTTTACAACAAAAGTACAACTCTCTTCAAAGAGTAGATAAAGAATATAAAAGCTCTCTAGACTTGATATTTCTCTTGTTTTTTGCTTGATAGATGCTTCTCTTGCTCTTTTACTGAATGCATGGGAGAAGGGCTCCTTTTATAGGCAAATGAGATGAACTTAATCAAGTGAAGACACCAACTACAAATTTTCTGCCCACCATAAAAACCGTAATCTTTCCTGCCATTTTTGTCAATGTTCCTTTTGAAATTTGAAAATCTGCAAAACATAAAAGATCTGCACAATTGAATAAGCTTTCCAACGCATCAAGAACCAAGTAATTTGGATATCTGTAACTCAAGATATGGCCAAAACACCATTCGGTGCTCATGTGACTTGATTTATCTTCCTTGTGTCAGTCCACCGAATTGAATGATAATTCTGTCAGCCTTTCGTTTGAAATTTGAATTTCTTCAAAACATAAAACATCTGCATAGTTGAATAAGCTTTCCAAAACATTAAGAATTAAAGCATTTGGATATCTCTATCTTAAGATATCGCCAAAACACCATTCTATTTGAAATTTGAATTTCTTCAAAACATATGAAATATGCCTCATTAAGTCATCTTTCTAATGCTGCAAGAATCAAGTCATTTTGATTTTTCTAGCTCAAGATATGTCCCAAAGAGTATTCGGTGTTTATGTCAGCTGCTTTCATTTGTCTTTCAACTTGCATGATGATTTGGACAAACTTACACTTGAAATTTGAATTTCTTTAAAACATATGAAATGTTGTAAATTGAGCAGGCTTTTCAAAGGCTCAAGAATCACATTATTTGGACATTTGTAGGAAAATATATGACCAATTGATTGAATATTGCTTATGTGTCACATTCCTTGAATCAAACCTTGTTCTTAAACTTTGGTGCCTTTAACATGTAGTCTTCTCCTTAGCTTTAACACTTCATTTTAATAAGCCTCTTCTTGATTTTACAATTATTTCAATGATCTTACTCTTGCACATAAATAAACATGTTAGTAAATCTCAATTAATCAATGTGTATTGTTATCATCAAAATTATCATGTAGCCTTAGGGCTAACATTACCTACGTTCTCAGGCGCCGATGAAGAAACCTTTTACTATCTTTAAAGAGAATTATAAACTTTTGGGTCACAATATAAATACCACAATTTTTAGGCTAAACTGTAATTACTCAAATAGTTGAACTAAGCTGTAATTACCCAAACAATTGGGCAATATTACAAATACCCAAAACCAAAGGAGAAAAAATAATTATACAAACTTTAAGGTCCTTAATGAAAGACCCTTAAACTATGAGGTCTTATAATGGGACCTTATAAATATCGGGGGAGAAGGAGAATTTCATTGGAACACTTAAATGAGAAGACTTGGCTTTAATTTATAAGCTCAAGCATCTCCAATACAATGACTCCCACTCCATGTGGGATCCTTGCACACACATACAAATGCCTAAAGAGCCAAAACTCCAACAATTTTCCACCTTGGCGAATTAGCCAATCCACCACAAGGCTATTCTTTTGCCCATATTCTCTATCATAGTTGCAACGCCTCTAAATTCGTCCAATGGCGCAGTCAAACTCGCATAATGTTGACCAAGTCCAAACAATGACTGAACTTGATCGCTGTCACAACCTTAGTCAACATATCTGCAGGATTCTCGGCAGTTCCAATCTTCTGAAGTAAGAATCTCCCTTCATCAATAATCTTCTACACAACATGATATTAAACATCAATATGCTTTGTACAAACATGGAACACTGGATTCTTCGCTAAGTGGATAGCACTCTGACTGCCAAAATAAAGAGTGATCTTTTTCTACCCAATTCTTAATTCATCCAGCAATCCCTGTAACCAAATAGGTTCCTTCACAGCCTCTGTCATTGCCATATACTCTACCTCTATAGTAGACAAAGCCACCGTAGACTACAAAGTGGACGTCCAACTCACTGGTGCTCTTGTAAGAGTAAACATATAGCCGGTTGTCGACTGACGTTTATCCAAATCACCAGCATAATCAGAATCAACATAACCATAGCATACTGACCACACGTATCATCCCTCTCAAAGACTAAGCCAACACTTACGGTTTTCACCAAATACCGTAGAATCCATTTTGCTGCTTGCCAATGTCTTTTACCAGGATTATGCATGTACTAGCTCACAACTCTAACTGCATGTGAAATATCGGGTCTTGTACACACCATAGCATACATCAGGCTACCAACTGCATTAGCATATGGAACTCGAGATATATACTTCCGTTCCTCATTTGTACTAGGAGATAAAAATGCACTGAGCTTCATATAAGGAGCAAGTGAGGTACTTACGGGTTTTGACTGCTCTGTAATACCAAACCACTGTAATACCTTCTTCAGATACTGTTTCTGAGTCGAACAAATCATGCTTCTCCCTTTATCTCTGCTAATCTCCATACCTAGTAACTTCTTAGCTTCATCCAAATCTTTCATCTCAAATTCTCGATTCAACTGAGTCTTCAACTTTGCAATTTCTTCAGCATTCGTCGAAGCTATCAATATATCATCAACATACAAGAGTAGATAATTGAAAGAACCATCACGTAGCCTCCGAAAATACACACAATTATCAAATTTGCTTCTTGTGTACCTCTGACCCATCATAAACTGATCAAATCGCTTCTACCACTGTCTCGGAGATTGCTTGAAACCATAAAGCGATCTTTTCAGTTTGTACATCAAATTTTCCTTACTAGTAACTTTGAATCCCTTTGCTTGAGTCATATAGATTTCCTTTTCCAAGTCACCATGTAAAAATGCAGTTTTTACATCAAGTTGAACTAGTTCCACATTCATCTGAGCTACTAAGGCCAACAAATTCTAATGGAAGAATGTTTCACAACTTGAAAAAATACCTCATTGTAGTCAATTCCTTCCCTCTGAGTGTAGCCTTTAGCCACCAACCTTACCTTGTAGCAGACGTCATTCTTGTCACGAAATCCATCTTTCTTTGTAAATACCCATTTGCACCCAATTGCCTTTTTACCCTTCGGTAGTTGAGCTAGCTGTCAAGTTTCATTATTCTGAAGAGACTGCATCTCTTTGCTCATAGTTTTCTTTCATTGATCAACTTTAAAACATCTAACTGCCTCTTTATAAGTGGAAGGAACATCATCATCAATAATTAGAAGTGCATAGGCTACCATATCAGCAAATTGAGCAGGTCTGCGAATCTTACATCTTGGCCTATTAATTACAATAGATTCTCCATCATCTCCCAAATCCTCCTCTATCACAGTAGTACCATTATCTATGTCAACAGATCTAACTGAGTTCAATGTCATCGTTTCAAACTCCACCTGCTGTTGAGTATGCTCCACCTATTATAGAGTACCATTCACCTTTGTTTGGTTTTCTGATTTCTTCAACATTGAAGACTCATCAAATGTCACATCTCAGCTGGATACAATTTTTCTCGAACTAGGACACCAAAGACGATGTCCTTTTACTTCTGAAGCAAACCAAAAGAAAATCGCTTTCTTGTCTCTAGGATCTAGCTTAGATTCTTTCACATGATAATATGAAGTAGAACAAAAAACATGTAAAGAATCATAATCAGAAATAGGTTGTCTAGACCCCCTCTAATGGAGTTCTATCACCAATAGCAACTGAAGGTAGACGATTAATGAGATGACACGCATAAGTCACAGCCTTAGCCCAAAACTCTTTGCCCAACCTAGCATTGGACAACATAAACCGAACTTTCTCCAACAATGTCCGGTTCATGCGTTCTGCCACCCTATTCTGCTGTGGTATACCTCTAACAGTAAAATGACGCATAAGACCTTCATCTTGACACAATTTCAAAAATTGAACACTGCAATACTCGCCACCATTATCTGTTTTGATATGCTTGATCTTCTTGCCAGTTTGTGCCTCAATCATCTTTTTCCACTTAAGGAAAGCACCAAGTATATCATCTTTTGATTTCAAATAGTACACCAAGTTCTTCTGAAAAAGTCATCAACAAAAGTAACAAAGTAGTGCCTACCTCTCATAGATGCGGTTTTGGTAGGTCCCCATACATTTGAATGAACATAATCAAGAATATCCTTGGTATTATGAATAGCGGTGCCAAATTTCACTCTTTTCTGCTTTCCCAGAACACAATGCTAAAAAAAATCTAGCTTGCAAGTCTTTGCACCTTTCAATAAGCCTCGTTTCACTAAACTGAATAAGGCTTTCTCACGTGCATATCCCAAACGCATATGCCATAGTCTAGTGATCTCTGAATCTGTATCATTATCAGAAACCATAGCTGTTGATCCAATAACCGTACTACCATTGTAATAATACGAGTTGTTCCTCCTAGTGCCTTTCAATACCACAGGAGCACTTAAAGTGACCCTCAGAATACCATCTCAAATAGATACCGCACAACCTTTAGATTCCAAGGCTCCCAAAGAGATGAGATTCTTTTTCAACTTCGGTACATACTGAACATCTGTCAGAACTCTAGTTAGTCCATCATGATTCCTTAATTGGATTGAACCTATCCCAGTGGTATGACAAATATCATCATTACCCATATATACAATTTCACAATCAAGCTCTTCAAATGAAAAGAACCATTCCCTATTTGGACACATATGATAAGTACAACCTGAATTCATAATCCACTCATCAAAATGGGTGACCAACTAGACATATATTTGAATCACTATCATCCTCACGGTAAACAACACATGCATCAGAAACAGCCTTGTCCTTATCTTTCTTTTTCAACTTCAGACAATCTTTCTTCCAATGCCTTTTCTCACGACAATCTTTTCCTAATCTACCCCTCAACCAGGATTTTTCCCTTTTTCCTGGTTTCCTACTTTGACTACGCCCTCTCACTATCAATGCATCTACTGTCTCATCCCTATGTTCTCTTTGGTCTTTCTACAAATTTCATAATGCAACAAAGCAAAACAAACTTCTTCAAAAGACAATTTATCTTTCCCATGGATAAGAGTAATGCACAAATAATCTAATTCATCCAGAAGTGAGCCAATCAATAACATAGCCTTATGTTCATCTTTGAAGGTTTCATCTAAGTTTAACAAATCAGCAATTAACTTATTAAACTCATCAATATGAGAACTGACGCTCGTACCTGGTTTCAACTGAAGACGGAATAATCTCTTCAATAGATATAGCCGATTTTCATTGCTTTTCTTCATATATTTGTTTTCTAGTGCCTTCCATAGTTTGCTTGTAGATGTCTCTTTTGTGAATGGATACTTCTGTTCTCTATACAAACAAGAGCGAATCAACCCACAAGCTTTTATATTTAGCCTGTCCCAATCTCTTGCCCTGATATCTTCTGGTTTTGTTTCTCCCAGAACAATATACAAATCTTGCTGATACAACCCGTCCAATACCTCACTCTGCCATAAGCCGAAATTATTTTGACCATCAAATTTTTCAACATCTATTTTTGCATGTCACAGTTACTGTCTTCACTAGTACAGTTGATGATGATGCCATCACTACCTCTCACAAATAAGCTTCATACACAAATCACCAATAACCAAGCTCTAACAAACTATTATATTCAATAACTAGCAATCCAAACTCAACAACCCAGAATAGTAATAAGTACTTCAATGAAATAGCCACTCACTCCTAAAAACCTTAGGCTCTGATACCAATTATTGTGCAATGCGGAAGCAATAACACAAAACAATCAAATGCACAACCACAAACTATGCCAGATAATTGAAGATAATAGCAACTAAAGAAGGCAACCAATCAATCAACAATACAAAAATAGAAAGAACACCAAGTTAATGAGGTTCGGTATTGTTACCTATGTCCTCGTGCACCGCTGAAGAAACCTTTCACTATCTTCAAAGAGAATTACAAATTTTTGGGTCACAATACAAATACCACAACTATTGGGCTAAACTACAATTACCATAATAGTTGAACCAAACTGTAATTACCCAAACAATTGGGTAATACTACAAATACCCAAAACCAATGATCACAAAGTATTGCTAACAGCTCTGTACAAAAGTTAGGTTCTATCGTAACCCGAACTTACCAAACTCTTTATTTTTCTATTCATAAATATTTTCTTTTACTTTTTTCAATCAAATATTGTAAGATTGATTTAAAAGAATACTTTTTGTTATCTAAAATAGTAATTAATGATTTTTTCTAAACTTTGATTATTTTCATTGCTTGTGTAAGGGTTTAATTTGGACGTGTATGTACATGTACCCGACTATGAGAGTGTTAAGCATAACGGTGCCTCTTACTATGATTCTTGCCAACCCTTGCATTTACGCAATCTCATATTGAAAGTAAATTTTAGCGTAATTCAATAAATAATTTTTACGAGTTATGCTTCTTTGTTAACCTTTTTATTTATTTAATGTTAAAGATAAATAATTGAAACTATTGCGCAACGCGGAAGTGATACTAACAAAACAACCAAATACACAACCACAAACTATACCCGATAATTGAATATAATAGCAACTAAAGAGGTAACCATTCAACCAACAATGTAGAAATAGAATGAACACCAAGATTTAACAAGGTTCGATATTGTTACCTACGTCCTCGGGTACCGCTAAAGAAACTTCCAATATCTTCAGAGAGAATTACAAACTTTTGGTTCACAATACAAATACCACAACCATTAGGCGAAACTGTAATTACCAAAATAGTTGGGTCAAACTGTAATTACCCAAGCAATTGGGTAAAACTACAAATACCTAAAAAATAAAAGGGAGAAAATACAAATCTTACAAACTTTAAGGTCCTTAATGAAAGGCCCTTAAACTATGGGTCTTATATGAGACCTTACACAATATGAGGGGGTGAAAGAGAATTTTAATTGAGACACTTAAACATCTCTCACATTACTTCTTTTATAAGCCCACATGAGACCTATGTTTTGCTACTTAACCAATGTGGGATTTCTCCCACTTGCATATAAGCCAAAAAACTTAACAAATCTCCACCTTGGCGAATACGCCGGTCCACCACAAATTTCTTCTTTTTTCCATATTCTCTATCACAGCTGCAACGCCTCCAAATGCGCCTAATGGCGCAGTCAAACTTGCACAATGTTGATCAAGTTCAAACAATTATTGAACTTAATCGTTGTCACAACCTTAGCCAACATCTATAGTTTTCAGTAAATATCGTAGAATCCGTTTCACTGCTCGCCAATGTCTTTTACCAGGATCATGCATGTACCTGCTCACAACTCCAACTGCATGTGAAATGTCAGGTCTTGTACACACCATAGCACACATCAGGCTACCAACTGCATTAGCATATGAAACTCGAGACATATACTCTCATTCCTCATCTGTACTAGGAGATAAAGATGCACTGAGTTTCATATGAGGAGCAAGTGGGTATTTACAGGTTTTGATTGCTCTGTAATGCCAAACCGTTGTAATACCTTCTTCAGATACTGCTTCTGAGTCAAACAAATCTTGCCTCTCTGTCTATCTCTATTAATCTCCATACCTAATATCTTCTTAGCTTCACTTAAATCTTTCATCTCAAACTCTCAATTCAACTGAGTCTTCAACTTTACAATTTCTTTGACATTCGTCGAAACTATCAACATATCATCAACATATAAGAGTAGATAAATGAAAAAACCATCACGTAGCCTCCAAAAATACACACAATTATCAAATTTGCTTCTTGTGCACCTCTGACCCATCATAAACCGATCAAATTGCTTGTACCACTACATCAGAGATTGCTTAAAACCATAAAGTGATCTTTTCAGTTTGCACACCAAATTTTGCTTACCAGCAACTTTGAATCTCTCTGGCTGAGTCATATAGATTTCCTCTTCCAAGTCACCATGTAAAAATGCAGTTTTTACATCAAGTTGAACTAGTTCCATATTCATCTGAGCTACCATGGCCAACAAAATTCTAATGGAAGAATGTTTCACAACTGGAGAAAATACCTCATTATAGTCAATTCCTTCCTTCTGAGCGTAGCCTTTAGCCACCAACCTTGCCTTGTAGTGGACGTCATTCTTGTCAGGAAATCCATCTTTCTTTGTAAATACCCATTTGCACCCAATTGGCTTTTTACCCTTCGGTAGTTGAGCTAGCTCCCAAGTTTCATTCTTCTGAAGAGACTACATTTTTTTCACCAATAGGTTGTCCAGACCATACCTCTAATTCTGGGATGGGCAAAGAATGTTTGGTATGTACCGGAGTTCTATCACCAATAGCAGTTGAAGGTAGACGATTAATGAGATGATACGCATAAGTCACAGCCTCAGCCCAAAATTCTTTGCCCATCCCAGCATTGGATTGTTAGCCTAAGGCTACATGATAATTTTGATGATAACAATACACATTGATTCATAAGGTGTTACTAACATTTTATTTATGTGCAAGAGTAATATCATTGAAATAATTGTAAAATCAAGAAAAGGCTTATTAAAATGAAGTGTTGAAGCTAAGGAGAAGACTACATGTTAAAGGCACCAAAGTTTAAGAACAAGGTTTGACTCAAGGAATGTGACACATGAGCAATGTTAAATCAATTGGTCATATATTTCTCTACAGATATCAAAATGATGTGATTTTTGAGCCTTTGGAAAGATTACTCAATTTATAACATTTCATGTGTTTTAAAGAAATTCAAATTTCAAGTGTAAGGTTGTCCAAATCATCATGCAATTTGAAAGACAAATAGAAGCAGCTGACATGAGCACCGAATACTCTTTTGGACATATCTTGAGCTAGAAAAATCAAAATGACTTGATTCTTATGTCATTGGAAAGAGGACATAATGGGGCACATTTCATATGTTTTGAAGAAATTCAAATTTCAAATGGAAGGCTGACATAATTGACATGCTATTCGGTGGACTGACACAGAGAAGAAAAATCAACTCATATGAGCACGGAATGATGTTTTGTCCATATCTTAAGATAGAGATATCCAAATTCTTTGATTCTTAATGTTTTGGAAAGCTTATTCAAATATGAAGATCTGTATGTTTTGAAGAAATTCGAATTTCAAATGGAATGCTGACAGAATTATCATTCAATTCGGTGGACTGACACAAGAAAGAAAAATCAAGTCATATGAGCATCGAATGGTTTTTTAGCCATATCTTGAGCTACAGATATCCAAATGACTTGGTTCTTGATGCATTTGAAAGCTTATTCAATTGTGAAGATCTTTTATGTTTTGAAGATTTTCAAATTTTAAACAGAAAATTGACAAAAATGGTAGACAAGATTACAGTTTTTATGGTAGGCAGAAAATTTGGAGTTAGTGTCTTTACTTGATTAAGTTCTTCCCATTTGCCTATAAAAGGAGCCCTTCTCCAATGCACTCAACAAGAAGAAGAGAAGCATCTATCAAGCAAAAAACAAGAAAAATATTAAGTCTAGAGAGCTTTTATATTCTTTATCTACTCTTTGAAGAGAGTTATACCTTTGTTGTAAAAATTTTCTTTGTTCTTGTATTGTGGTGAGATTGAGATCTACTTGTAAAGGATAAAAATTATCCTTGAGAGAACTCTTTCCTTGGTGAGGTTGTTCATCAAGAAGAACTCTTGGTGTGGTGTTATCAAGGGTTGAAGGAAGTTGCCTTGGTGAGGTTGTTCATCAAGAAGAACTCTTGGTGTGGTGTATCAAGAGTTGAAGGAAGTTGCCTTGGTGAGGTTGTTCATCAAGAAGAACTCTTGGTGTGGTGTTATCAAGAGTTGAAGGAAGTTGCCTTGGCGAGGTTGTTCATCAAGAAGAACTCTTGGTGTGGTGTTATCAAGAGTTGGAAGAAAAAGTCTTGGTGAGGTTGTTCATCAAGCAAGTTGTAAAGATTCTACAAATTAGTGGAAAGCTTAGCTCGTGGAGCTAGGAGCCCGTGGACGTAGGCAAGGTTTGCCGAACCACGTAAATTGAGTTTGCACTCTCTCTATCCCTATCTCTTTATATTTAGTTGCACTTATGATTGTACTTTATTGCTATTCTCTTGATTGCATTCTATTTTCATCTTCTTCATCTTTATTCTCAAAGAAAGAGTTAAAAAATTTTAAACTTTCAAGAAAAGTTTTCTAAATCCGTTTTTATAAATAAAAACCCAATTCACCCCCTCTCTTGGGTTGCCATACCTGGGTCAACATGGATAACATACACTGAACTTTCTCTAGCAATGTTCGGTTCATGCATTCTGCCAGCTCATTCTGCTGTGGTGCACCTCTAACAGTAAAATGACGTACAATACCTTCATCTTGATATAATTTAAAAAATTGATCACTGCAATACTTACCACCATCGTCTGTTCTGAGATGCTTGATTTTCTTGCCATTTTGTGTCTCAATCATCTTTTTCCACTTAAGGGAAGCACTAAGTACATCATCTTTTGATTTCAAACAGTACATCCAAGTTCTTCTGGAAAAGTTATCAACAAAAGTAACAATGTAGTGCCTACCTCCCATCGATGCGGTTTTGGTAGGTCCCCAAACATCTGAGTGAACATAATCAATAATACCCTCAGTATTATGACTAGCGGTGCCAAATTTCGCTCTCTTCTGCTTTCCCAGAGCACAATGCTCACAAAAATCTAGCTTGTAGGTCTTTGCACCTTTCAATAAGCCTCGTTTCACCAAACTGAATAAGGCTTTCTCACCTGCATGTCTCAAACGTATATGCCACAGTCTAGTGATCTCTGAATCTGTATCATTATCAAAAACCATAACCGCTGATCCAATAATCGTACTACCATTATAGTAATACAAGTTGTTCCTCCTAGTGCCTTTCAATACCACAAGAGCACCTGAAGTGACCCTCAGAATACCATCTCGAATAGATACCACATAGCCTTTAGATTCCAAGGCTCCCAAAGAGATGAGATTCTTCTTCAACTTCGGTACATACCAAACATCTGTTAGAACTCTAGTCAGTCCATCATGATTCCTCAATCGGATCGAACCTATCCTAGCAGTATGGCAAATATCATCATTGCCCATATACACAACTCCACAATCAAGCTCTTCAAACTGAAAGAACCATTCCTTATGTGAACACATATGATAAGTACAACCCGAATCCATAATCCACTCATCAGAACCAGAAGTGGATGGGTGACCAACTAGACATATATCTTAATATCATCCTCACGCTCAACAACACATGCATCAGAAACAGCCTTATCCTTATCTTTCTTTTTCAACTTTGGATAATCTTTCTTCCAATGCCCTTTCTCATGACAAAAGGCACACTCATCTTTTCCTAATCTATCCCTCGACCAAGATTTTTTCATTTTTCCTAGTTTCCTACTTTGACTACGCCCTCTCACTGTCAATGCTTCTACTGACTCATCCCTACGTTCTCTTTGGTCTTTCTTACTATTTTCATAGTTCAACAAAGCAGAACAAACTTCTTCAAAAGATAGTTTATCTTTCCCATGGATAATCGAGTAATGTACAAATGATCTAATTCATCCGGAATTGAGCCTATCAATAGCATAGCCTTACGTTCTTCTTTGAAGGTTTCATCTAATTTTAACAAATCAACAATTAACTTATTAAACTCATTAATATGAGAACTGATGCTCGAACCTGGTTTCAACTAAAGACGGAACAATCTCTTCAATAGATACAGCCGATTCTTATTGCTTTTCTTTATATATTTGTTTTCTAGCGCCTTCCACAATTTGCTTGCAGATGTCTCTTTTGTGAACGGATACTTTTGTTCTCTACACAAGCAAGAGCAAATCAACCCACAAGCTTTTATATTCAACCTGTCCCAATCTCTTGCACTGATATCTTCTGGTTTTGTTTCTTCCAAAACAATATCCAAATCTTGCTGATACAACCCGTCCAACACCTCACTCTGCCATAAGCCGAAATTATTTTGACCATCAAATTTTTCAACATCTATTTTTGTATTTGTCACAGTCACTATCTTCTCTGGTACAGTTGACGATGATGCCATCACTATCTCTCACAAATAAGCTCGATACACAAATCACCAATAACCTAGCTCCAAACAAACTATTATGTTCAATAACTAGCGATCCAAATTCAACAGCCCAGAATAGTAGTAAGTGCTTCAACGAAATAGCCACTTACTACCCAAAACCTTAGGCTTTGATACCAATTGTTGCGCAACGCGGAAGTGATACCTACAAAAACAACCAAATGCACAACTACAAACTATGCCAGATAATTGAATATAATAGCAACTAAAGAGGCAACCAATTAACTAACAATGCAGAAATAGAAAGAACACTAAGATTTAACGAGGTGCCGTATTGTTACCTGCATCCTCGGGCGCCGTTGAAGAAACTTCCACTATCTTCAAAAGAGAATTACAAACTTTTGGGTCACAATACAAATACCACAACTATTACGCCAAACTATAATTATCCGAATAGTTGGGCCAAACTATAATTACCTAAACAATTGGGCAATACTAAAATACCCCAAAAATAAAAGGGGAATAAAGCAAATCTTTCAAACTTTAAGATCCTTAATGAGAGGCCCTTAAACTATGAGGTCTTATATAAGACCTTACACAATATGGGTGGGTGAAGGAGAATTTCAATTGGGACACTTAAACATCTCTCACATGACTTCTTTTATAAGCCCACATGAGACCCAAGTTTTGCTACTTAACCAATATGGAATTTCTCCCACTTGCATATGAGCAAAAAAACTTAACAGAAACTGCAAATTGAAGTTACAACTTTTGCGTCAGTGGAGACAGCGGTGACAACAAACATGAGAATGAAGCTAATAAACTCCAAAGTGAAAGCTTGACCGTCTCCTACTATAGGCATTGTCATTCCCCCTCCCATCTCTAGGTGAAAAACTCCCTCCAGCAGAAATCCTGCACATATTGATGCCGTTAGTTGTGTTCCTATGTACTGTGGCACCTGTGAAAAAAAATAAGACATAAAGCAGAGCAATAAAATTTTTTTAGGATTTTTCAAGGCGTGTTCCATAAATTTGATGGAGGTTTATGAATGGTTTTTTAGCATAGTATCAAGAGTTAAAAATCGTTTTCGTATGCCTCACTTGTCATTCATCACAACCCACTACTCTCAATTCTCTTGTAAATTTATTAAACAAAAAGAAAAAAATGAAAAATTTTGATATATATTGTATTCATATATTTACTCTGAAAGATTGTCTTGATATATATATTTACGTACATGCTTCCATGGAAAGTGTTTCAAGGCAGCAAGGGAAATGGTGACAGCAGCGTTCAGATGGGCTCCAGAGATGTGGCCAACCGAGAATAGGATGATCTTAACAGCGAGTCCATTGGAGGCACCGTCGCCAAGGAGGGTTTCCGAGCCTTGTTTTTTCTGGTTCACAATGGCTGTGCCTGCCCCAGCAAAGATGAGTACAAGAGTGCCTATGAATTCTGCTCCCCCCTGATTTTTGCCATAAAAAATAACGAAAACTATATGTATCATCTCTCATAACCCTTTCAACGATACAACACTAAAAATATTAATAAAAAATTTGTTAAAAAAAAAAGAACATATAGATAGGATAAGTAAAATATATAAATCGAAACACTTGTGTATATAAAACAATCTAACATTACATAAAATAATCTTATTAGATTGATCATAGTATATCTGTTCCACGCGCGTAAAACTTTCTCGAATTAATTTGTGGTATTTACATGAAATAGGTCTCTCATATTATGCCTTTCTCGCAAAAGAGACATGCGTCTTTGCTGGCTTTGTAGGAGGTGATGTAACATCAAGATTCTCCATTGTTAATCGCTTAACACTAATCGAAAATGAAGAGAGATTTAAAAAAAAGAAAAAAAACTTGAGCCGCCGCTGGCAAGCTCTATGTCTATATGTATTGGTAGGGTACGTAGTAGTAGCTTGGTGTCTGCCATTTATATATAATACAAGCGAAGAAGTTGACTAAGAAGATATTTAAAGAAAGAGGAGAACTGTACAGAGAAAGTGAATGAAACTGTTGGAAGGGAGTAATTTAATTAGTTCGGTGAAAATATTCTTTTCTTTTATGCTTTATAGAAAGCAGCTGAGATTCGCAGCCGAGGTGATTTCTAAGCGCGCTTTCTGCTTGGTCTACAGAAAGAATCGGCTTGCTCTAAACAAGCAGCACAATTGCGGGAAGGGTTACTTGATTGATGCTGTTGAAGCATGTAAATTGGACAATGCAATGTTGGAGAAATTGATGTTCTGCCCATTGGCGGCGGAGCTAGGTGCCTATTCGTAGCGTATGTAGCCGGGGCCATCCTAAAGATTGAAAATTTACTTTAGCCCCCTTAGTTTAATTTAGTATATACAGTTATATTATTACATGCTTTCTTGAAATAAAACTTAATTTAGATTTTTTAAAATTTCTTATTTATTTATTTAAGCAAGTAGAAATTATTTATTCATTTTCTTTTGTAGTTTGTAAATAATCAATATGTTGTTGCCAAAAAATAAGAATTCAAATAGTTTCTAGTCAACGGTGATGACTAACTCTTTTTATAATTTTTAGTCAAGTTATTTATTATTTAGGAAAAATGTAGTAAAAGACCTCGAACTATTACATATGACCATGATGTTTTTCATAATATTAACCATGACTCTACCATTTACTGATTCGGTTAAAATTCAAACCTAACCCATGAAATGACTTATGTATTCTTATTTTATTTTCTTTTATTTTTGTAAGTTAATTACGTAATGACCTTGTTTTTATATTTTCCTTTTCTTTTTACTCTTATTTTTCTTCTCTCTTTTAAACTTTCTCACTTTAGGATATGGAAATTGATAAGGAATGAGTTTTTTAGCTGTGCATGGTTGGATTAGATTTAATTTAATAAGTGTTTTTTATTTGATGAATCATAAATTGTTTAAGAATGGTTGCTGTTAGAATTGATTTAGAATAGGCATGTTTTGGATTTATCTTGTTCATTTTGTTTTCTAAAACATTTTAATTATTCAAAATATCATGAAATTAATTTACAAATTTTTTTTTTTTAGTATCATGCCAATAAAAGAGAACTGCACAAAGAGAGAGTGAAGAGGAGGAGGAGGAGAAGGAGAAGAAGCAGCAGTGGAAGAAGAAGATAGAGGTGGAGAGAGATAATGTTGTGATTGAATTTTTTTAAAACTATTTCAATAAAAATAAATTAAAAATATAATTACTCCAACCATTTATGAAAGAAAGTTTAATGAAATTTGGAAAGTTAATAATTGAAAGTTATTTTTTTGCATTTTAGTTGTTAGATGTAACGGAATTTTGGTAGCAATAGGGTCATGAATAATTGTACACAAGATATTAGGGTCATGTATTGTATTACAAAAAAATTAGGATCATCTAAATATTAGGCCTTAGTTTAAAGATCATCCATAATATTTACCCTATCATTTATATTTTTAGGGAATAGTAGTTTATTAGCATGCGTTGAAAATATTTTTACTAAATGACAAAGAGGTGATTAAGCAATGTTCTCAAATTATGAAATCTCATCGAGACAATTATAAATGTATATTTATGGAAAAAATTATCAAATATTAGCATTTTTCATTTTGTATATTACTTTATTACATTAGGATTAATTTCAAAAGGTAAGATTTATTATGTCCCGTTATTTCATTATTTTTTTTATTTTTCTTAAAAATTTTTTGTTTAATTGAAATTTATTAAATAAATATTGGCAGTGCCTCTCTTTTGTTAAAATCCTTGGTACGTCAGCCACTGTACTCGTACGTTTTATTTATTTATTAGAATTTTATGGCATCTGCAATAGTAGAAACTATATGCCAGAGAGCCGCCAAGGCTGCTACCAAAGCTCCTTGGACTTGGTGCCCGCTAGATTTTTATAGAATCATAACGAAAACTTGGGAAACTGAGCTTAAATTTTCAGGAGTATTTTTGCGATGAACAATTAGTTTTTTTTTTTTTTTGTGATGACCAATTTGTGTGTGTGTGTGTGTGTGTGTGTTATATATATAATAAATATATGATGAACAATTTTGTGTGGTGTGTATATATGATATATATCTATATTATATATATATATATATATATATATAGTATATATATATAATATATATATATATATATATAATATATATATATATATATACACATACATACATACATACATACATACATATATATAGGAGATGATATTTTGACAGAAGACTTTTAACACAAAGTTAGATACAATTTTTAAGTCATTGATCTACAAAATCTAATGGTTGAGATGATTGATGAGTTTGAAGCATTAAATGCATTTTGTTGACTTTCAATCTCAACCATTAGATTTTGTAAAATTAATGATTATAAATTTATGTCAATAAATTCTATTAAAAATTTGTGTTAAAATATTTTCTCCATAAATATGAAGGGATCATTTAACATAAAATTTTGACACAATTTATTGATATAAATTTATAGCAATTTGATCTCATAGAATCTAATAGTTAAGATTGAAAGTTAACAAGTTGCATTAAATGCTACTAACTCATCAATTAGCTCAACCATTAGATTTTATAGATCAATTACTACAAATTTATGTCTAATATTATACCAAAAAATTTGTGTCAAAAGATCTCTTCCTTGAATCCCTATTGCTTGCTTAACTTTTGGACTTCTACTTCTCTCACTTTTATCTTTTTGTTTACCTTTAATTTCTGTTATAATTAATGGAAATGTAATTACAGATGGAACACAGACAGATCCGTGTGCATGAATTACTGTATCCATCATTTTAATGTTGATGGTGATCAACATGGTACGGTTGAATTGGTTGTTTGATTATTGCTTGATTATACCCAAGGCTTCTATGTTTTTGTTTTCTTCCAGAAATGATTTCCCTTAATTTTTTTTTTATTGAACTACCATTTTATTTATTATCATCAGGATGTGGCGAATGCTAGCTGTTGTGAGCAGCTTTGTTTATTGGATGTATATTCTGTATATCAACCTGGGAGTTGGAGGTCCTGCCGACCCTAGAACAGAGTCTCTAATACCATGAAAAGATAGGACGACTAGAATTACAGTTTTTTTTTTAATTGCTTTTTTATGCGAAATGCTTAACTATAATAAGAACCACCGAGTATATTCATATACCAAAAGCTAAAGTGGATTATTCAAGAATTAAAGTCGATTTGCTTTGTAAAAGGATGAAGTCAATGAACTAAATGATTTCACCCATGATTCAGTCAATTGTCTTGATCATGGGATATCATTGAGAAATAGAAATCCGTGTTATCAAAAAAGTTCTTGCGAATTAGACAGAATGAGTCGATGATCAACTTTGGTATCATATATAACAAAAGTGGTGATATTCTTCCTTCATTGATTAAGAATTTCAATTTTTGAGAAGTATTATGATCATCCAGTAAAAAGGGTTTCTATTTTTCTAAACCAACGATTTGAAGACATATTGATTCTAACAACATATTACAGAGTTGATCATTCGGACATTTCAATTCCTATTTTACATGAAAAGTTATTCAATTATAATAACCATAGATTCATATATACACCAAACAATAAGGATAAGATTAAGCACAAAACACACACTGTATTGTAGAGGAGAGAACTTTACACCTCAGACTCCAAGAATGGGAGAAAGGTGCTTGAACAAAACTCAAGCTCCCGAACAAAGTAGCCTTTCATAAATAAATAAAGATTGTTATGTTAATTTTATTTCCACGGACACGTTCTAGCTTATTGGGTTCTTCTTGATTCCAAAGATACGCGTTTTCAACTTGTCTATAAATAAATTAATTAATTTGCAGTAATATATATAAAATTCATTGGAAATGTAACCACTTGCAGGTATGCCAATTTTGTTTGTTAACTCTTGCGATCTCTCCGGAGTTTGCATAATAAAAAATTGGAGAAGAGACTTCTGACTCTTGGATAATACTGACGAAGGTCTATCTTAATTAATTGGAAATGTATTTGAAGCCAATTATAAGCTATAAAATCATAAATTTTTCAAAATCATAAAAAGCCATGTGCGGCCATGTTTTCTAAAATAATTGAAGGAGAAGAATCAGTTTCTTATTATATTTTTTGAACATATAAAAAGGGATTGACAAAATTGTTTTTATTAAAAAAAATAAAATCAGGATTTTGAATTATATAACTTCGAATAATAGTTCTTTCTGAAAATAGCTTCATAGGGTTTTATTCTTTTCTCTTTTTTAACCTTCTTCTTCTTCTTTTTTTTTTTTTTTTTTTTGGGAAAAATAAGTTGTAGAAAAGGTCTGATTGAACGGCGGTGATCTTACAGCTCTTGTATCGGTAGCCACAGGAGTGACAACAAACATGAGATTGAAACTAATAATATACCTCAAAGCAAAAGCTTGACTGTCAAGCAGCAACATTTTTGTAAAGCTGCAGTATTTTTAGTCTTTATTAGTGCAATTGCCAAACAAGTCAAAGGCACGAATCATGACCTATGATTACTTCTTTGATTCTTTCTTAATCATGTAATTTTTCTTATTTTTCTTTTGTGCATTATTGACTTCTGATGCATATATATAAACAACTCCTGTACAGACGAGACACAGAAAAATTCATTCACCCGTGAAATCATTTATCTTTGACATTATCATGGTAGCAGAGCCAAGGTTGGTATTGATTCAAGAATAGGCAGTTATGGCTGTCATTGTTTCTACAAATCTGTTGTGTCCAGGAAATTGTCTCTGTTCTTATCCGATCTTTGCAACCGACTTCGAGAACTATTATTTTTTGGTGTCTTCTTCGTCTCTAGGTGTGGTCTATTTCTTTCTCTTGCAACATTATGGATTGTGATAAGTCTGATACTATATCTGTTAAATTTAATGGAAAGAACTAGCCTCTTTGGGAATTTCATTTTCGGGTGTTTTTTGAGGGAAAAGAATTATCTAGTATTTTGGATGGGTCTTTGAAAGAACCAACATATGAGAAAGGAAAGGCCAAATGGAAAACAAATAATGCTAGAATTATTACTTGGATCTTCAATTCTTTTGAAACAGATTGCTTTAAGTTTACGTCCTTTTAATGCTGCAAGTGCTATTTGGGATCATCTTAAGAAAATTTATTCTCAAACGAACCAGGCTAGGCAATTTGAAATTGAATATGCCATTGCTAAGTTCAATCAAGATGATAGGGAGATTCGGACATTTTATTCTGAACTTTTGGGATGGGCTGAATTAGATATGATGTCGATAAGTCTTGTTGATAATTCTGCCTATAAAGCACTGCAAGAAGAAAGAGATAGAAGTAGCGTGCTTCAATTTCTCATGAAGCTCAGACCTGAATTTGAAAATGTTAGGGCCAATATCATTAATCGTGAATTCATAGATTCAGTTTTGGGCGATCTTCTTAGGGAGGAAACTTGTTTGCAAACTCAAGCTAATTTAGATGCAAAAGTCAACTCTGCAGATACTGTTTTCTTGGCTTCTCGTGGCAGGTCTCTAATAAAGCAAATGAATGGAGATCAAAGCAAAATTCAGTTTCGATTTGGCAATGCTACTGGACATATGCAGTCCCATTGTAGAAAAAGGAACATGTGCAACTATTGTAAGAAAAAAGGACATGTGATTCTCGAATGTCCTTTTTTACTTCCTATTCGAGTGAAGAATAACATTCAATTGATTCTAGTGGCATGAGCTGTAACATCACCCAAAGTAATATTTAGCAAATGATCCAAATTACTTTACAATCAGCGTTACCAGCTGCTATCTCCTCTGCTTTCTCTGTTGTTGGCCTATCAGGTAAAACAAATGGCCTATCTCATTGGTTTCTTGATTCTGTAGCTTTTAACCATATGACAAACTAGGAACAATTTTTTTCCATACTTCGACCTTGTTCATCAAATCTTTCTGTTGTCACTACAATGGGGAAAAACTTCCAATAAAGGGAATTGGCACCGTTTCATTGGATAAATCTTTTTCCCTTCTAAATTCTATTTATGTCCCAAAATTGACTGCAAACTAAATTTCTGTTGGTCAATTAGTTGATCAAAACTATTCAGTTAACTTTTCTCCTTTTGGTTGTGATATACAGGACCTGCAAACGGGGAAAGTGATCAGGACGCGGCATAAGTAAGGACGGTTGTTTCATTTGAACTTAGATACTTCTTCTGATGTTCCTTTTTGTCATTCTGTTTTGTCATCAAATAATCACTACAAGAAAAATGGGCTACGGCAACGCGCATTTCGTGTTGCTAAAACGATTTCGCAACGCGCAGATGCATGTTGCCGTTTTTGGTGCTGCGAAAAGTCTTTCACTTTTAGCAACACGCGCATGCACGTTGCGAAAAGCGATTGTGCATGTTGCTAGAAATCTTTTGGCAACGCGCATTGCGTGTTGCTAAAAGACAGACTAAAAGAGTTTTCAGCAACACACAATGTGTGTTGTTGTAGATATTAATTGCAACGTCCATTGGACGTTGTTGAAAGACAAAGAGTAATAAAGTTTCAGCAACACACAATGCGTGTTGCCGTAGACATCGACGGCAACGCGCAATGCGTGTTGCCGTAGACATCGATGGCAACGCGCATTTCGTGTTGCCATAGACATCGACGGCAACGCGCAATGCGTGTTGCCGTAGACATCGACGGCAACACACAATGCGTGTTGCTATATACCTCAATGGCAACGCATATTGCGTGTTGCGAAAAGATCTAAAATAACATAGTTTCAGCAACATGCAATGCGTGTTGCTATAGATTTCTGGAAGTTTGTTTTAGCAACATGCGCATGTTGCCATTTGTTTGATATAGAAATATATTGTATTTATAATTAAATACCGTTTTTATTAATACGTAAGACCTGTTCATTTTTAATTATACAAATTGATATATAAATAATCGCAGAATACATAATTTATAATAAATGTAGAAATTTGTATTATGTTAATATTATCACAAATATTATGAAAAATACAAGTACTTGTAATTAATATGTAATACAATCCTAAATGACTCAAGGAAAATGAAATCATGTAAAACATACTTAAGCACAAATTCATACATAAGAAGCAAAATCATCGTCTTCTTTTAGCATCTTGATTAATGAACTTTCCTTAAAAGTGACAACATAAAAGGCAACCTCCACCTAAAAATAAGGATAATAAAAATGCAGTTAACATCCTTAGAACATATTGTAAAAATTAAATGATATAAGCTTCCAAATACAAACTTATAGAAATTTAGTCAATGAGAAAGTATTACCTTTATGATATCAACTTGATGCAACTTTTTGGCCAAGCAATAGCACTTCCTACAGCCTGATCAATGTTTTGAGCTTCGTCAGTTGATCTATACAGTTCAACATCATTCCTAATAGCATGAGTAACCCAAACTTTCCAACAGTCCCTTCCTAAAGGCTTGTGATGTACTAGAACTTTAGGATCTACACTTGCAATCTTTCCTTCAGCCACAATTTCATCTGGGTCATCTGAGTACCAATGCAGTAATAGGCATCTTGCATTTTCACTTGGTATAATTTGATGAATTGGAGCACTTCCTTGTTGAGACTACAATTAATAGAATTAGTTTAATTATTACTTTAAATAATCGTATACTTTAACTCATATAGTATTATAAATACAACAAAATGTGTTAGTTTCTTACTCGAGGGGTACATGCATAAGAGCTCATCATTTCGTCAACACTCTGATTCTGTACAATTTCAAGGTATGAAATCCATTATATATAATAGCATATGTTATAGATCATTTTTAAGTAATAAAAATATACTCACCTGGGTCATTTTCATTAACAATGCATTCACTTTATCCATCTGGTCTTCTAATAGTAAAAGTCTTTGCTTATTAAGCTGCAGTTCATTTTCAAGTACTTTAACTTTTCCACTAGATTGCAGCTGTGCATCTACTTTAGAAGGATTGACACCAAATCCTTTTCCACGCACTCTACCACGTTGTTCACCTCCATATACAATCACAAGAGGGTCATTTCGTATATTAGACATGTCCACATCCTCACTTGACTTTTGAACATATTCAATTTGTTTCTATGAACAACCAAGTAATATGTGAAAAAATAGATAGTGTGAATAATAACTCTCATGTAAGCCATGTGTTTGTAAGGTAATTTATTTTTTTATTATAAAAATTCCTACCATTTTTGTCCAATTGATTCATTTGCAGGCTGCCCTTGCTTATTTAGATGCGCTTGAATCCAAACATCAACTCTAGTAATTGATGTTTCACCTGAGCTCTGTTTTTTCTTCAAATGAAGAAACATAATGATAAAAATAAGTTAAGACATAAATTGAAAAATCATGTGAATATAATCAAAATGCAAGGATGTTGAATTTTTACCATTTCATATTCCTTGCGAGCATAACCTAGTTGACCCATTGTGTGTACATCTTCTTGGTTTTTTCGCAAAATTTTCATCCTCTCGCTGATTACCTATTAATCAAGTATAAAACAAATGAATAAATTCTACATTATTATATATATGCGTGTGTGTTTGTGTGTGACTAGATATGTCTAATTACTTGAAATTCTGGAGACAATCTCTCTTTGACAAATGTTTCCCAGTCCTTATCAGATTCTATGTTGCCAGGCCTTAACAGGGACAAAGCCCGTACTCTATTTTGTTGTTGGTCAACCTTTCTTATCTTTGAAGTTATTTCTGATTTGAACTGTCTCCAACGATCACCAATTTTTCGAAGTGTCCAATGTTTATGGGATTCATCTACAACAAATCGTTGCTAGACAAAAAGAATATTAGAAACTTACATATAAATAACCAATATAAATTAAATCTATACATACCTTGACCAATGTCCAAAGGTCATCTTTGTCTTTTGATTCAACTAGAGTCCAATCTTTGATGTTAACTGGCACATGCGTTTGTGCCAAAACTCCAAGATAAGATGTATACTTATCAGAATTTGGTCCCACTGGTACGCCCACATCACTGAACTCAACATTTAAACGTGTTACATGACTTTTTAACATGCCTAAAGTAGTTGGCCCTCTCTTCCTTTTCAATTCTTTATTATTTGATTCAGTCATTTGTTCATCATCATCTCTCTCAATTCTGATGCCTTTATTATGATCCCGTATAGCATCAGCTGTTACTGCTCCACGTTGTTTTTGCAACCTTTTTTTCGCTTTCCTTGAAGACTATAAAAAAATTTAGTGCTAAATCAAGAATAATTTCACATTTTTTCATTTTCATACAATAATTCTATAGGTGAAATTCAAAATGAAAGCTTACCTCTGCACCACTCATCTTCTTCCACTAGTATGCACTCAATTTATAGATAGTGCTTAACCTCTGCATAACACAACGTCACAACACTTTTAAGTCACATAAATGATTGAAATAATTTTGCAATAACCATGATAAGAGGTAAAAAAAGGCATAAAAATAAAGATTTATAGGAAATCTACCTATCACACAATATGCCATCATTAAAATGCAAGCATAAACTTACTACTACAAATATGGGAAATCTACCTATCACAAAATATGCCATCAACATCGCTTCTTATGCAAGGTTCATCTTCACTAGTATTTTGGGTTTTAAGCCTACTTATGTTAATTGGTGTGGAAGGTGTACAATCACTTTCTTCATACAATTGAAGGTCATAGAAACCTCTTTGTGGTGCTCTCAAAACAACATGCCATTGTGATGCTTTATTTTCTTGAGAATAGAATACTTGTTTAGCTTGCGAGGCCAAAATGAAGGGATCTCTTTCATATTGGTTTTGTCCTTCATGTAGCTTAACCAAAGTGAAACCATCATCAACTTTGACATCATTTGTAATGTTCACCCAATCACACTTAAAAAGAGGGATGTGAAATTTATTATAATCAAGTACTATGATATTTCTCAGAACCCCATAGTAAGAAACTTTCCCGAACACTTGAGAATTATCCCGTGCACTAGCTCTACAAAGAGCTGTTGCTTCAACTAGAACTCCACTGTTTTGTCGAGCCTTTTTTGCTTCTTTAGTCTGGAAGCGAATACCATTTATAACAAATCCAGAATATGACATTGATATGTCTCTTGGTCCTTTTGCAAGCCATACTAAAGTATCTGACAAGTTAGATTTCTTCCTGTCCAAGTTCATCTGTTCAAGATAATAATTTCAACCAAGTAAATCATATTAATATATTAGATTTAGACACAGAAAGTACGAATCAAAAGCTTATTACCTTATTTGCAAACCATGCCCTAAAAGTCTTTAAATGTTCAATTTGTAATAATGTTTCGTTTCTTAAAAATTGCACATCTTCTTTTCTCAAAGCTTCCCAGTGTTGCCTATAAGAAAAGTGGAATTGAAGGATCAGTTTATATATATATATATATATATATATATATATATATAATCTAGATAGTTTTAGTTAAGGTATCAGTAAGACTCCTTACTCTATATAAGGTTGAACCGCTGAACTATTTAACAAAACGTAACGATGAGCAATCTCGTACATATCTTTAGAGAGATGTACGACTTTCCCACCTGATACTGGACGCCCTTCAACTAAAAACTTATCTTCAAACTCTTCATTGCGTCTATATCGAGTGCCGATTCCACAGGCTTTTTTAAAATATTTACCGCAAAATATCACATATTCTTCAGCAACATATCGCTCAGCTATACAACCTTCTGCTCTAGAACGATTTCTAACATATCCCTTTAATACTTTCATGTACCTAATATAATTGAACAAAGTTAATTGATATTTATTTGAAGGCATGGATGACTAATAAAAATATAGAGTAGATAAATACCTCTCAATTGGGTACATCCAACGATATTGTACAGGACCACATAAACGAGCTTCACGTCCTAAATGAACTGTTAAATGAATCATAATATCAAAGAATGAAGGTGGAAAGAATCTCTCCAACATACATAATGCCTCCACCACATCTTCCTCCAATTCTTCTAATCTATTTCTATGTAACATCTTGTTGCATAATTCATTAAAGAATGAACATAAACGAAAAATTGCATTTCGTGGACCTTTAGGTAAAAGTCCTCTCAAGGCTACCGGTAGAATTTGTTGCATTAGCATGTGACAGTCATGAGACTTAAGACCAATTATCTTGCTTTCCTCCAATTTGACACAATTGGCAATATTTGAACCATAGTCATCCGGTAATGTCAAACTAGCAAGTCTTTTGCAAAAAATTTGCTTTTCTTCCTTTGATAGAGTATGTGAAGCAGCTGGTAAGTAAAAGGTATTACCTCTACTTTGCGGGTGCAATTCATTTCTAATAGACATTGTTTCCAAATCTAAGCGTGAATTTAATCCATCTTTGGATTTGCCTTTTATATTCAAAAGAGTACCAACTATGCTATCACATATGTTCTTCTCAATATGCATCACATCCAAGTTATGATGCATAATCAAATCCTGCAATGATAAGTTATTGAATTAGGAAAATATTATATCTTTAAGGCATTATAATAAAATAGTTATGTAAGGAAGAAAGAAATAGACCTTCCAATAAGGCAGTTGGAATAAGATTGATTTCTTTTTCCATAATTGAGAAGAAGTTAAGTCTCTCTTCCTTTTTATCCCAAATTTGCCCCAATTATCCACAAGGTTCTCAACTTCTTTATAAATTTCTTCACTAGTAAATATCTTAGGTCTTCCACGTTCTTCAATTTTCCCATCAAACCATGTTCTTTTATGTAGATATGGGTGATTAGGAGCAAGAAATCGCCTATGACCCATGTAAGAGAATTTCCTACTATGTGGTAGCCATTCTGAACATGTGTTTTGTCGGCATATTGGACAAGCACATTTTCCCTTGGTGGATCATCCAGACATGTTGGCATATGCAGGAAAATCATTAATTGTTCACATCAAAATTGCTTTCAAAGTGAATAGAGAGTCACTATAAGCATCATACATTTCAACACCATTTATCCATAACTCTTTTAAATCTTCCACCAATGGTGCCAAATAGATATCTATGTCATTACCTGGTTGCTTTGGGCCTGGGATCAGTAGAGATAACATTAAACTTTCTTTAGTCATGCATAACCATGGGGGTAGATTGTAGATAACCATAATTATAGGCCAACAACTATAACTTGTACTGAGATCTTGAAAAGGATTAAAACCATCGGTAGCAAGACCAAATCTAATGTTTCGAGGATCCATTGAAAATGATGGCCATTTCTTATCAATAATGTCCCATGCCACTGAATCAACTGGATGTCTCATTTTACCATCTTGGCTTTTATGATTTTGGTGCCATCTAAGTTGTTCTGCAATTGCAGGTACACTAAACATCCTTCTAAGTCTTGGTATTATTGGAAAATAATGCAAGACTTTTGCAGGGTTTCCTTCTTTGATCTTCTTACTTCGTTCAGTAACTTTCCAACGGGAAGCACCACATTTGGGACAATTATGTGCTTGTTCCAACTCTTTTCTAAATAGGCAACAATCATTTATACATGCATGTATTTTATCATAACCAAGATCAAATGACTTAAGTACCTTCTTAGTTAAATAAAGTGAATCTGGAAGTTTGTTTTCAGGTGGTAACATATCATGGATAAGTTGAAGCAACTCATCAAAACAAGTATCAGAAATACCATGTGTGACTTTAAGCTTGAATAATGCAACAACAGCTGACATTTTTGAGTAATTTATACATCCAGGCCATAAAGGAGTTTCGGCATCTTTAACTAAGTTTATGATTTCCTCTTTGTTTGTTTCGGTAGGATTATTAGGAAAGTTTTCTTCTTCAAACTCCATTTGATCCCTAAAACCCATTTGCTCCTTATACATCCTAAAGGTGTCCATGTTATCTACATTTTGATATTGGTTTGAGGCAGTGGAACTCTCTCCATGAAGGACCCATGTAGTATAAGTAGGATCTATTCCATTGATAACTAAATGTTCATACACTACCTCATGATGATGACGTTGTACATTTTTACAACGTAAGCAAGGACAAACTATAATCTCAAGGTTTCTACAATTTGCACGAGCCATGTTGATAAAAGTATATGCCCCTTTCCTATAATCCTCTGAAGCTCTACAAATAATAAGTAAACTAAGTTAAACAAGTTTAATTAACTTAACTAACTTTAACCAATATTGTTAATAAGAAAAAAAAAACCTTGGTAAACGAATCCATGCTTTATCCATCTTGAGCAATTATCTACCAAAACCTGGGTATGAGTACAAATAATATATCTTCAAACTCTACATAAAAATATTATATGTACAACCATAACTATCTTTTAACAATCATAAAAATAGAGAGGGCTAAACATTACTAAACAATACCACATGAATGAATTTACAATTAGAGAGGGCTAATATAAATCTTTATTAGCCCAAACAAAATAATTAGAAAGATTACATTAATTGTTTATATAAAAATTGACCAATGTGAAC